>JAJAGP010001332.1:0-204015 GCA_025084515.1 Ancistrus triradiatus
AGGCTGTTTTGCTGCTTCAGGACCTGGAAGACTTGCTGTGATAAATGGAACTATGAATTCTGCTGTCTACCAAAAAATCCTGAAGGAGAATGTCCGGCCATCTGTTTGTGACCTCAAGCTGAAACGAACTTGGGTTCTGCAGCAGGACAATGATCCAAAACACACCAGCAAGTCCACCTCTGAATGGCTGAAGAAAAACAAAATGAACACTTTGAGTATGAATACACGAGTATATATAGGTATAGATATATTAATATCTATATCTATCTATATCTATCTATTTATATATATATATACAATTTATAATGATAGTAAGCAAATTTGAATAATATTCTGGTTAATATTATTATAATAATATTTGAATAATAATATAGCTATATTGCTATCAGTAGGGTATTTTGCCTATATTATTAAAAACTGCAATTGTGTAGAACACTTTCCAGCAGATTCACAATTAAGTTACTTTTAGTCCAGCTATTTTTAAGCTGCATATATGGATCAGTTAAATAATAAAACATTATAATATCATTTAGACTTTGAACAAGTGGGATAGTAATAGTAAGAAATTCCCAAATCAGTTACTAACAGGAAAAATTCTTCCAAATACTGTATGTTTATGTATCACCTTTGGGCAAGTTTAACATCAGCTCCAACATTTGTAGAGAAGTCAATCTGTCACCTCAGCACTCTGTACCACAGTCTACAGGGGATTTTTCTTTTTGGTTCTGTGTAGAGGTGAATGCTTTTCTCTCCTATTTGCTGTTACTCTGCTGTGTAAGCAATACTAGCAGGTGCTGTCTTTTGTTTTGACTGTCTGACTTCTGCTTTTTTTTTTCTACATTTTTATAGCTTATGCTATTTACTTTTGACAGCAACAGGCATCTTGTTTATTATCTTGGATTACTTGGTTCTGAATACTGAAATGTTGGCCTTGGACTACGTTTTTGAAATAATCAACATGCAGGAGTAATTATATTTAATGCATGTATTATATATTACATATGATCAATGCATTAAATATAATTATGTATCTATGTAACACTGCTTTATGATAGATGATGAGTCAACAATATTTTCCTTTATTTCAACAATGTAACGTTTATAATGTTTATCCTATTCCATGCATTCTTTCCAATATTTACATATACAGTTGGAAAGAAAAAAAAACTTGTAATATTGTGCCACAGAATAATAATAATAATAATAATAATAATAATAATAATAATAATAATAACTTAATGTATTAATATTACATTTATTTACTTGACTTATTTTTTATTATTAAAATTATTTTATTTACTTATTTATGCATGTATGTATTTATTATACAAAATAATTCAGAGCCTTAACTGGTTGTTTTAGTGCATCAAGGGTCACCAGGGCTTTTGTTTAAATTATGCAACTGTGCATACAAGTAAAAACCAAATTACTTCTTTTTTTTTTATTATACAAAAAACTTCAGAGGGTGGACCTTATCTCTGAGAGGGTCCTGAATAGCATCTTGTTTTACCTCCGCTCAGAATTCACTGCGTGCGGACAGAGGTGACTCAGGACAGGGCGGCAGTTCTGTAAATGCACCACCTAACACTGACATTTCTAAATCTCACCTGGGATTCGAACCCAGACCCTCAGGAACTGGCAGCTGGCTCTTATCACCGATGCACCAGAGCTGTCCTGATGATTTGAATAATAATAATAGGACATTTTTTCATATGTATAACCAAAACTATGGGATTTTTGCTTTGGAGACCACAACACTCATAATTAATCAAATAAATACTTTTATTAACGTTCCACATTTCTGGTCTAGGGCAGAACCCAGCACTGCTTTTCAAATAGTACAAAGTGAAGCAATACTAAAAGTCAACTGAAGCGTGACTTATTGAGTGCATTCTTTCTTTATTAATGTAAATAAACAAATAAGCATGGCCGCATTATGATGTTGAGTCACTTCATGAGAAGAGTGAGTCAGAAGTGGTTTACATTTATCATATTAACTACAATCCAGTGCTCGTGAGACATGCATGTAAATGCAGAATTCTTCAAACCGGTTATAATACTATTCATATAAAAACAGAAGACCCATTTTAAGCCATTGAAATGTGGATAAAAATCATTTGCGTCTCATCGTTCGGTGATCGGCAGCTTCAGCCTTTGAGCTCCTGCAGACCTGTAACGCAAGACATGGATAAAACAGCATTCAGGAGTGAAACGAATCTCTTTAACCAAACAGAGTGATTATGTAAAACATAAAACTGTGATTCAGAGTGACCCCGGATGAGTAATAATCGAAGACAGAGGGATGTGTTTGAGAACTAAAATTAGGGACTTCTCTCTGTGTGACTGAGGTTTTGATTTAACCAGAAGTTCATCGACTAATGTAATTTGTGATCCATTCCACACAGGCTGAGCTGAGCACTTTCAGGTTCAGTCATATCCAAAATAGTTTTACACTTTGAGGTGCAAGACAGTTACAGTTAGCTCACTACCTTTCTGTTTCCTTTTGATCCAGCGTGCAGTGGGGTCAGCGCAGTACTTTTCCTTCTCAGCGTAGAATCTGGTCAAAATGGCGAGAAGGAGGAAGGAAAATGAGTTCATTTACTGGGAGAATTCATGAATCAGAATGTGAGACAGAGGTTAGAGGAATTACATGATGGCCTCGACACATGGAGAGAGAGCATTCTGGTGTTTGAATGCAGTGAGCTTTATGTCAGGAGGAATCATGGCTTTGGAGACTGCTTCACAGCAAACGAGACCGACTTTACTAGGGCGACGATCTGATAGAAAGAGAGAGACTTTTGTAATTAGTGAACCCGAAGCATACTGCATGTCAAAAATATAAACGTCAAGGTAATAAACCAAAACTAATAACATTTAAGGTGAATGTAGCACAATGGAATATAATTTGGTAAAAAATGTCCATGAATGACTTGCTTAAATGACAGCATTAAATCTTCTTAAAAAAAAAAAAGAAATCCAGTGTCCTGCAGGAATACTTACAGTTAGCCCGTATGCCCGCGATGCATCCGAAAAGTGTGACAAGCACGACCACAGTGGATAACTTCTTAACCAAGTCCAGCATGGTTCTTTGGGGATCGGTTGATCAGTCGACTTCTGACTCCAGTCGAGTAACGCACAAAATGTGGGGATGCGCCCCTTTTATCGACTGGGTTAAAGGGAAATTTTTGCGTCACAGAATTAACACCTCTGAGATGATCACACATTACACTAAGCCAGATCGCGTTTAAAACATGGATCACACCTCTAACCCACATTTTTTGTCAGCAGAAAACAGGACACGTAGCTTGGTAATTGACGAAGCCTGTGAAGAAACATTCAAACCAGGTACATTCTGAGTTCATGCGACACTCTCAACCCTAATGTGATGGCTGATCTATCAGCCCAGTGTCAACGAAGAGAGATGCAGTAAGTGTGGGGTGATACTGTAGATCTGTACACTTGAAAGTTTCACTTTGGCACACGAAGCCAGATGGTGTTAGATTACACTTCTATTTAGTGAGCTCATATTTCAGCCACAATCACTGCTACCAGATTCATTATATGAAGCACACAGGCCATAGACAACAGCTGCAGCCATCCAGTGGCACCTTATCAAAGCATATGCCTTATCAAGCCAAGGGCCTAGGAGCAAAGCCCACTCAGAGGTCACTGTAAAATAAATGCGTAAGCATGAACACACACTCGCTCTTCTGGGACTGTTGGGGCATAGTGGTTAAGGGATTGGACTATGGACCAGGAGCTGCCACTGTTGGGTTCTTGAGCACAAAATGTTTGAACTGGTGGCGACTGCCAAATGAATGTAAAAGTGCAAAAGCTCTGGCAGTTTTTGGCACATACACTAGCAAACATTACAGTGGTGTGTAGTCAGGCCCCTCTAATCCTTCAGGAAAGGGGAACCAGCAGGTGGATGGAAAACATTATATGAATATTTATTCCATGAATAAAGTCAAATCAAAAACATCAACCAATTCAAAATTGGTTCTATTCTACATTTTTCTTGGTTGCTACAAGACAGATACAGTGGTGCATTAATATGACCTAAAACTTCATCAGATTTTCACACAAGTTCTAAAAGTAGATAAAGAGAACCTAGTTAAACAAATGAGACAAAAATATTATTCTTGGTAATGTATTTATTGAGGAAAATGATCCAATATTACATATTAGTGAGTGCAAACGTATGTGAACCTCTAGGATTAGCAGTTCATTTGAAGGTTAAATTAGAGGCAGGTGTTTTCAATCAATGGTGACAATCAGGTAGCTGGTATTTTGGCCCATTCCTCCATGCAGATCTCCTCTAGAGCAGTGATGTTTTGGGGCTGTCACTGGGCAACACGGACTTTAAACTCCCTCCACAAATTTTCTATGGGGTTGAGGTCTGGAGACTGGCTGGGCCACTCCAGGACCTTGAAATGCTTTTTACGGAGCCACTCCTTCGTTGCCTGAGTGATGTGTTTGGGATCATTGTCATGCTGGAAGACCCAGCCACGTTCCATCGTTCAATGCTCTCACTGATGGAAGGAGGTTTTGACTTAAAATCTCACGATACATGTTCATCTTCCCTTAACACGGGTCAGTTGTCCTGTCCCTTTTGCAGAAAATCGGCCCCAAAGCATGATGTTTCCACCCCCATGCCTCACAGTAGGTATGGGTGTTCTGGGGATGCAGCTCAGCAATTCTTCTTCCTCCAGTTGAGTTTTTACCAAAAAGTTCTATTTTGGTTTCATCTGAGCACATGATATTCTCCCCAATCCTTCTTATGGATCATCCATATGCTCTCTGGCAAACTTCAGACAGGCTTGGACAAGTACTGGCTTAAGCAGGGGGGACACGCCTGGCACTGCAGGATCTGAGTCCCTCTCGGAGTAGTATGTTACTGATGGTAGCCTTTGTTACTTTGGTCCCCAGCTCTCTGTCAGGTCATTCATTAGGTCCCTCCGTGTAGTTTTGGGATGTTTTCTCACCGTTCTCATGATCATTTTGACCCCACAGGATGAGATCTTGCGTGGAGCCCCAGATCGAGGGGAGATTATCAATGATCATGTATGTCTTCCATTTTCTTACAGTTGCTCCACAAGTGATTTATTCACATCAACTGCTTGCCTGTTGTAGATTCCACTCTTCCCAGCTTGATGTAGGTTCTACAATTTTTTTCCTGGTGTCCTCCGACAACTCTTTGGTCTTGGCCATGGTTGAGTTTAGAGTCTGACTGTTTGAGACTGTGGACAGTGTCTTTTATACAGATAACGAGGTCAAACAGGTACCATTAATACAGGTACGGGTGGAGGACAGAAAAGCTTCTTAAAGAAGAAGTTACAGGTCTGTGAGAGCCAGAAATCTTGCTTGTTTGTGGGTGACCAAACACTTATTTTCCACCATGATTTACAATTAAATTCTTTAAAAATCCTACAATGTGATTTCCTGGATTTTTTTTCTCATTTTGTCTCTCATGTCTTTGTTGTTCTCATGTCATTTTGTTTTTGTTGAAGTGTACCTTTGATGGAAATTACAGACCTCTCTCATCTTTCTAAGTAGGAGAACTTGCACAGTCAGACAACTTGCAATGTCTGGGTGGCACCTTTGGTACTTCAGCGACTCTCAGTATGACACAACGGGACAGGAGTGCGAGAACATGTTTGAAGTATTGGGGCTGGCAACTGAAAGTAAAAGTGCAATAGCTTCTTGGCAGCACCAATAAACCCATGTCCCACCTAGAATTACTACGCACCAAATGTGGCCTTGTTTTTGCTAGTGATATGACTAACAAGCAATGGTACACCCAATCTATCCAGAACATTACTATGCATTTTGCTTGTCAAATGTCTGGGTGACATTATATATATATATATATATATATATATATATATATTTTAGAGACATTAGTGGGAGTTCATTATATGAAACATAAAGGCCCGGAATCTCCATAGACAAACAGCAGCAGTAGACTGGGTCACACTAAACACCACAGTAACTCTCAGTATGACACAAAGGGGCAGGAGGATGGAAAGATGTTTGAAGTGGTAGGTTTGCCAACTGAATGTAAAAATGAGTATGCACACACGCACAGGTATCTCCGGGGCTATTTCCGCAATAAACCTACAATGCATTCGGGAAGTATTCAGATTCTTTCACCTTTTTCACATTTTATGTTCCGGTTAAAATAAAAAGAAAATGAAAGTTTTTCTCCATCATTCTGCACTCAATACCCCGTAGTAACAAAGTGAACACATTTACAGCATTTAGCAGACGCCCTTATCCAGTGCGACTTACAATTGATACAGTCTTACAAATCTTACAATCCAAGCAGTTGTGGGTAAAGGGCCTTGCTCAAGGACCCAACAGTGGCAGCTTGGCAGAGGTGGGATTTGAACCCTGGACATTTTGTTCCATAGTCCAGTATCTTAACCTCTTAAAATGAAAAAAACTATAAATATATATATAGAATACATAAGTATTCAGACCCTTTGCTACAGCACTTGAAATTTAGCTCTGTGGGCCTCCCATTTCTCACATTTGTGTATATTATTTCCTGTATTTTGTGTTTGTATTGTAATAAAATGACAGAGATAATTAGATATAGTTATCATAGATAACAATACTGACATTTGCTTGCAAAAGCCGCTTTGTTCTGATAGTTGTGTGTATTATTTAGAAAAAAGAGACAGAAATAATTAGATATGATCATTATACCATTTCTAAAACAACATAGGTAATGGTGGTCTAAGACTTTTGTACAGTACTGTACATTGCACAGGAATCATAGGCCGTAGAAGATAGAGTTAAACTCGATCAATTTTTAATTTAAATGAATATTTCCTACTGTGCTTCTTAGCAGTTTGGTAAGTTCTCCCCATGTCTGCATCAATTTCCTAAATCAAAAAACATAATTTGGGTTCTCTAAAGTTGCCCCAAATTATGTATGAGTCTTTATAATGAATAGAAGTCAACTTAAAGTATTCAAAATAGTAGGCTTTCATAGCCAAAAGGCTGGGAAATTTAAGTAAATTTAGCAAATTACACATGAAAAGTAAGACTTAATTTTTTTTATTTGATATAATACATGCCAAAAAGAGCCCTGAACTGACATTACAGTAAAGTTTTTGCCATTGCAGAATTAATTCAATCAACAATGCACACTGATGAGTCAGATTGAATTCAACTGTACGTGTCCATTTAATGACACTTTCCCATTGAATCACGGATCCTTTTCCAATCCAAATGAATTCTGCATATATAACATGCATTAAACAATAGCAATGTTAATAAATACCAATAAACTTTAGAACTTAATTTCACATGGCATAAATACAGAACGGTAACATATAGGTAGCTTTAAAATAACATATAATATACTGTATGTTACCAATGAGTAACATTTGAATTATTTACTATTTACATCACTGCATTGCTTGTTGAATTCTGTTCACTGATGGGATTAGTGATTCAGTCTTCCTTGCTCTTTAACGACTTGCAGTTGAGTTCAGTGGAACTGAGGAGGTCACATGTGGGGAAACAATGGTTGCTGATGTGCTGTTTCTTTGTGAATTCCTAAAGAATCAGAAAGAAAAATGACAACGGTTAAATTGGAAAGGGATACAGGATCAAGTCAATTTCTCACATTTCTTTAAAAAGAATGCTTACCTCAACTCGATGACCTTCTTCTTTGCCCAGACTTGAGTATGATCAATGCAGAACTGTCCCTTTTCTGTCTGAAATCTGTAATAAGACCACAATAATGAATACACTAGCGCCATCTTTTATTTTCACTAAAAAGTTCAGTCGTTTGCATTTAGCTTACATGATGGCCTTAACGCATGGAGGTTTTTTGTGCTGCAGCCTGTAACCTGTGATGGTTTCCTTCACCATGGACCTGGATACAGCAACACAGCAGGGGCTGACTTTCTCAGCATCTAAATGAATCAAAACCCAAGGGAAATGAAACGCAATGGTAAGTAACGAGTAAAATGTACATATTTTAGCACTTTAAGACATGCATTGTTCTTGCTGCAAATTTCTCAGACCATCAGATAGAACACATTCATCTAACTTACCTGTTACAGTCCAGATGGTACAAGCGATGATCGCTACGAAGGCTAGGCTCCTCATGACTGCTGTGTTGGTCTGTATGATCTCTGTCTCTTCAGAACCAGATACTGATTACTGAGGGCCAAACTGAGCCCTTAAGTAGGAGCAAAAAGAGGAACTAAGGAGTAGAGCTTTCTCAAGAGTGTATATTTCTGTCAATTTTGCATCTTTTCTTCCTGCACACTCAAGGGAGTCTCTTATATGGGTATTTTCCAGTTTCCAGTGGAAGTGAGGTCATCATCCAAGCAAAACTTGACAGCAGATGTGGTTTCACGGCCTAACCATTTATTTTGTATGATTAATGTAGTATATAATTGACTGATGCACAATATTTGATAAGCTGAGAGTACTGATGACCAGTGAAATATAGTGTACAACAGGGATCAACCATTCACAATCAAATGCCACAAAAAACAATATGAATGTCAAAGTGCTGGCTTCAGAGATCAGTCTGGTTTTCATCAGTTCAGACGTACAAGGAATTTCTTTTGCTGCAGGTGTCAAAAATAGAATTAAATCAAATCTAAAACTTAGAAATTAAATCTAATAAATTCAGTATATAAAAAAAATGTGCTGAATACACTTGTAGCTTGGTTCTCAACCATCTCGGAACTCGTTGAAACTCGTGGTCCTAAAAAGGTTACTTTATAAGAGCCAACCGAAAGCAAAACAGGACTTGGATGCTCCAGAACACAGACTACAGTTAGCCAAGCAGCCATACTAGTGCCACAATGTTCACCAATACAGTAAGTTTTTTGCTTTTACTTTCAGTCATCACTAAATTACATGAGATTTTTCAACACTTTATTAAAAATAAGCTTTGTGTTAATGATTTTGGCCAGTTCTTGTATGTTAATGTAGGTGTTCTAAACATTAACTTGCGCATCATTACTTATCATAGTATCCTTTCCATATCTCCACTATGATACAGTCCTCAGTTCATGATACATTAAACTTATGATGGATTTGTCACAATAGCAATATCTGGAAGTTAACCTTTTTACAGTCTGAAAAAGTTTATCAGGAATGTTTTTTTGGAAGGGTAGCAGGCAAGAAACCACTTGTTCAAGGAGGTAACTCTAAATACTGACCTTTGCCTGCAGAAGCCATTTTGTTCTGAAAATTATGTGTGTATTTTTTTAAAAATTGTGTACATGTTTCCTGTATATTTTGTTTGTATCTTAAAAAGAGGCAGAGAAATAATTATATATGGTCATTACACCTTTGATGGCCTAATACTTTTGCGCAGTACTGAAAATTTACACATGCTTTGCATGCTTTAAACATGTCATGATTTTTACAACTCATGACCTTTAATTCACATTTGTACTTAGGCTGCACCTTACATGTGACATGACTCATGCTATGTCACATGCAGTGCCTACCCTTGGTTATCAGGTTTTATGACAGATGTGACACCTACTTCATAGCAACTGTAATAATCACAGAAACACATACAAGCCAAGACAGAATTGCAAACACTATATCTATATAAAAAACAGGTTACAATATGTTAAAAGAGGCATTCAAATTCATCAGTCATTTTCATATCTGCTTCATTATAATATCCAATTTGAGTTGCAGGCAGCTGGGACCTAACCAACAGCACAGTGCGCAATGACCCTAAACAAGGTGCCAGTCTATCATAGTGTACACACACAGAGGTACATGAAAACAGAGATGAGTCTCAACAGAGATGGAGTCCAGGCTCAGAATCGAACTGGAGATCTGGAGCTGTGAAGTGAAAAGTCAGGACACTATGCCAGAATGCAAAATATTATGAAACCGAAAAGTTATAAAAACTGGCAAGATAGATGCATCTCCTTCTAATATGATTTGTGTCTGATCTCATGTACAGCAGTGCTTGAAAATTTGCAAAAGCTATTCAACTGAGCAATAGTGGATCTTTGACTGTGAATAGGTGGTTTTATAACCTTTGACAGCTCTTTTTTTGAGATACTTTGTCTGTGCCATGATACCCTTCCACAAATGTGTTGTGAAGATTGGACTTTGACAGAGCCCTGCTCTTTAAATACAAGTGTGCCCATACGTGCCTGACACAGCCCACCTTCAAATTTACTGCCAATCCTAGAGGTGACAACCCACCACATGACCCACTTTCTTTTGAGATTCAGTTCATGAACAGATGTCCTGACATTTTCCTTTAGAATTTGCTGGCATAATTCAGAAATCCATTGTTGCAAGCCATCCTGGTCAAAATGCAGCAAACATGCCCAAACCATGTTAATACCACCACCGATGGTTTCATATATGACCAAGTATAATTTTTTTTGCTCTCATTTGTTTAATGGTTCTCTGTATCTGCTTTTAGGACTTGAGTGAAAAAGTCTGGTGATGTGTTAGATCATATTTTTGCACAAACACAGAAACTATTGTAAAGTGTTCACAACTTTCAAGCACCCTTTTTTTTTAAATATTAGTCAAATAATAAAATGTTTATTAGAAGAAGCAGTGAAGCATATTTTCACTTCATCAGCATACTTTCAGTCAAGCAGACTGATCAAAATAAACTAAATAAAGAAACAGCGAAACTTTTACACAACTCGGGTGTTCCCTCACAGTTCTGCAATCCAAACCCAGACGGGATTTCCATATTAAAGGAAGAGATGGCAAATTATTTATACTTGACTGTGTATACTGAAAACCTATACTCTCTTAAATATATTGATGAGAAGTATTTTAATTGCTATTGGACTCAGTGTTGCCAGTTCAGTTTGTATTGAAATCTCAAATGCCTTCAGTGACTTCTCTGTGGAACCTTGGCTTCAGGGAGCAATCAATGACTCATCTAGCTCGAAAGCAAATCCTGCATGGGGAAGGTCTCCATCCATTCTTTTGGTCTCTGTGACATTTTCTGGAAAACACTTGCAAAAGGGCATTGCATTCTATCAAGATGACCCTGAAAAAGGCACATGGGTCAATTTCAGGAATATGGCTGCTGTTACAGAAAATGTACAGTAATGCAAGAAGGAAATGTCTCAAAGTCCTCCATACACAGATGAGCTCCACCACAAACAAACACTTAATTTTTCAAATTTTGTCTGACACAGCAAAGATGTATGTACGTTTCCCTGCAAGTCCTTCATTCAGCTCATGGAGATACCTGGAAATATCCAGAAAAGACCTACAGAAAGCCATTTTGTGTCCAGTTCCAACACTGAAATTCTCTTCAGTAAAAATTGCTTCCTACCTTCTTATCACACACACACACACACACACACACACACACACACACACACACACACACACACACACACACACACACACACACACACACACACACACACACGGACACTGAAGACACCAGGTAACCTAATGCATGTCTTTGCAATGTGGGAGGAAACCCACACAGGCATGAGGAGAACATGCAAACTCTATACGAATGGAGACTTGGCCGGAACCTGAACTGGGGATCTGTCAGGTGAGAATGCTAAACATTGCACCACCATGCCACAACACCCCTGATATAAACCAATGGAAATGTCACAAACTGAGGTTTAAGCAATGACATGTACTTGACTTATGAAAGTTTCCATAACCCTTAGGTTACAACATCATTCTGAAGACAAGGAACTGTATAAACCACAAAGTGTTTCATTATCTCTGGTCACCTTTGTGAAGCAAGCTATCTCACGGACACATATTTACACGATAGATGCACAATACCCCAAAGGTACAGGCATAAAAATAAATAAAAAAATTATACCAGCACTTCTTTGACACACAAAAAAACCTCTGAAAAGGTGCCATTAACAAACCTTTTGTCTAATAGCCAGTTTGTGAAATGAATAACTTGGTGTAAAGAACACAAAGCCGAGACCCCTAAGCAATGGAAAATAATGTGGTCTAATACGTCAGTTTTCACCACATTTCTTACAAATTAACGGAAGCATGTGTATAGAAAGCCAAACCAATGCTTTCAAACCACAATATCGGCTGCCAACTGTTATGTACAGTGCGTGGGTGTGAAAATTAGTAACAGGATGGGCACAGAGGGAAGGAACAGATGGACTACAGTCTGTAATTGTAGAACTACAAAGTGCTTTTGTATGGTAAGTGGAACTGAGAAAATGGACAATGAGTACGTAATAAGTACATAGTAAAGTGATCAGCGAGTGTATGTGATGATCCAGGATAACACGAGGGTGAAATGAGGAAAGTAATAGTAACAGAACCTGGCTCATTCTGTGGTTGCTGTTGGCTCACATTGAATTGCCAGCACAAGCACTGTAGATGTATGACGAAACCTAAAAATGAGAACTAGACTCTAAGATTTATTTTCACTGCACTAAATTCAATGCGTGTGTGAATTCCTATAACATGACAGTTGAGCAATGTTAGGAAACTGATGGGAAGAGTTTAACTGTATCTATTTTTGTACTTTTCAGAGAAAACCCCTGGTGAACACAGAAGAAAATTTTGTTGTGAGCTTTTAATAGCCTATTAGGCTATTACTAATTTTTAATATTGTTAATAGCAGTATTTTGGAGATTGAAAATCAAACTTATCCTGAAAGATTCAACAGTACAATTACTGTTGAAAAACTATGGATATTATCAACTTGTTAATTATCTTGGTGGATCATTTCCAGAGCTGGGATGTTAAGATTTTATATTCACTGGATAATAGAAAGCATTCAGGAGGATTCTTTGGAAATTGCAGTAAATCAGTAAACTAAAGCATCATAGACTTTATACAGATTTAAAACCAATTCAAATCTACCTTTCCGGTTTTTTATCAACACCTGTATAGTTACAGTGGTGCTTGAAAGTTTGTGAACCCTTTAGAATTTTCTACATTTTTGCATAAATATGACCCAAAACATCATCAGATTTTCACACAGGTCCTAAAGGTAGACAAATGAGACAAAATATTATACAAGGTCATTTATTTATTGAGGAAAATTATATAATAATACATATTAGTGAGTTGCAAAAGTATGTGAACCTCTAGGATTAACAGTTAATTTGAAGGTGAAATTAGAGTCAGGTGTTTTCAATCAATGGGATGACAATCAGGTGAGAGTGGGCACCCTGTTTTATTTAAAAAAACAGGGATCTATCAAAGTCTGCAGATACTGCAAGCAAAGGTTCGCATACTTTTGCCACTCACTAATATGTAATATTGGATAATTTTCCTTAATGAATAAATGATCAAGAATAATATTTTGTCTCATTTGTTTAACTGGGTTCTCTTTATCTACTTTTAGGACTTGTGTGAAAATCTGATGATGTTTTAGCTCATATTTACGCAGAAATATAGAAAATTCTAAAGGGTTCGCAAACTTTCAAGCATCACTGTACCTCCAAAATAATGGTATTTATGTAACATTTCAGGCAGGATTTAGGCCCCATCATAGAACTGAAACAGCAATAATTAGGGTTCTTAATGATTTAATAATATCCTAAGATAATTAATTAGGTTTCTTTTTTGTCCTGTTAGATTTAAATGCGCCATTTGACACTATAGATCATGATATTTGAATATATAAATAGGTTAGGAAATACCATAGGTGTTAAGAGATTGGTGTTTTTTAGATTTAGATCCTACTTGACTGATTTATGTAAATAATCTACACTACGAGCTCTCAAAAGTGAAATATGGTGTCCCACTATTATTTTTTCTTTACATGCTGCCACTAGTCTCAATTATTCGTAAACACGATATTTAGTTTCCACTAATATGCATTTGTATATATCAGCAAAACCGAATGACTTTGTTAATCAGTAAAATTGTGAATTGAGAATTGTGTAAAGCAAATAAAAGATTGGATATCATTCTATTTTTTTTACTTAATTCAGCTCAAACTGAGGTTTAATTAGTTGGACCCAAGTCTGTGAGACAGGTTGGCTACATCTATCCTAAACCTTGGCAGTTCGTTAATGCCCAGTCTGTCTTTAAAAGCTTAGGCTAACATTTGATTCAGACCTTTCCTTTGGTGCACACATTAGCAACATTACTAGTGTCACGACGGGGCTTAGCGGGGAAGTAAGAGATGTACGCAGGTTCTAAAGTAATCACCATAATGCTTTACTTAAATAAATAAATACACACAACCTCAATACAAACTTAAACCAGCACTTGCCAGACGAATACTAGCCCAAACACCCCGCAAGGTAAGCATACATAAAACACACACAAAGAACTAAGGAATACCGAAACCGGCTACCACTAAACTCTTCACAAAAAACGGGCTTACCGAGATTATCGAGCAACCGTACAAACGGCGACTAGAGTAAACATTATAACGCAAACATAGAATAACACCCAAAACTTTACCACGTGTGATTTTACCACAAAGGACATAACCAGCGGACTTACCGACGAGCACGGTATAAAGCGCGAGAGAAACGCGCGCATCCGAAACGAAATGGCCGACAAAACACGCCGCAACAGTCAGGAGGATACTAATATCAATAATACTCGGCACTGAGCAAGGGCTAGGACACTGCCTAGAGTCTCGACCACCTGAAAGTCCTTAGTGTGAGTGCCCAAGCTTCTCCCTCGTGTGCACAACAGTCCGGCGGAGCACAAAACCGGTCACTGTCCAGATCGCCCCCAGACGGCCAGGAGCGCAAGCAGTCCAATCTCCTAGCGATCTGTGACATAATCCCCCCCCAAAGGAGCCCGAGATGCAGCCAGGGCTCCTTAACGGGCCCCTCGGGCCCTCTTCCGTCTGGGTGTTTCCTCTCCGGGCGGAGCCTGGGGGGGAGCAAGGTAAATAGGCCATTTTCCACAACAGAGGCCCTCTTCATACACCAGGCCGTTCGGGGACTGACGGCCTCTGGCAAGGCCTCTCTCTGAAACCCAGCCTGTGGCAAGGCCACAGGATCACCCGCCCTCGGTACGGCTACCGGATCCGCTGCCCTCAAGACGTCCACAGGACCTGGAACAAACAATACGGGGACAGGCACAGGAACTCTCGTCCTCGGCACAGCTACTGGATCGGTCGCCCTTGGCGCAGGCACAGGAACTCTCGTCCTCGGCACAGCCACAGGACCAGTAGCCCTCGGCACAGCTACTGGAGCAGATCCCCTTGGTGCTGTCACTGGAACAGACGCCCTCAACAGGACCACGGGATCCTTCACCCTTGGTGCTGGAATACTCGCCCACAGCACTGCCACTGGATCCGCTGTCACTCTCGGCATGGCTACCGGATCCGTCGCTCTCTGTGCTGGCACAGGAACACTCGCTCTCAGCACAGCAACTGGATCTGCTGCCCTTGACACGGCCACCGGACCTGAAACAGACAGTACGGGTGCAGGCACTGGCACGCTCGCCCTCGGCACTGCCACTGGATCCGCTGTCACTCTCGGCATGGCTACCAGATCCGTCGCTCTCGGTGCTGGCACAGGAACACTCGCTCTCAACACAGCAACTGGATCCGCTGCCCTGGACACGTCCACAGGACGTGAAACAGTCAATATGGGTACAGGCACTGGAACACTCGCTCTCGGCACAGCCACTGGATCCGCTGCTCTCGACACGGTCACAGGATCAGTAGCCCTCGGCACTGCTACTGGAGCAGATCTCCTTGGTGCTGGCACTGGTTCTCTCGTCCTCGGCACGGCCACTGGATCCCTCATCCTCGGTGTAGACACGGGAGCACTTGTCCTCAGCATGGCAACCGGAACTCTCATCCTTAGCACAGCCGCTGTATCTGTTGCCCTTGGTGCTGGTACGGGTCCTGGAACAGACAGTCCTGGTGCATGCACTGGCATGAATGTCCGAGACACGGGAGTAGGCGCAAATGTCCATGGTGCAGAAGTTGGCGCGCATATCCGTGACGCGAATGTCCATGGCGCAACAGTCCGTGGTGCCGGAAACGGTACAAAGCTAGCAAGTTCTGAAACCAGAACCTCAATCCCTCTCGGCTCTACAACTGAGCTAGCGAATACAGACACATGACATGGAGAAGCTATCCGCTCACTAACTGTGCTAGCTCGTGCAGAAACATGACCTGGAGAAGCTATCGGCTCGTCAACTGAGCTAGCTTGTACAGAAACAGGAAACAGAGAAGCTATCGGCTCGATTACTGAGCTAGCTTGTACAGAAACATGACTCGGAGAAGCTATCGGCGTGATTACAGAGCTAGCTTGTACAGAAACATGACTCGGAGAAGCTATTGCCTCATTAACTGAGCTAGCTTGTACAGAAACAGGAAACAGAGAAGCTATCGGCTCGATTACTGAGCTAGCTTTTACAGAAACATGACACGGAGAAGCTATCGGCTCATTAACTGAGCTGGCTTGTACAGAAACATGAATACCCACAGTTACTGGTTCAAATACCGAGTCCGTGTGGTCGAAATCACAAACATCCACAACTATCGGTTCAAGTAACGAACTGGTGGGGTCTGAAACACGAGTATCCACAACTGTCGGTTCAAGTAATGAACTAGTGTGGTCTGAGACACGAGTATCCACAACTATCGGTTCAAATATGGAACTAGTGTGGTCTGGAACACAAGTACCCACAACTATCGGTTTAGATAATGAACTAGTGTGGTCTGGAACACGAACATTCACAACTATCGGCTCAACTACAAAGCTAGTGTGATCAGAAACATGAACATCCACAACTAGAGGTTCAAATACGGAACTGGTGTGGTCAGAAAGACAATTATCCATAACTATCGGTTCAAATACTGAACTAGTGTGGTCTACCTCGGGACTTACATGCGCTTGCCGATGCTGGACTAAAATGGTCTGGCTGCTGTCTAGCTGGGGATCCAGCACATGAACAGTCAAAGCAGACCGGACTGGGCGAGTGATAAACTCCGGCTTGTCTCTGTTAAAGGGATCTATATCCAACACTATGGGTTCCTTTACTGAGCTTTCATGTTCAGAAACACCACAACCAGACACCTTTAGCTCTTTCACCGAGTTTGTGTTCAGAAACACCATAATTAGTTGCTTTCAGCTCTTTTACTGAGCTTACGTGTTCAGCAACACCATAACTAGTGGTCTTGATGTCTGTGAAACCCCATGGGGATCCAAAACAAAATTTCAGCTCCTCGAAAAACTCCCCCACGGTTCCAGCCTTGAGTACCGGCCATACCAGGGTGGCCCAACTTAGGGCTTCACCAGTCAGGCGAAGAAAAACAAAGGATACTTTAGAATATTCGGTGTCAAAATGGAATTTCTCAAAGTACCGAGCACACTGGTGAATAAACGGCCGGCAACAGGCTGGATTATCGTCAAAGCGGTCGGGGAGAAACGAGGAAGCTGAGGAACCTGCCGTCTCCATAGTTGGGCGGAGTATTCTGTCACGACGGGGCTTAGCGGGGAAATAGGAGACGTATGCAGGTTCTAAAGTAATCATAACGCTTTACTTAAATAAATAAATACACACAACCTCAATACAAACTTAAACCAGCACTTGCCAGATGAATACTAGCCCGAACACCCCGCAAGGTAAGCATACATAAAACACACACAAAGAACTAAGGAATACCGAAACCGGCTACCACTAAACTCTTCACAAAAAACGGGCTTACCGAGATTATCGAGCAACCGTACAAACAGCGACTAGAGTAAACATTATAACGCAAACATAGAATAACACCCAAAACTTTACTGCGTGTGATTTTACCACAAAGGACATAACCAGCGGACTTACCGACGAGCACGGTATAAAGCGCGAGAGAAACGGGCGCATCCGAAATGAAATGGCCGACAAAACATGCCGCAACAGTCAGAAGGATACTAATCCCAATAATACTCCGCACTGAGGGAGGGCTAGGACACTGCCTAAATAGAGTCTCGACCACCTGAAAGTCCTTAGTGTGAGTGCCCTAGCTTCTCCCTCGTGTGCACAACAGTCCGGCAGAGCACAAAACCGGTCACTGTCCAGATCGCCCCCAGACGGCCAGGAGCGCAAGCAGTCCAATCTCCCAGCGATCTGTGACAACTAGAATTGCCTTCTTACAGAGAGGTAATATTGCTAAACTTAGAAATATCGTCTCTTTTATAGATGCTGAGAAACTGGTTCACTCGTTTATAACCTCGAGGTTGGATTACTGTTGTGCACTACTGACTGAATGCTCTAGTGAATCATTACATAAACTTCAGTTAGTTCAAAATGCAGCAGCCTGGGTGCTAACCAGAACTAGAGAAACGAGAAAAATTGATATTTACTCCTTTCTGTTTTTTGTAAAAAAAAACTAACAAACATGTATTTTGTCTTACTTTTATTTGTCCCCCAATTTGAAAAGTACTATTTTTTTGGCTACTTTAAACATCTTGGGACTACACAGATACTGCATTGTTCAGGAGGAACAAATTAAGACTAGTACTTTGTTTGAGATGTTAAAGACAACAATGGAACTGTTGAAGAAGTTGGGAGCATCAGGTACCAAAAATCTACATCCACCTTTAAGGCAGTCCTACATCACCATGGTCCGAATACTCTCAGAATACTCTATTCTAATTGAGAAATATACAGTGGTGCTCGAATGTTTGTGAACCCTTTAGAATTGTCTTTATTTCTGTATAAACAGGACCTAAAACATCATCCGATTTTCACACAAAAACAGTGAAGTATAAGATGATTTGCAACTCATCCTTAGTTGTAATAAACCATGTGTGGTAATCATGTTTGGATTGTAAAACTGTGAGGGAACACGGGTGTTGTGTAAAGTGTTACTGTGTATGAGAAAACAAAGAGAAACCAGAAGTCTTAAGTGAAAATGACTGAATTAATAATTATTTTGTTTACTTTGATCAGTCTGCTTGACCAAAAGTGAAAATATGCTGAAGTGAAAATATGCCCGAGTTCTGCTTCTTCTAATACACTATTTGATGAATTAATATTTTGTGGGAAATTTTGATTTTAAAAATGACATACAGTGGTGCTTGAAAGTTTGTGAACCCTTTAGAATTGTTTACATAAACATGATCTAAAACAACAACAGATTTTCAGACCTAAAAGTAGGTAACCCTATTTAACAGCTGAGACTAAGTGTAACATATGTGAGTGGTGAAACTATGTGAATGTTCATCTGTGAATAATGATGTGGTACTTCCATTATTTGGGCCTGTGTTGCTGTCTCTTGGCCAGGCTGTTTTGCCATTAATGATTGAACATTGGATTCTGAATTATACCAGCAAATTATGAAGATGTCAGGACATCTGTCTGCGAACACAATCTCAAGAGAAAGTGATGCAGCAAGACAACAACCCTAAGTACACAAGTAATTCCACCAATAAATGGCTAAACATGAATAAAATTAATGTTTTGGATTGTCCATGTCAAAGTTCTGACCTCAATCCAATAGAAATGTCATGGAAGCAGTAAATGTGATAAAACCCACCAGTTTCCTAGACTTGATACTGTTCTACACAGAAGAATGGGCAAGGCTGATCAACAGTTACAGGAAATGTTTTGTTGCATTTATTGATGCTATAAATAAGCTACCATGTATACATTGTTGTTTAATTTGTTTAAATTTGTTCTCCTTATTTATTTGAAGAGCTATAAACGAATGCTACACATGTATGTAGATATATAAAAATTTGAAAGGCTAAAAACCACTGCGTGTGGTGCTTGAAAGTTTGTGAACCCTTTAGAATTTTTACATTACAATCCATTTCTATTTCTCTGATTATTAACACAATTATTAGACTACATTTAAACATTTTGAGCCTAAGCATTCCTCCAAAGTTGAGACAACATAGTTTAAAGACAAACAGGGCAAAGCACTGGCATGGTAATCACAACTTCCTGACCTGAATCCCATGGGAATTCTTTTAACTGAATTGGAAGGTGTGTCTGAGTAAGCAGGTGCACAAATTTGACTGAGGCAAACAAAAATAATTCTGAAAGCTGAAATAATTCTTTGTACTAACTATTATTTTGATGTGATCTATTAAAGAAATGAAGCAGTACCCTAATTAAATTAGCACAGGAAATGTATGGCAACAACAAATGTTTAGTCAAGTAGATTTCGGTCTCAACTTTAACTTGGTTTTGTCATGCATAGGATTCGGCATTTCCTTCTCCATAAAGCAGAAAGCACTTGTAGATGAATCTGGATTTTAATAATAGAACAAATGGGCTGACATACTAGACCACAAAGCCCTTTTTCTTCTTCCTGTGCACTTTTTGGGGATGTTTACTCATGTGTGGGGAAAGTACTGGTATTATCCACTTCCTTTTTTCTATAATGGCAATCAATTATCAGAGTTTGGTATTTATTTAGTTTTGTTAGATATTCTGTTGATTTGTTTAATTCATAACAATCTGTTTGTAATGTTGAGTCAGGTCTCTGATTCACATTTAGTGCTTCTTATCTGTGGCCTCAGAGCTCCAGAGATCCCCAGTTCGATCCGGGGGCGGACCATTATCCAATACTACATATATGTGCATACAAGTGGTAAAAGAATATGAACATCTGGGATTATCAGTTAATTTCAAGGTGAATTTATAGGCTAGAGTTTTCAGTGCAATGACAATTCACTGCACATTTACTGAAGTGCAGCATGGCATGAACAAGGGAGATGTCTGATGGCCTCAGAAAGAGAGTTGTTGATGCTAATCAGGTCAGAAAAGGCTACAAAACGTATCTCATTGCTTAAACAAAAATTTGAATTCCACCAATCCACAGGCAGATAGATTGTATACAAATGATGGATTGACCATTGTCAGCCTCTGTTGGGGGGGTCAGCCAAGTAAAATTGGTCCAAGATGAAGATATGTAATAGTATGCAATGTCAGAATGGAACGGGTTATTTCTGAGCAACTAGAAGCCTCTCTCACATTGGCTAATGTTATTGTTCATGAGTCCATCATCACGAGAACACTGATGGTGTACATAGCAGGATTGCTAAGGGAAAGTCACTGCTACCTGTCTGTAGTTTGCTAAAGATCATGTGGACCGGCCAGAAGGCTGGGCTGTTGGAAAACTGAGTGCAAAATAGAAGCTTTGCATTTAAATGAGTTTATGTCTGGAGGATGAAAAACACTGCTTTCCAGCATAAGAACCTTATCCCATTTGTAAAACATGGTTTTGGTAATATCATTATTTGGACCTGTATTGCAGCATCTGGGCCAGAATTCATCATTGATTGAACAATGAATTCTAAATTACACCAGCAAATTCTAAAGGAAAATGTCAAGGCATCTGTCAGTGAACTGAATCTCAAGCAAATGTGGGTCATGCTGCACGGCAATGACCATAAGTCATTCTATCAAAGCATGGATAAAAAAAGAACAAAATGAATGTCTTAGAATGACCAAGTCAAATTCCTGACCTTAATCCAACAGAAATAAAACAGAAAAAGGACCAAAAGCAAGCACCTGATGTGCAGAAATGCACCAGCACCCCAAAGTTGAAGCTGTTCTGTTCAGAGGAATGGGTTGAAACAAGACAGCTACCTCCGATTTGCTTCCTCTGATACTGAGACATTTTACCCACTCGCTCCAGGACGAGCTGCCAACAGCAGCAATCTGTATACATGTACAGTACTGCTGCTGCAATAGTGATGCTCTGAAACCTAAAGTCATGAATGCAGACAGTGTCTTTTCATAGTTTTATTGTTGAATACGAATGCTGAAAAAATACTTACATATCTTTAACCTCAAGAAAATATACAAGTGTAATGTAAATAAATATGCCTGATGCTTGGAAAGTAAAATAAATAATGGATACAACTAGTCTGTTTCAATCAAATTAAATAAATACTTTAGCACACATGGATACAAAAATAAATAAATAACTCTTAGTATATGTCTTTTATCCTCTTGAGTACTGAACAGGATGATTCTTGTTCATATGGATATGTCTTCTTGTTTGCAGATGTTAGCTCTTCGTAATGCCTGCACATGGTTTTCCATTCTGTTGTGTAGAAGAGGAAGGGAAGATAAGGGTTAAAAGCTGTATTCTGTTATAAGGTAGACACTAGTGAGATAATAGATTTAAACAATTAAGGAACAGAAATAAATCTGGATGCATGATTGAGACAGTAATGAAGATTCATAGATTAAGGCCAGACATGTTTCCATTGCTTCTCTGTTCCTCTTTTACTTCCGCAGCTAATCTTACTATTAGTCATTGAGACAGTCTGCAAATCTGCCTGCAAGAATACACATTGACTCCTTATACACTCCTCATTATTGGTGAAATTTAACTCCATTTGTCTGACTAGCTGCATTTACTGTCAAGTATAATACTAGAGTGGAATTGTAGTGGTGCTGCGGGTAAGGAACTGGACTGCTGATCAACTGGTTGAGGGTTTAAGTCCCAAAACTACCAAGCTACAACTTTTGGACCCTTAAACAAGGCCCTTAGATTGTAGAGTGCAATATTGTATCAGTTGAAGTTGCACTGGATAAGCGAGTCTGTTCAGTGCTATACATGGAAATAGTGATTGTTCTTCTAAAAATCCAGCCAGTCATGCAGCTTTTCCATCATTTTAGTCTGACGGTTCAAAAACATTAAAACTGGACAGGTTAATCTCAATTTCTGTGTAAAAACTCAGATTTACAGCAACAAGTACCCACTTTTACTGTATCTCAGTCTTTTCAATAAGTTAGTAGTCTTTGACATTATGTGGCTGCAGGTTTTCATCCCAACCAAGCAGGAACTACAACTGATTCCACCTGTTTAATTAACTGACCTTTCAATGATAATTCAATGTTGCACTTACAGCTTTGGAAAATTTAAGAGACCACTCCAGATTTTCTTAAAATGAAAATAACTACATGCACAGCAGCAATTCAATTCCAGTATCCGATGAATTCCGACACATATACACCTCATTATGCTTAATGACTTACTGATATCTTACTTATTGAGAAAAAGTACAAGACATGAACACTGTGATTGAAACATTGACTTCTGAACGTTCCATTAGTGTTGTTTTATTTAAAAATGGATAGAAACGTGTCCTTGTAGTAGCCTATTATTTGTATTATTAGTGAAAACACCATTTTGAAAAAATCTTGACCAGGTGTCATTTACAACGAATAAATACTCTTTCTTGTTATTGCTGCAAATAAAGATTTTTTTACTTGGAATTTGTCATCCCACTCACTCACTTTCTTATTCGCTTAATCCTGGACAGGTTCGAGGGAGAGCTGGTGCCTAGCCAACAACATAAGGCGCAAGCCAGGACCAACCCTAAACAGGGCGGCAAACCATCATAGGGTACATACTCGCACACTCATACATTAGGGCCACTTTAAATAAATGTGTACACAGGAAGGACCCAGACTACTCTACCCAGGACCTTCTCGCCATGAGGCGACAGTGCTACCCAGTGCTGTCCCCTGAATTTGTCATCCACTTGTTGTAATTTATAGGATAAGAGAAAATGTTCCATTTCACTAAAACACATGCAGTACCTACAAATAGAAAAAAGCTGAAAACTGAAGTTTGCAGTGGTCTCTTACATTTTTAAGAGCTGTATCAGGCTGGAATGAAAACCTGCACTGGAGATCATTTTGAAGACCAATATGTCAATATGGTCTCAGTTTACAAGATCTATACTTATGCCCTTATTTGGAATTGAGCTGAGCAAATTAAAGATTGCTCAAGGCCCAAATTGTGGCAGCTTGTAGAGTTAAGACATGACCTTTCAAATTTACATTTACATTTACAGCATTTAGCAGACGCCCTTATCCAGAATGACTTACAATTGGTATAATCTTACAATCCAAGCAATTGTGGGTTAAGGGCCTTGCTCAAGGACCCAACAGTGGTAGCTTGGCAGAGGTGGGATTTGAACCCTGGACCTTTTGGTCCATAATCCAGTACCTTAACCACTAGGCTACCACAGTCGAATTACTAGGCCAGAGCCTAGTGCACTGAACCCTCCATGCAAAATTAATATGTATTGTATAATATGTACAAGACCAGTAATATTC
The DNA here is from genome assembly GCA_025084515.1 of Ancistrus triradiatus. Taxonomy (NCBI): domain Eukaryota; kingdom Metazoa; phylum Chordata; class Actinopteri; order Siluriformes; family Loricariidae; genus Ancistrus; species Ancistrus triradiatus. Next base: position 23,995 of record JAJAGP010001332.1, read on the forward strand.
CTAGATAGTTAAAGAGATTTCAAATTGCTTTACAATTACGACACTTTTGATTTCATATAAGCAAGCCAGAGGTGACAGTGGCAAGGGAAAAACTCTGACACATGAACATAAGAACATGATGAGCTAGACACGAATAGGGAAGCCTTTTTGCTCCGGCTCTTGTCTAGCCTAATATAAAGGAAATTGAGCAGTAATTGTGTGTAAGACATACAGAAAGCTTTCCATTGTGATATGAAGTTCTATTTCTGTTTCCTCTATAGATTAATATCCATTTCTAGAATATGTTCTTAATGACTTGTCTGGTTATATTACAAATTACATAAAACTACATTAAAATGGCATTTTAGACATGAAATTGTATTTTTGCAGGTCTTTATGACACTCCAGTAGAGTTTAAATGGAGGTTTGCTAGTAGGGCACCATGTTATGAGTTTCAAAACAGCTGGATGAAGTAATAAGCATTACCTTTTGTAATGTTCTAAGTGTTGCTTTAATTCCTTTGGCGTTCACACTGCTGCAGTGGAGCTTTCCATTTTCCAGTAAAAACCTAAACAGGACGAGACTTTTGGTGAGAAAAGGAACTTTGTACATGTGTTTAAATCAAATTAAATCTCAAAATTCCAACCAGCAACCTTTAAGAAAATGTACGACACGTTTACTCAAAACAAAAAATAAACTTACACATAGGCCTCGAGGCATTTCTTACTGGCGTGAACGTGGGCACACCGGGTGATGTGTGTGCCTTTAACATGGGCATCACTGGTGCTTGTACAGCAAGTTCTCTCCTTGGTGTCATTCGAGAGTGCTACAGTGAAAGGAAACAATGTGCTACAATGAAATATCTCACAGACAAAAGTGTGCATCTTAAGTTCAAGTGCAAATAAAAAGCAACATACCTCCTAGGACACAGCTGCACAGGAGTGTGAGTAAATAAAACAGACAGAGCAGTTGGCGAGATTTCAGAAAGAGATGCATCTTTGCTGATGGCTGAAGGTCTGCAGTGTGTCCAGACTTGACTGTTCTTGCTCAATACTGCACTCATTCAGACTGTGCACCTTTATAGCCAGGATTGGGGAAGTGATGGTGATGCATGCATCCATGCCAGCTATGAATATCATGAATGGAAGATCTTGCAGACACAGTTTGTCATTCAAAATGCACGGATATACCCTTGTGTATTCAACTTATTATTCAAAAACCAGATTTCTTAAAAATGTCAAAATGAACTGTAACTGGTGTTATCAGCTGTAGCCTAAACTGGTTGAGTAGATTTATCACCTTTGCTAGAATAAGCATGAAAGACACTTACGGATGAGTGTGCTTTAACTTTTCAATGTTAAATTTTAAAATTGGTATGCAGGAGTTAAACAATACTTGGCGTCACTTCCTCTGTCTTCCAGATATACTTCAATAAGGAGCATTGCTGCTTCTGATCTACAGCACTGTGCAAAATCTTAGGCCACCATTAGAGCTGTTGTTTTAGCAATGATATAATGATCATATATAACATACAGTGGGGCAAAAAAGTATTGTCAGCCAATGATATTAGGAGTCATGCTTTGGCCGCTAGAATCCAGCATTAACTCACACTTGCGGCATAGGGCTACTTAGCGCGATAGCGCGTGCGTCAGCCTTTCCCAGGCTTCCTCATGTAAGTGGCGACACCTGGGGGGTCAGCCTATTTAAGCATGCTTGTGGGCTTCCCCAGGGTCGCACCATTGAACAGCACTGCTCGCTTTAGCAGCACGACGCTACGCGCTAATGCTACACGCAGCTGCTTTAGCCCTCACCCGGCTTTTGGAGATTCTTTCGGCTTTATCGGCGTTTTGTTAAGGGAAAAAGGTACTACTGCCGATTCGTAGATGCTCGGTAAGACAGGGCTTAGATGCTAGCGAAGGGTCAGAGTCTTCCCTATTTTAACATCTCTTTTGCAGGAGCTCCTTGCCGCTGCTTTGATTAGATTAGATTCAATTTATTGTCATTACACATGTACAAGTACAAGGCAACGAAATGCATTTTTAGAAGAAACAAGAAATAATGAACACATTGGGAAAGAAGGAGAACTCCTTCCAGCACACAAGCACATAAACATAACACAGACACACAACTAGCCACTGGTTAGGGATGTGGGGATCGGGAAAAGTAACCAAACTACGACAAGCAGCCATCCATGTTCGCAGCCGATCGGCGCGCCCTGCAGACCCGTCCCGCCGTCTTGGTGGGGTTAAGCTTAGAGTGGAAGTCGTTTGATTTGGGTTGGGAAAAAGTTCTGTCAGTCCTCATTCTCGCAGCTAGAAAAAAGTTTGTACAAAGTTCACGATAACATGGCAGTATACAGTGCTTACTGCCCAGAATGAAAAACAGTCAGTGGATGCGGGGTAGGTACATAGCAGATCTTCTGGAGGAATTTCTTATCAGCGAGGCCGTTGCTGATAACAGGGAAGCCAAGAGCAGAAATGACTTTGTTTTGACTGAGCTCTAAAATTTTATCACTCAGAATCAATGTATCTCTGATTTACCTCATTTTGCAAAGCCGTAAGTTCCTCCATGATGGATTCCATAGTGCGATTAATATGCGCAGTCTGAGTTCCAACGGCTCTGCCACCATTTCAATCAAATTGGGCAGTTTCTGGGGACCTCTGACAACTGACCCAACTCTTTTAATTTCCCGATACAGCAGGGTAATGCCTAATCCAATCAGCAGAAACCCCACAATCAAAGTTCCGAATAAATAAACATCCTCAATGTCCTACAACGAAAGATGTGCCAGCACACGACTCCCCAACTTCCCCCACGAGTCCATCGTGTATCCTGCCATCTGCGTTCTGTCGGGGCATGTGGGTTCCCTCGAACCCGACTTCTCGATGAGAAGATGGTGTCAATAGCATTCAGAGACCATTTAACCAATTCCATAATTTGTTCTTTGAGGAGCAGTGCTAAGGAGTAGAGTAGAGTAGATGAGACAGATACAAAGAAGCCAAGCAGGAGAGATAAGGGAGCGAGGAACAGTGCGTCCGCATTCCACGAGAGCAGGAGAAGGGAAAAAAAAACAACAACAACAAAAAAAAAAAAAACACGCCCTCATTCGCCCTCGCGCCCTCGTCTTTTCCCTCATTCAAACCGTTGCACCCCTCCTTCTCCTTCATGATCGTGGAATCCCCTTTCCTCTCTGTGATTGCGTGTTATGTAGTACGCGTTCGCAGGAGCTCAGCTCAGGTTTCAGCGCATTGTGCACGCGCAGATCCATCATTCGTCCCGCACTCCAGTGAGCGTTAGGCCGGGAGTATACGTGGTACGTGTTTGCGGGAGTTCCGTTTGGTTCTCAGCGCGATGCGCATGCTCGGATCCATATGCTGCTGCCGAAGTGGAGTCTTGTCGTAAACACGACTGGAAATAGTGGCACGGTACGCGTATAACAGGACTTATCGTCATTAGTTTATTTATTTCCTTTATTTTCGGTGAATCGTCGGTATTCCATCTTCTGTTATTTTGGTTCACCCCTTCCATCTGGAGCTAACTGCATTTGGGTCATAAATTAAATAAAATAAAATATTTAAAATATATTTTATTTTCACGGTTCGCCGCCCGTTTGAGCATGGCGTACCGTAACAGAATGATGTGACCAGTATTGGACCCAGTGTTAGCTCCTGGGACTTCTGGTTGGGAGTCCCCACTCACTCAAAGCGGCGTTCTTCCATCTTCTTGGGTCTCGTTTAGCTCTGGGGGGTCCTTTGTGTGGCCGTGGTGTACCAATAGCCCACCTTTGGCAACCTGATCCCGCAGAGCGACCCAATGCCTGCCACAGACAGCGTCGGTTTCCCACCTGGGGTAAGTGTGTACTCCAGGCCCCCACTGCGTGGTTGGTGTCTGAGCCTGACCACGTTGAAGCTCCCGACCCTCCCATGTTGGAAGATTGCTCCCATGTCGGACTTCCACAACATAATTGGCCCCGTGTGTTTGCCGTTACACAGGGGAGAAAGCCCGTTGCCGAATACATGGAGGAATTTTGTTGTGGAGCCTGAACTACTGGTTGGAGATAGAGCTTTGGCCATATCTCTCCGCCACCTCACTGGCGGCTCTGTGCGACCTGGTCATTCATACCGAGGCGGCAGTTCGATCCAGATCCAGGAAGGTTGAGGTGGGGCCATTTGTCCAGTCATCATCTTTGATAGTGCCATCTAGCTCCGCATGTGAACTCACCACACTCGTACCCTTCATACCCGAGCTTGCCACGCTCTTAAGCTCAACAGATGAGCATTTAACCCCCCTAGCTCTGTATTTGAGCACACCATGCAGGTAAGCTCCGAACTTGAGCAAGCAAGCTCCGTTCCTGAGCATTTAGCGCCCCTTAGCTCAAGACCTGAGCACGCTGCGCATGTAAGCTCTGAACCTGAGCAAGTAAGCTCTGTTCCTGAGCAATTAGCGCCCCCTAGCTCAGTACCTGAGCACGCTGCGCCTGTAAGCTCTGAACCGGAGCAAGTATGCTCCGTTCCTGAGCAATTAGTGCCCAGTAGCTCAGTACCTGAGCACGCTACACCTGTATGCTCCGAACCTGAGCAAGTTAGCTCCGTTCCTGAGCAATTAGTGCCCCCCAGCTCTGAACCTGAGCAAATAAGCTCCGTTCCTGAGCGGCTGGCACACTAGTCCCGTACTTGCGCACGCTGCACCAGTAAGCTCCGTTCTTGAGCATTTAGCGCCGCCTGATGCTGTACTTGGGCTCTTTGTGCACCGATTGTTGCTGCCGACCCTTGCGCCACGGTCACTCAGACCAATCCCTGCGCCACGGTCGTTGACGTCGACCCCCGCGCCACATACTTTACGATCGGTTCCTACGCCGTGGTCGTTGCCGCCAACCTCCACACCACGTACTTTAGAACTGGTCCCTGCACCGTGGTCATTGCCGCCGACCCCCGCGCCACGTACTTTAGTACCGGTCCCTGCGACGCAGCAATTGGCATTGGCTATAGCGTCATTGTTGCCTCTGCTGGCCTCAGTGTTGGTGTCCTTGGCGTATGTTCGTCTGACCAGGTGACTTACGCTGTCCTTTTGTCTGTGCCTTTTTTGGCCTAGCCCCGTCCCTAAGCAGCCGGCGCCGATTACCACCTCCGAGCCGCCTGTGGCTAGTCCCATACCAAGCCTTGCATTTGGCTTGTCTTGGGCCGACCCCCCCCCCTTTCGGCCCCTGTTTGGGAGTGCCTCCAGCCTATTGTCATCTCTCTGGGTGTCATATGCTTAACCCTGAGCGGGTTAATGGCGCTTAGAGGCATTGGGATGACGCTCCTTAAGGGGGGGGGGGGGGGGGTTAGTATTAGGAGTCATGTTTTGGCCGCTAGAATCCAGCATTGACTCTCACTTGCGGCATAGGGCTGCTTCAGCCTATGCCGCAATCGCGCGTGCGTCAGCCTTTCCCGGGCTTTCCTCATGTAAGTGCTGACATCTGGGCGTCAGCCTATTTAAGCACGCTTTTGGGCTTCCCCAAGGTCGCACCATTGAACCGCACTGCTAAATGACACTTCTCCTTCGCGATCGGGGAACCCCCTTTTCTCTCTGTGATCGCATGTTGAAAAGGAATGCTGAGCTTTTGTGAGTCTCGTTCCTTTTCCCTTTAATCCGTGTGTTCACGCCGCACTCCAGTGAGTGTTAGGTCGGAGTATATGTGGTACGCGTTCGCGGGAGCTCTGTTTGGGTCTCAGCGAGTTGTACATGTACGGTACGCGTACGACGGAATTTATCATTATTCGTTTATTTATTCCCTTTTTTTTTTTTTTTCTTCGGTGAATCATCGGTATTCTATCTTCCATTATTTTGGTTCACCCCTTCCATCTGGAGCTAACTGCATTTGGGTTTTAAAATAAAATAAAATATTTAAAATATATTTTATTTTCACGGTCCACCGCCCGTGACAAATGATTGTGCAAGTTCTTATACTTACAAAGATGAGAGAGATCTGTAATTTTCATCATAGGTACACTAACTAATGAGTCAAAATAAATAAAAAAAATCCAGGAAATCACATTGTAAGATTTTTAAAGAATTTCATTGTAAATCATGGTGGAAAATAAGTATTTGGTCAGCCACAAACAAGCAAGATTTCTGGCTCTCACAGACCTGTAACTACTTCTTTAAGAAGCTTTTCTGTTCTCCACTCGCTACCTTTATTAATGGCACCTGTTTGACCTCATGACCAAAGAGCTGTCTAAGGACACCAGGAAGAAAATTGTAGACCTGCACCAGGCTGGGAAGAGTGAATCTACAATAGGCAAGCAGGTTGGTGTGAATAAATCAACTGTGGGAGCAATTGTAAAAATCGATCTGGGGCCCCATGCAAGATTTTTTTTCTCATTTTGTCTCTCAGTGTACCTATGATGAAAATTACAGACCTCTCTCATCTTTCTAAGTAGGAAAACTTGCACAACCAGTGACTGACTAAATACTTTTTTGCCCCACTGTGTGTGTATATACATACACACATTTGCTCCTGAAGTATCAAGGTGGAAAAACAGTTTGTAGAAACTTAAATTGTTCCATTAAATTGTCTGTTCTGGGGCATAACATGCGATAGGCTAAAACGGATGTCTAACCCATAGACTGTATATACAGTCTATGGTCTAACCGCTATGCATGTAATCACGTCCAGTAGGTGGCGATTATGCACCAATACAGTATGCCAATCACCATAAACCCAAACCAAGAAGAATATGAAGTAGATCACGATCATATGAGTAATAGATTATATTATTGTATTATATTAATAATATATTACTTATATTGTATCAGTCTATGAGTGTGATTTCAGACACACCCTCAGGCTTGGCACCGCTATCCCAGTGATAAGACAGTGTTCACCTCGATGGCTAAAGTTTCATACTATACTCACTTATGGTATGTCTTTATTTTTCACTTATTTCATGTCTTTGTTGATCACAAAATCGTTTCATAAGCAAAAAAGAGCCCATGTCGTTCAACCTGGCGCGCTGATAACGCTTGTGGCTGAGCGTGCATGTAATGTCACCGCGGCTGAGCGTGCATGTGGCTGAGAGTGCATGTCTGCAGCCAGACTCTATTGTGCATTCTTGAATTGAGAAACACCAGTCAAGAAAATCTTTCAGTCGTTGCATATTTTTCAGATGCAAAACCATGCCTCTAGTGGCCAGTAGCACTTCTGGTGTAAGAAGTAAATGCAGCATTTTTGAAACGTTTTTCGTTTCGATTAATGCTGTTGTGTTCCGCTGAAATGTATTTGTGTCTCTACTTTTGTTTGGCTCCTAAATGTTGTTGTGTTTTCATGAAATCCAGCATTTTTGGAAGTGTTGTTGTGTTCTGCATTGATGTTGTTGCGTTTTACCTTAATGCATTTGTGTTGTGACTTAATGCTGTTGCGTTCTCGACTTTTGTTTGCTTTGTAAAAGCGGTTTTGATGTAATTCTACAGGCCACCATATTTAATAGCCACCTGCTTCTAAACATCAATTCCCAGTTGGTGCTTTCCCCTTAGTTTAAAGAATTATGAAGTGAATATGTAAAAATTATGTTTGATCCAGCAGCCATCTTCTGCAAATAATACCTGTAAACATCAAATGAAGAGTGCAATTGTGCTCTGATATACATGAGTTGATATACATACTACATGGGATACAGCCATCGGATTTCAGTCTGGCAGACTAGTACATATAAATGCAAATGTTTAATAACTTATCTGGATACAATCCATATACGAGATGCAAGTAAAGGCTGAGTGAAAACAGGGTCTATGGAACTAGAGTATCTAGGTGCATCTAGCAAACTATAGATTACATTTGTGGTTAGATGAAAAAAAATATTTCCTTTGGCAAGCCTTTCAAGTAGTTTATTTGCAGGTGATGTCTAACTGTAGGTTGGGAAACTTGGTGACCGCAAAATGATACAATCTTCTTGAAATCATATTGTCTCTAACCATCCTGTTGCTGTAAGCTGGGTGCAAAATACACTTAGAACATCCTTCAGCAGATGTATCTGGTTTAAAAAATATTAAAAAAATAATAATAACAATAATCATCATCATCATTATTATTACTATTATGAGTGTGTGCATTTTCAGCCTTATTTGCCTGAATTATACTACACCAGATCAAGGCTGCAAGTCCAGATGGAATCAGCCCCAGGGTCCTGAAAACCTGTGCTGACCAGCTCTGTGGGGTTCTACAGCACCTCTTTAACTGTAGTCTATGCCAGAAGAAGGTTCCAGAGCTTTGGAAGACATCTTGCCTAAGAAGTCATCTCCATCTGGCCTGGAGGACTACAGACCAGTCGCCCTAACCTCACACATCATGAAAGTTTTGGAGAGACTGATCTTAGCTCATCTAAGACCTCTAGTAAGCTCCTCTCTGGATCCACTGCAGTTTGCCTACCGCCCTGAGGTTGGAGTTGATGATGCAATCGTCTACCTGCTACAGCGAGTTTTTGCACACTTGGACAAATCAGGAAACATCGTACGGATCATGTTTTTTGATTTTTCGAGTGCCTTTAACACCATTCAGCCCTATCTGCTGAGGGAGAAGCTCAATGAAATGCAGGTGGATGCCTCTATAACCTCCTGGATTATTGATTACCTGACAGACAGACCACAGTTTGTGCGGCTGAGGGGATGTGAGTCTGAGCGGGTAGTCAGCAGTACAGGAGCACCACAGGGGACTGTACTCTCACCTTTCCTCTTCACCTTGTACACCTCGGATTTCCAGTACAACTCTGAGTTCTGTCATCTACAGAAATTTTCAGATGACTATGCGATCGTGGGGTGTGTCAGTGGTGGACAGGAGAATGAATAGACAGAGAATTGGTAGACCGCTTTGTGGAATGGTGTGGAAACAATCATCTCCTGTTGAATGTGACCAAGACAAAGGAGATGGTTGTGGATTTTAGGAGGACCGGTACTACACAGAACTCTGTATCCATCCAGGGAGAAGAAGTGGAGGTGGTGGAGAGCTACAAATACTTGGTGTTCACCTTGACAACAGACTGGACTGGAGATGTCACACCGAAGCTGTATGCAGAAAGGGACAGAGCAGACTCTACTTCTTGAGGAAGCTTAGGTCCTTCAATGTATGCAATAAGATGTTACATATCTTTTACAAGTCTGTTGAGAAAAGTGCAGTTGTCTTCGCAGCCATCTGCTGGGGAAGCGGAATCAGAGCTAGCGACTTAAAGAGGCTGAGCAAACTTTTAAACAAAGCTGGATCTGTGCTTGGAACTACTCTAGAGCCCCTAGAACTGATTGTAGAGCGTAGGATGCTACACAAACTGATCAGAATAATGGACAACACAACATACCCTTTACACAATCTACTGGACAGACAGAGGAGTGTGTTCAGTAAGAGGTTAATGCAGCTTTGCTGTAATAAGGACAGATACAGGAAATCATTCCTGCCCACTGCAATAACACTATACAATAACTCACTCCCATCCCGACAGAAGATGTGTTACACATTTGTAACATTATCAGTTTTTGTAAATTTGTAATTTTCTGTATTTATATTTGTGTATTGTTATGTGTATTGCTGCTACAACAAAGAAATTTCCCTTTGGGGATAAATAAAGTACTCTATCTATCTATCTATCTATCTATCTATTATGAGGGTCAGTATATTCAAATTTCTATCATTTCTACATTCTGAATGGGTAAACAATTTTTTTTTCATCATTTTATTATTGTTTTTAATAGAAATACTTTAGCTGTGGTTTAGATGTCACTCATTTTCTGTGTAAGATTAGTTTAGAATTCAAGTCAAGTCAAGTCAGATTTATTTATATAGCGCTTTTTACAATGGAGCATTCTCTCAAAGCAACTTTACAAGTTTAGATTATCTCCTAATAACTACGTCCAATCCCAAATTGAGCAAGCCTAGGGCGACAGTGGCAAGGAAAAACTCCCTAGTTCTAGGAAGAAACCTTGGGAGGACCAAGACTCAAAAAGGGACCCAACCTCCTTGGGCGGCGTAGATGATAAATCTAAGAGCGAACTAAAGTCATGGAGCAAAGTTCGAATAAAATGTGAAGTATTCACATCGACATCAAGTGGCGGCCGGGTATGATATGAAATAAATCTAAGAGTGAAACTAAAGTCATGGAGTCATGGTCGAATAAAATGTGAATTATGCACAGTGAAGCTCCATCAGATAAACATCATGTGTGGGGCCGGAACTGCCGGAAACAGCTCGGAGAGGAAAACAGAAAAGTGTAATTAGTTATTGATTAAGAGCACAGTGTTTATTAACAATCACTGATGCCATGTCAATCACTGATGCCCCAAGTGTAGCATGAGACCCCGGCAGCATTAGCTATAGCAGCATAGCTAGAAAGCTAGAAAGAGGAAACTGGTAGGAAACAAATGAAAACATTTTTAGTCTCATTTTTAGACATTTTACTCATCTTTACTCACTTCTAGAGCTGATCTATTGTAATTTTAATTTAGACTACCACATCTACAGCACAAAAGCTTATGACAGTGGTATCCACCTGCCAGTCACTACCAACAGGCTTGAACACAAGGTTTCCACAGTGGGTGGGCCAGTGAATTACACCGTTGTGCCACTCGAGCACCTGTTCAAAAAACCCGATCATCAGTTGTCGACCAGACTTAAAGGTGTGGACAGAAAAATGTATAGATCTGAATCAACAGGGATAGGGTTGTGGACATTTATTACTATTTGAAACAACTTATGTGAAACAACAGTTTTTGAGCCATCAGACACCCCACACAATCTAGAATCTTGTACCACATTAGATAAAGGCACAATTGGCAGGAACTTGCTTAATGTACTAGTGAAATCCTTACCTAATCAAAATGTGACTGTTGTTAAGGCAAGAACTAGTGTAAACACATGTCAGAAAGCAATGTCACATGCAAATCATTTTTTATCTGGTGACCTGACTATATAAGGTAATCCTTAAGACATATAGACAGGCTGTGACTTGTAGAATATGGAGTGATATGGAGGGAGTGGCTGGAAACTTCTAGCCATCCTCCATATATTTATCACTGAGTTTTTTTTAGTATCTGACAGATGCAAGAAGTCTTAGTGACCAGGAAGATTACTCAGTGTCACACAGAGGAACTTGAGAGGAAATCCCCATTTAGACACATGACTAGCTGTGTAAGTCCATGTTAAACCGGCTAATGCTAACTAACACCATGATAACTCTAGTCTACTGAATATTTTACAATCCTTAGACTTGACAATGGGTTCAAAATGTAATCGTATTTATTTAATTGCAATATATACAGAACTACAGGTCACATACTGTACACCTGAATGATCTCTGTAAAGCAAAAAGTATACAGTCTGCATAGAAAGTATAAAATAATATTATTTAAATTGTTCATGAAACCATATGGATAAATCATATATTAATCAAATGCATGACTTTTAGAATTACATTCTTTACACCACTTCCAGCCTTCTTTTTTTGCACATTTGAAGTTTTAAGTGGCATTTAGTCAATTGTAACTCCATACTGTAGTGCTTGACAAAAGGGTATAGCAAAGTAATCCCTTGCCCATGTCTTTATGTTAGCTATTGATGAATGATGGATGTTGAGGCAGCGAGATCAGAGGTCACAGGAGTTCAGTTATACTTGCACCCTTGCCCTTTACGCCGTGAAATTCCTCCAGATTATTTTAAATGTTTAATGATATTATGCACTGTAAAGGAGGAAAATATGCAAAAATCCCTTTAATAATTTCATCATGCAGGTGTCGATAAACTGGGAAATCCTCTGCGTGTTTTTGTTCCTCAAAGCCTCAGCCTTTGAAATGAAGCTGAGCAGACTAAACATGAATCTGTTGTTTGGGGTTTATACTGTCTGCAATGAAATAAAAGTGAAAGTAAATGTAAAAACCCATTCTATTGCCACTGTTTTGTCTATGAGGAATCCAGAAATGTATGCTTTATATTATGAATATGTGCACAAGTGAGTGTTGCTGAAATAGCAGAGCTCAGTAATTAGAAGGTGTGTCCAAAATAGTCTATGTACTTTTAGCAGTATGTGATATAAGCTCAGAGCTGAATGATTAAGAAATAACCTGATATAAAAACAAAAAAAACAAAAATAACCCTATACATTTTAATGTAATTTGGCTGCAATTCCCACTTGTAAAGGAAAAACATCAGACTTTTTGGGTAGGGGAAACACTGACTGGAAAGACACCAACCAACCTGAGAAAAACTTCCATTAATGCTGAGCCACAAAGCCATCACTTAGATCATACTATTTGTGAGGCAAGGGGGACAACAGTATTTTTGGTGTTTAAAATATTATTATTAAACCATATGCTTTCTATGGTTTTAACATTTTTGCAGCTTAGCAGAGAAACTTCCATAAAAAAAAAAAAAAAAAGATAAAGGGGAAAAAAAAAATCAACACAACACAAACGACTTCTTACTACTTTTAGGGGAGCTAGGATTCATTTTTTGGAGCACTGCTAAAAAGGGTCTACATATGGCTATGCTCGTATATGAGTAAGAGAGATCATCTCGTGTGTGGGATGTTGTTGCTCCAGATATCTACCATATTTGCAGATTTTATTAGATTACTCATTAAATTCAATGAATGCTGACTTGGGCAGTGGTCTTTGAGAGAGCATATCCATAAAGGGGTCTAAATTGCAAGAGAAAGTTTCACATGGAAGTTTCACATCCCAAGAACACCATACCTACTGTGAAGCATGGGGGTGGAAACATCATGCTTTGGGGCTGTTTTTTTCTGCGAAGGGGACAGGAGACTGACTGATTCGTGTTAAGGAAAGAATTGAACGGGGCCATGTATCGTGAGATTTTAGCCAAAAGCCTCCTTCCATCAGTGAGAGCATTGAAGATGGAACGTGGCTGGGTCTTCCAGCATGACAATGATCCCAAACACACCGCTCGGGAAACGAAGGAGTGGCTCCGTTAAAAAGCATTTCAAGGTCCTGGAGTAGCCTAGCCAGTCTCCAGACCACAACCCCACAGATAATTTGTGGATTGAGTTGAAAGTCCGTGTTGCCCAGCGACAGCCCCAAAACATCACTGCTCTAGAGGAGATCTGCATGGAGGAATGGGCCAGAATACCAGCTACAGTGTGCCAACCTGGTGAAGACTGACAGGAAACGTTTGACCTCTGTCACTGCCAACAAAGGTTATTACAAAGTATTGAGTTGAACTTTTGTTATTGACCAAATACTTATTTTCCACCATAATTTACAATTAAATTCTTTAAAATCCTACAGTTTTTTTCCTCATTTTGTCTCTCATAGTTGAAGTGTAGCTATGATGAAAATGACAGACCTCTCATCTTTCCAAGTAGGGGAACTTGCACAATCAGTGGCTGACTAAATACTTTTTGCCCCGCTGTATACTCTTAAATGTGACTAAGACCAAGGAAATGGTGATTGCCTTGAGGGGAAATGGAACAAAAATGAAACCATTAACATCATGGAACAGGATGTTGAATTGGTTGACATCTACAAATATCCACTTGACAATAGGCAGAACTGGAAGGTCAACGCAGAGGCTATGTACATAAAGGGATGGGCAGGCTATGTAGGACCTGAGCTACCTCAAAAACATACTGCGTGCACCAAGATGTTGGAGATCGTCCTATATTCTTTGCTGCAATTTGCTGGAGAGAAAGCAGTGATGCAGGTAAACTCAAAAAACTAAAAGAGAGCTCTATCCTGGGATGCTCTCTGGACAGTTGCTGTCTGGTGCTGGAAAAGAGGACACTTGCTAAACTACTATGCATCCAGAACAACCAGACACATCCACTCCATGACACGTCCAAACAGTGGATCAGTACAAGAGGTTGTTTTTACCAACAGCGACCATGCTGTACAACAGTTCACCACTGTAATGGAACATTATTGCTAATCAGAACCTAAGCTCATAGGACATGTATGTACATTTTCAAGTTGTACTTTATTTCTAATTACTACTACTATATTATATTATTATTTTGTTATTACATCTATGCTTATTGCTGCTGCCATAAAATGTCAAATTCCCACTGGTATTAATAAAGTGATCTGTCTGTGTCTGCCTGCCTGCCTGCTTGTCTGTCTATCCATCTACCCATCCACCCATCCACCCATCCAATACCCAAAATGTTTTTGGACTGTGGTAGCCTATTGGTTAAGGTACTGGTGTTAGAGTTTGGTTCTAGTCACCTGTTTTCCATTTTCTTTCCGTTTATCCCCTTTCCTTTCCAGTTTCCTGTCCTTCATATCATTTTCTCACTTCAGCAGTGAAGTGTATATTTTCAATGTCTGAGCCACTTAATGCCACAGTGAGTTGGCATTGGCGTGGAATTGTCAGCCCTGCTTTGGTCTCAGTTCCAGCCACTGGACTCTGTGCTCCTGCCACTGATCCGATCTGAAGCCACGACAGTCCAACTGCTAGTTCCGTCCCAGACCCTGTGCCCGTTCTCCATACAGACTCTGCCTGCCTAAGAGACCTGCATCTGACCTGCCGTTGTCATTACAGGCAATGCCTGTCCCTGTGATCTGCACCTGAACCTGTCTGCCACTGCCTACGTTTTGGGTTTTCTCTTTCCCTCTTTCTTTCTCCTAACCTAGCCACAAACTGACCATCACAAACTTTTGGCTGTACAGAATACAGGTCAGATTAAGAACACACTTGATTCACCAATATACCATGTTGCCAGAATTGCAGAAGTTGAGTACAAAAGAGAGCCTGACATATCGTGAGTTTAGAGTGAGAGAGCATGGAATATTGGAATGGGTTGCAGGTGCAATGGAGACTGTGTGGAAAAAGAAACTTGTGGTAACAAGCTGTCTTGGTTCAAATAGTCTGCCGGGTAGTTGCTTCAGGAACATGTGGTTTCCCAGATGAGGTCATTATGAATTTTCGGAGCATGTGTACTCACTTTGATAGCTAGCTGCTCGATGATGGGAGTGACTGGGAATCCAGTGTTGTGCCTTGCAGTAAGAGGTACCTACTGCAGCAGCTTCTTAGACTGTGAAGAGAAAGGGAACCACACTGATGGATGAAATGAAAATACATACATGTATATGTACATACATAATTTGGTTGTGAGGAACTCCAAGCATTTGAGAAATGTTCACGCAGTTTGTCTGTGTAGCCTCTTAATTATGTTTTTTGTAATCACACTGTGATATACCCAAAAAGTAATGAAGATTTCTTTCATCATCATGTCTTGTCCAATTTTTGGGAGCCTGTGTGAATTGTAGCCTCAGTTGCCAGTTCTTAGATGACAGGAATAGCACTCTGTGTGGTCTGCGTGCTGTAGCCCATCTGCTTACAGGTTCGACATGCTGTGCATTCAGAGATGCTCTTCGGCATACCTCAGTTATAACAAGTGGCTATTTGAGTTATTGTTTCCTTTCTATCAGCCCAAAAAAGTCTGGCCATTCTTCTCTGACATCTGGCTTCAACAAGTCATTTTCGCCCAGAGAACTGTCCTCACTGGATATTTTCTCTTTTTCCAACCCTAGAGATGGCTGCGCATGGAAATCTCAGTAGATCACCAGTTTATGAAATACAACCTGTCTAGCACCAACAACCATGCCACGTTCAGAGCTACTTAAATCACCTTTCTTCCCCATGCTGATGCTTGGGTTGAACTTCAGCAGGTCGTCTTGGCCATGTCTGCTTACCTAAATGCTCCGAGTTGGCTGGTGAGTGCATGTAGGTGTGAATTTGACAAGCCACCTAAAAATCATTGTGGATTGTGGTCATAAAATATTTTTTTGGAAATCTGTAACAAAAATCAAAAGCAAAACTCCCATTTACACAAGTATTCAGACCCTCTGTTGTGGCACTCCAAAGGAATGTCAGGTGCATCCCAGAACAAATAAATTACGACTATGAATGCATGTATACTTCACTTCTAACAAGCCTTTCTGAGAGTCTGGAAACTGTCTGAGGTACAGTCTTTCATAGAAGTTCACAAAGTAATCCAATAATGCTTCCTCAGCTCTACTGATGCACTTTTGCCATAGAATGTTTAGTTGTGCAGAGCAATATGTGGCTAGAGACGAAAGTATATTGGGGTGCATTATGTGCTGATGCTTTCAAACAAGTATCTGGTGAAGCCAAGGTGATGCAAAAAAGCAGACGAACACACGGCAACACATGCAGAGTGTGCTGGAAAACCACAGCTCAGGAAGTCACAACTCTATTTGTGTTCTCTCGTATGTTCCATCCAACATTTCTATGACTTGAGTCACAGGGCTGTTAGTAATCTTCCATCTGCAATGTCATGGCAAATCACTGTTTTTAGACAACTCACTAAAATCATATGAAAGATGATTGTATTTCCTCTGTCCAAACTTTGACACACTAACCCAATCTGTCACCGCAGAAAACGATGGCGTCATGATAAGGCTGCTTTTATATGTAGAGCACTAGAAAAAAGTTTCAGTTTCAGTCCTGAGAGTTTAAAAATATGTAAGGTTTTACTCCGAGGAATGTGACACAGTTATAGAGTGATTGTTTATGAGTCTAAGCTCTGACATTGCAGCCATTCTCTGGGGATTATGTTCCAAACCAGCCACCTGAGTGATACCACCAACAAGTTAAACCAGAACCTTTTGGTTTGCGGTTGTATGACTGTGAAGTACATACCCAGTTAAACTCTGTACATCCCCTCATTAAGTTCATAAAACCTCAGACTTTTACAAGACCACTTTATATGTCTTGTCTCACTGTAAATGATCCAACTTGGTTGTAGCTGTATACTTTAATTTATTATTCCTATTAATGTACATTATTTCATGTAAAACTGTTATTCTTAATTTGTTTCTGTAACTCTGGTTCTGTCTGTTTTTAAGCTCCCAGAGTGGGAGGGAGGGAGAGATACTCACACCAGCAAATTCTAAAAGAACATGTATCCATATCTGCATCTATCCATAAACTGAATATAAAGAGAATGTGGGCTATGCAGCAAGTCAACAACCATGAGCAACTAGCCGTTCTACCAATAAATGGTTAGAGAAGGATAAAGTAAATGTTTAGGAATTTCCAAGTCAAAGCCCTGACCTTAATCCTATAGAAACGTGTAAGGACTTGAAGCAAGCAGTTCATGTGAGGACATCTACCAACATCCCAGGTGTTCTGTACAGAAGATTGGGCCAACATGCTGCAGTTATTGCTGCACAAAGGGGTCATACCAGATACTTTTGCCACTCACAAATATATTCATTGACCAAAACATAAAAATAAATACACCTAGATATAAATGTCAGATTGCTGCAAAACTTGGCGTACAGTTTTGTCTCAGGCAGATATGTAAATGATTACAGGTGTGGTCTGATTAGACACTGGGTCTAGCCACAAGAGGGCCTCTGAAGGCTATCAGAGGCTACTTTTGGGTAGTGTACCACTTGGTGAGAGATTGTTGACTCCTAGACATGCCTTAACAATGCACTCAAACATATTGTGCGCAGTTGACAGACTGAGAGGGGGTGCATCACTGGACTGATAGAAGCAGGATGATCATTCTGAAGAATTTCCTGCCATGTAGGCCATTTTGGGAGTAGAGCTTCTGTGAGTTCACACACATGGCAAAAGAGGCTCTGGACTGCCTTTGCTGTGGAGCAACACACTGCCCCAACTGCTGGTGTGATGATCTTGGGAGCCATCACATAACAGGCAGTCACTCCTAGCAGTGATTTGACGGACACTAACAATTCAGCGATATCTGCAGGACATCCTGTGACCACATGTGATGTGTCTCATGGCAGGGCTTCCAACTGGCATTTTTCCACAGGATAATGCTCACCCACACAGCAAGGGTTTCCCGAGGAATGTTTCCACCAGATTGCAACACTCCTTGGCCTGCCAGGTCACCAGATTTATTGCCAATCAAGCATTAATGGGACCAGCTCGGATGCCAGCTTTGACAACCAACAAGTGGGCAGGATCTACAGACCAAGCTGCAACATCTGTGGGCAAATGTGCCACAGGATACCATATGGAAACTGCATCTCATCTTGTATCCAGGCTAGACAAGGCTCAACAGGGTACTAGAACCTCATTTAAATTGTACAGTTTTCCCTCCAAAATTTCTCCTTTCGCACTAATATTGTAATCACTTACGTATATCATCATTACATTTTACATTACATATAAATTTTCATTTGATTCCAACAACTCTATGAGTGTATGTAATGGATCATGTTGCTCAAGAAATAAATCATCAACATTAATCATTTGGTCTCCTTTGTTTAACGGCGTTCTCTTAATTGACTGTCACTATTTTGTCCTAACGTGAAAATCTGATGATGTTTACAGTCATATTGATGCAGGCATAATGACAATGAAAGGGTATCAACATTTCAACCACTGTATGGTTGCTAAATGAAGAATCATGAGACAGTGTAATTAAGGACAGCAATTAATACGTTTAGGAGATATTTACCAATAAAGTCTAATATTCAACCTCAGTAGTCTAACTATTCAACACAGAACGAGTATAATAGATCATTTTGATCAACAATTGAGTGACTAGATGATACGCAGGTTGAACAAAGTACCACATCGACTAAAAAATGGCAAGTTAGGAGGGTGTACGATGCCATCTAGTGGGGATGTTATAGTATAGCTAATTCAGACGCCCTTGTAATGCTCTTGCATCAGCTCAATCTAATGTCGCACCTCTGGTTTCATTATGGACAGGACGTGGTGACAGAACATGACAGTCTCGCCTGTATTCAGTTCACTTTACAGGATGAAGTAAAAAAAAAAAAAAAAGTAATCACACCCAACATTTGCTTTTTATCTTTGGAGAGCTTACAAAATGTAATCATTGTAAAACAAATAATGACTAATACAAATATCCAACAAATCTACAGTCGTGTTTGAAAATTTGTGAACCCTTTAGAATGTTCTATATTTCTGCATAAATATGACCTAAAACATCAGAGTTTCACACAAGTTCTAAAAGTAGATGAAGAGAACCCAGTTACACAAATGAGACAAACATTATACTTTGTCATTTATTTATTGAGGAAAATGATCCAATATTACATATCAGTGAGTGGCAAAAGTATGTGAATCTCTAGGATTAGCAGTTAATTTAAGGGGAAATTAGAGTCAAGTGGGATGACAATCAGGTGTGAGTGGGCACCCTGCTTTATTTAAGGAACAGGGATCTATCAAAGTCTGCTCTTCACAACACATGTTTGTGGAAGTGTATCATGACACAAACAAAGGACATTTCTGAGGACCTCAGAAAAAGAGTTGTTGATGCTCATCAGGCTGGAAAAGGTTACAAAACCATCTCTAAAGAGTTTGGACTCCACCAATCCACAGTCAGACAGATTGTGTACAAATGGAGGAAATTCAAGACCACAGTTACCCACCCCAGGAGTGGTCGGCCAACAAAGATCACTCCAAGAGCAAGGCGTGTAACAGCTGGCGAGGTCACAGAGGACCCCAGGGTAACTTCTAAGCAACTGAAGGCCTCTCTCACGTTGACTAATGTTAATGTTCATGAGTCCACCATCAGAAGAACACTGAACAACAATGGTGTGCATGGCAAGGAGAAAGCAACTGCTCTCCAAAAAGAACATTGCTGCTCGTCTGCAGTTTGCTAAAGATCACGTGGACAAGCCAGAAGGCTATTGGAAGAATGTTTTGTGGATGGATGAGACCAAAATAGAACTTTTTGGTTTAAAAGAAAAGAGATGTTTGGATAAAGGAAAACACTGCATTCCTGCATAAGAACCTTATCCCATCTGTGAAACATGGTGGTGGTAGTATCATGGTTTTGGGCCTGTTTTTGCTGCATCTGGCCAGAACGGCTTGCCATCATTTATGGAAACATGACTTCCTGAATTATATCAGAGAATTCTAAAGGAAAATGTCAGGACATCTGTCCATGAACTGAATCTCAAGAGAAGGTGGGTCATGCAGCAAGACAACAACCCTCAGCACACAAGCCGTTTCTACCAAAGAATGGTTAAAGAAGAATAAAGTCATGTTTTGGAATAACCAAGTCAAAGTCCTGACCTTATGCAATGGAAATGCTGTGGAAGGACCTGAAGCGAGCAGTTAATGTGAGGAAACCCACCAACCATCCCAGAGCTGAAGCCTGTTCTTGTGTGTGTGTGTGGGGGGGTCCTATATGTAAAACAATCATCACAATGGTTGAACCACTTAGTGGTAAACCATAACACCCCCCATGCCTATACAAACCCCCATTACGATCTGCATTAAGTACAGAAAAAAAAAAAAACTCTTTACCTGGAAACCACACGTCATACTTTTCAATGGTCAATTCTTTTTATGGAACATACTCATTATAAAAATAAGCACTTTTTAAAAACAAGCCCCAGTTTATTTAAAAACCCTTAACACAATATTAAATATTTAAAAAATAAATTTAAAATTATATTTACATACTGTATATAGACCACACACACAGGATGTAAATACTTTTTTGCACACACAACCCACACACCACCAACACACACACCAACACCACACACACCACACACACACACACACAAAACCATACACACACATACACACACATACCACCCATAAGACCGTGAAAGTGGGATGATATATTATTTCTTATTATTATTATTATTATTATTATTATTATTATTATATTATTATTATTATTATTAGAAGTAATAGTAGTACTAGTAGTCGTAGTCGTCGTCGTCGTCATCATCTTCCCTCTTGTTATTCTTTACTATTTCTTTAGGACGTTGCGATTGCAGTGGCTTACAGGGATAGGGAAGAATGGATGAACTTTTTATTATTATTATTACCATTCTTCTTCTTTCTTCTTCTTCCTGGCGTTTATCCCACTATAGTGGGGTCCGCTCTCCGGATCAATGCTGTCCATTTTGCACGATCGAGGGCATCTTGCGGCTTAAATTGTTGGTCTTCATGTCCGCATTGATCGTATCTTGCCACCGCTGCTTCGGTTTCCCTCTTGGTCGTTGGCCATCAACGTACAGGTTGTAGGCGGTTTTGGCCACTGTCCCTGCTTGCCGCTCTGGTGACGTGCCCAAACCAGCGATGTCTTCTTTCGCGCATTTTTTCGTCGATATGAGGCGACGCCAAATTTCCTTCTGAGCGGTGTCATTTGTCACGTGATCGAACAAGGAGATGCTCATTACCCATCGGATCATGCGCATCTCCATAGTATGCAGGCGCCGCTCGGCGGTTTCGGGTGGTCGGCCAGCATTCAGTTCCATAAAACGCAACAGGACGGACAAACAGTACGGTAAATCTTGAGGCGGATGGGCATCTTACGATCGCACAGGATGCCAGTGAACCTCTTTCCATCACCTCTTCCAAGTCCCTGTTGACACGTGCTTGCACGTCACCGTTGATGTTGCCATCGCTCTGAAGGTGCGATCCCAGGTACCGGAATATTTTGGTCTTTGTTAGGTCTTCGCCGTCGACCTTGATTGGTGTCGGGAGACGGAACTGTGTCCATGTACTCCGTCTTTGCGATGTTGAGGCGGAGCCCGAACTGACCGAATCGGTCACTCCAGGTCTGCACACGTTGCTGCAGCTGGTCCTTGGTCTTGGCCCGCCAGTAAGACGTCGTCGGCATAGAGCAGAGTCCACGGTATATCGTCTTGCAAATCACGGGTGATGGTGTCCATGATGAGGAATGAAAAGTAGTGGCGACAGTGCAGATCCCTGGTGAACGCCCCGACTCTTACTGGAAAAACTGTCCGAGTTCCCGACCGGAACACCTGACCGTTACTCGTGGCGTTCACGTAGAGGAGGACGGCGGACCCAGTCGATGAGAAGCTCAGGTACCTTGTGGTTCCCACAGTGCGTACCAAATGAAGCTGGTGTGGGACACGGTCGAAGGCTTTCTCCAGGTCGAGGAATGCAATGTGAAGTGGAGCTGTGCTTCTTCTCCCTGTGTTTTTCTCTATCAGTTGGCGAGCAGCGAAGATCGCGTCTGTCGTGCCTACACCCTTTAACAAATCCGCATTGGTTGATATTTAGCAAGACGATGTCACGCAGCCGTTGGTCGAGGATTCGTTCAAAAGATCTTCGTGTGTTGCATAGCAGGCGGATGGGTCGGTAATTTGAACAGGTCGCCCGAAAATGGGCACGGTAATAATGCTCGTCGACCAGTCGGTTTGGAACGCGACCAGTTTCCACAACTGCATTAAAAAAGTCCGTCAGCCATGCGGTTGCGGGGCCTCGGAGCTCCGTCAGCTTCCAGAGGTCGGCGGGCAGGTCATCCGGTCCGGGCGCCTTGGCATTCTTCATCTGATTGGATGGCTCTCTCAACCTCGGTGGTGGTGATGCGGGGGACTGGGGCCAGCAAAACTAGGACCATCGGGGATGGGTGGGTGTGGGAACTCGACATTAGAAATTTCGTCGAAATGCTGTTTGCCCAGCGTCGCAGGATCTCCCTCGTGCCCTGTAGCCGTCGCCCATCCTGTTCTTAACACATGTGTAGTGCTCAATGTCCACAGGGCCGCCTTCATACGTGTCCTGGCCAGGTGGGTAAAACGCTCTTCTCACCTTCCACCGTGTCCAGTCGCTCGTACAGGTCGCGATGGTGGTTTGTGCGTGCAGTCGCCACGGTCTTCTTGGCTTCCTTCTTGGCATCCTTGTATCTTTGCCAATTCTCGTCCGTCCTCTGCACGTACCATTTCTTGAATGCTAACCTTCTTGGCTCGTACTTTCTCTTGTACCTCGTCCGTCCATAGCCACGTCTGCTTGTCGATTTGTCGTCGTCCGGGTTTCCTGCTACCTAGAGCTGCTCTTGCAGTGGCAGTGGCTGAATCGCGTAGCGCAGCCCCATGTTGTCCACAGCGTCCCGATTTATTTTTGGGAAAGTAATGCCAGTCGACAATGGCTGCCTTCTGCTCTGGCAGCTTCCACCATTTGATCATCGACGGGCCTGACACGTTGGCTCTTCTCCGAACGCTGACCCGTAGGTCAGTGACCACCAGCTTGTGGTTGGGGGGCCAGGCAGTCGGACGGAATCACCTTTGTGTCGACTACTGCGGTGAAGTCTTTGCTTTCTGAGCAGGATGAAGTCGATTTGGCTGGTGTTGGGGCGACTGGTGTAGGTGATCAAGTGGCTTATCCTCTTTAAGAAAAAGTGTTCGCGATGATGAGGTCGTTTGCTTCGGCAAAGTCGAGGAGGATACGGCGCCCATCATCATTTCTCGTCCCATATCCATGTCCGCCGTGGCAGTTTGTACCCATCTCTTGCACTTCCCACACATGCCCATTGAGGTCTTCCCGCCGACAAGCAATAGGTCCTCAGCTGGGCAGAGCGAGACGTGGTCCATGCAGTTTCTGCCAGAACTGATCTTTATCCTCCTCTGCACTGCCGGTCTGGGGGGCATAGATAGATATGACGATGATGGTCGATGTCAATGACAGTAGACATAAGACGGTCTGAGTGCCGGTGCACCTCGGCGACTCGGCTTCGCAGGTCTTCGCTGAGAACAATGGCCACTCCCTTGGTGTTAGTGGTGCCATTGTAGATAAGTTTATAGCCATCGCCAATGTCACGCGATTTCTGTCCTTTCCATCTCGTCTCCTGGATACAGGCAATCTTCACTCGTCGGCGTTTTAGCAGTTCGGCGAGTTCACGGCTACGCCCCGTGAGGGTGCCGATGTTAAGTGTGGCGATGCGAAGTGCTGTTGGTTGGACTAACTTCTTTAACCGGCTTCGTCCGTGGGCCGGTAGCCCTCGTCCATTTGTCACGGTGGTCAGGCGAGGCCAACGCGCGTCGCCTCCGGGGGACGCCCTAGCATTTTTCGGTTGCAAAATATCAGATTGATCCATTTAGTTGCGACAATGGTTTCCCGACCGGCCTTTCGCCCGGGCCTGACGTCGGTGTCCGCGTTTAGCTCAGCACAACTCTTGCTGGTTGGCAGTTTCCAGTGGCACCACGAGGAGGAACGGACTCGCCACCTATTATTATTACCATAACACTAACTTTATATACAACACAAAATTTAATTGAAATGATACAAACTTCCAACTATGATGGGTGTTCTGTGCTCATAAGAAATTGAATCAGGAGACTAAAAAGAAAAAAGTCTTTTGCATTAATGTATAAATAGACAGGCAGACAGGAAAGTGTGCGTTTCTGCAGATTAACAGATAGACAGAAAGATAGATAGAAAGTCAGACATACCCACACCCCAGAAACCCACCGCATGCTGCATTACTGTGCTGCAGCTATTACTAGAGACTTATTTTGACTAGATTTTGAATAGTTTTTCCTTGCCACTGTTGCTCTAGGCTTGTTCAATTTGGGTTTGGCCTTAGATATTAGATAATCAAATTGTTAAGCTGCTTTGAGACCCTTTTTGTGTGTGGGTAAGCATTATATTATGGAAAAATGTCAGTTGGAAGCCATGCCATGAGACACATCTCCTGGTCACAGGATGTCTTGCAGATATCGTTGAGTTGTTAGTGTCCCTCATCACTACTAGGAGTTGGAAAAAGCGCTACATAAATAAATCTGACTTGACTAACATGCCTGGAATGTGTGAGGAAACCCATATGGACATGGGAAGAACATGTAAACACCACACGGGCAGCGACCAAGTCGGGAACCAAACAGGCTGGGGGTTCCCAAAATGTAGCATAAAACTGTATATCCACATACGTAAATATATAGACACGGTCATTTGTGCTGCGGTCTACATTTCACTGAAATGCAGTTCCTGGTTAGTGCCATGCATGAGAATTTCATCCATGCATTGGTACATGCTGAACGTCATGCGGCCCTGCAGCAGACCACAGAAGACTTTCCCTTTTGTGCAGTCACACTTGATGCTTCCTCTCAAATATGATGTATACTGGGCTATTAAACTTGCACATTCTTAACCGCTTGTCAATGTGTCTACACCCCGTCTACAACCTAACCTCTGTTACATCCATTTTGTGATATCCTCGAGACGAGGCGCGCAGTTTAGGTTCGACGAACCTGTAGATACAATGTGGAAGAAATGCAGAACGTTTGCTTGGCGCTGTTAACACCATACTGTAGTTAGGCCAATGACGCACGGCAAAGTACAATGGCAGATTTGAGTACACATACGGACTGATGCACAGTACTGTGTGACAGTCTTAGGCAACCATTAGATTTGTTGTTTTAGCAATGGTATAATGATCATATGTAAATTTCTCAGTCTCTTTATTAGAATACAAGCAGAAAGTAACAGGAAACGTATTTGCATTATATAAAAAACAGAACAAAATCTTAAAGAGAAAAAAAAACTTCTTTAGGCTACAGTGTCAAGTTTTCTTTTTTGAACCTCCCATTACATGTGAGCAATAGCAAGCACCTGGCAGCTTGTCGATTCAACCCTTCTACAGACTGAAGAAGCTTGATGAGGAATGGTATAGCAACCAAGAACCCATTTTTTTCGAGGAGGTCGCACTAAAGACTGACTTTTGCCTGCAGAAGACATTATGTTCTGAAAATTGTTTTTTTGTGTACATATTTTCTCTTTGCTTGAATTCTAAGAGAGGACTGAGAAAATTTCATATGGTCAGTATACCATTGCTAAAACTCCATATCTAATGGTGGCCTAAGACTTTTGCACACTACCGTATATATCATGTTGCTAATACTACGGATATAATAAAGTCATATAGAACCTGGACCTGCAGTGAATTACTGCCTGACGTGAATCTACCCAGTGAAGACTTTTTTTTTTTTTTTCAGAATTTTTCTAAGAACACGGCATGGTAATATGAAAGTATAACTATTAGAACAGCCTTACCTCTACTTGGAAACAAGTTTTTTCTCTGTCACCTCCCCAGTGTGCATTTCCTCTCAGCACTACGAGTGACCACACACTGTCATCTCACAGCCCCTACACAACAAAGACCGCAACAAGCTACAGGAAACCAGCAATGCTTTCTGAATTACAACTCAGACATCCACAGCTACGCATCATAACAATTCAAAAATGTACACAAATTAATCTCTCCTGGTTCTGCCAGCAGCTACATTGGACCGTACGTCATATGAGCAAAAGTGTAGACAACGTCTTTAATCCATTTTAATACGCAATCTGTTTCAGCCATATTGGCCTATAAAATGATGTATATGAGCAGGGAATCTCCATAGACAAACGGTGGCAGTTGAATGGGTTGAACTGCACACCGCAGGGACTCTCAATATGACACTATCATTGGTTTCCACCTCCCCGACAAGACAGTTAATCACCGTCTTGAGGGCTTGCACATAATAGTGACCTTAGCTACATCAGACACCTTTGACATGAACTGTAAGGCCTATGGCTGATGTAGCAAAGGCGGCACGAAATTCATTACCCATGTTTTTGAATGCTATTTTTTGGGTGTCCACAAACTATTGGCCATGTAGGGAAAGCCATAGAAAAACCATTTAGGCTCAGCAAGACAGTTTAGTCAGTGCACCCCTTGTATGTGCCACATCCGTTCGCAACTATGGTATGTCCGTGGTCTGATAAGTAATTAACCTACTTAACCCAAACATTACCTCATCAGACACATTAGCTGTTGTAGTATAACAGTTGTAATGACACAGCCTGAGGTGCAGAAAGTTTTATGCAACTTTTATTAAACACATGCAGCTTCAGCATGAGTGGACTGAATACTGGGCAATGTTTGGCTGGTGCTGTGCTCCTTACAAGCACCGAAATGCTTGATGATGATGGGCAGGTGAACTCATTTCTATTCGAGCCATGTCACCACACACTTCAAGAAGACTGGGTTCATGTCCAGCCTGGCCGCTCCCTGTGTGCAGTTTGCATGTTCTCCCTAGATCTGCATAGCACTTACCTCCCACATTCCATAGAGATGTGTTATGTCAATTGCTGTCTTAAGTGTCACAATGAACGAGTGTGTGCATGCCCAATTGGCACCCTGTGCAGGGGTGGTTACCACCTTGCCCCACAACCCACAGCTGGGTCGCATAAAAAGTAAGTGAATATATTTGATTCGATTGGATTTATCAAATGGTACAACACTATATCCTATTTATATTTAATCAATCTCTACTTAATGATAATACATAAGATTTATACAAGACCTATATTTGGTCAGATTGGACTTAGACCAGATTACCTGCGCTCAGCTGAACAAACAGTACTGTGCAAAAGTCTTAGGCCAGCACTAGACTGGATATATCCTTGCTTTATCTATGGTATAATGACCATACATAATTATTTCTCAATCTCTATTAGAATACAAGCCAGGGTAACAGCATATCATTTTGTGCTCCTTTGTATTTTTGGGTACTTTCCACTCGCACCTGACACACCTTAAACTAACATGGTTTTGGCGTGATGGTCAAGCGCAGGCGCGAATATGAATTAAGAGGCATCGGAAAGGTGGGCTGGTGAAACAAAGGTTCCAGCAGACTCACAGCTGACTGCAAGTGTGTACATCTGAGATGAAAGAGATAGGGGGTGTCTGTGGTAGGAAGCTCTGAAACATAGTTTCCCCTGTAGAACACGTATAAATTGGCAGTGGTCGTTATTAATTTTCAGCAATCTGTGAGGCTGGGGGGAAAGATGAGGACTGCGCTGTTGTGTGTGACTGCCCTGCTGCTCTCAGCCACCAGCTGCCAATGTGAGATTTACAGCATTTCTTTTTACGTCTGTCTTTTGCTGTAAATTGTTCTGAACTGGAACTGAATGAAATCTAATAGAAATGTCTATCTTTATTGCTCATTGCTCAAATTCTCTTATCCTCTTGTTTCAACAGCAAACAATTCTGCCTGTGGCTGTCTCAGGACTTCAGATACTGTTCTACATGTCTCACAAATCAAAGATCACAGCATCCAAGAGCTAGGCCCGTGTAACATAGCAGCTATCAAGTGAGTACATTTAGTTGCATGTTCAGAACATTATATGGAGAGATGGCATGTAGATGTTTATGTTAATTACTACGAGCTAATCATTACTAAACATTACTAATAGATTGCTTAATTCAATGATACTGATATGTGCTGTGTACTGTATACTAATCACCAGTCATTTTAAAACTAAATAAAAAACCCATCAATGAAAAATTTCTGAAACTCATCCTAATACTGCTCAACTTTTGTGGATTTATAGATTCAGGACTGTGAAAGGAAAAACAATTTGTGCAGATCCAACAAAGGTCTGGGTCAAAAAAGCTTTAAAGTTCCTGAATGGCAAAAGAAAGACCGATGCCAAATCAGCGAGTCCTGCGACTACTGCCTTCAAATCCATATGGACTACAACAGGAGGTCTGGATTACACGTCATAAGCTGAAGTGACACGCTTTAGATATTCTGCGGGATCGGAATATCTGATGTTTCTCCAGAGTTTGATTGTAACCTACCAAGTACATCATCATTATCACCGACATGTAAACATATGGGCATATCCCACCGATCTTTACACACTTCCCTGTATTACATATGTTTTTACACACTTGTGCTTGTATCTTATATATATAATGATGTATTATTTAATTATTAATGCATTTTATTTTAAATGAATGAACCTTTTCCTCCAAGACAAATTAACCATACAAATGAACCTGGCCAATAAAACGATTCTGATTCATGTGAGCATTACTTGATGTGTATTTACATTTGGTTTGATTGCTTATTTATAGTAGCTAAGGGCAGTGAGAAATGAATACAACAAAATATACAGCGGTCATGAATTAAGCTTTGTGACTCATCTGACAGCATGTGTGTGTTTGTGTGGATGTTTATGGCTTTTGGGGGCGAGATGAGTGGTGTGTGTGTGTGAGAAAACACAAAACCGTGCAAGTTTTGGCGGAGTTTTCACACATGGAAGGTTAAGCATAGCATGTAGATTCGGTACGAAGTCGTACTGTAGGGATTTCCCCACGCATACTTAAGATGCACTGCTAAACTAGTGCATTCGCCATTGTAGAACCCCTAACTAGACTGTGAAAGCCAATGCATTCAACTACATGGCATAACTGAGGCAGAAAAGAATCCATACATTTGAGTTGTTAAAGTTTTGTATACTGTACACTTTACAGTGTTTTGGTGATTCTTCTGTTAGGGGAACAGTTACGTCCCCAGGTTATAAATTCTTGTTAGAATTACTTTATTACAAATAGCTCAGGTACTATAAATATCATTTTTGCATCAGCTAAAGAACACATGCACCAAAATCATTATGATTTCCATTTAAAAAAATGTTTTAAACATCATTATGTTGCTCCTTTGGCCTTGACCCCAATCCAGACTTTCTCTGGGTTTCTCTGGTCCTTGCACTACTTTGCTGATACTTCTCCCTTTTCTCCTGACAGAATCAGTCAGGTTAGTGAGCTACCTTGCTTGACACGATTTTCATTTCAGTTCACAAATTTACTACGAGATTCAGGAGGGGGCTTTGCCATGGCCATGCCACACTTTCGCTTTTCATTTGACGTCTTCTTAAATCGTAACTGAAATTGAACTATGCAGACAGTTTCTCTGTGGTCCAAATACTTCATATTTGTGTATAATTGTAGTACAGATGCTCATAGTGCATCTAATGTATAGAAACTGCTGGTAAGAAGATACTGAAACTGGGTTTTTCTGAGGTCTTGGCTACATTTTGGATTTTCCCGTGATAAGAATGGCAAAGAGGCTTCGGATCTCAAGGTAGGTCACCACGGGTGCACTCCCAATTCACAAGTTATTATGACAATTGGCCATTCAGAAGCTTCTGAAAGTCAATAGATCAAGACCGTATGTTGAGACTGGTGTTTGACCTACTGGAAATATGACAGTCAGTTGAAGTTTGAATAAATATGGTGTATTGGAAGGTACAAATGTAGCTTTTTTCTTGAAAACTCTTCCTGTAAGACTGCAGTACCCCCAAGTCATCTTTGTTTTGGCAGATGACACTATTTGGTGTGTACTGTTTAAAGAAACAGCCAATTGATACCGCCATGTTGTCTTGGTTCTTAAACTACAAGGTTTGGGTATCTGAACCTTCCTCATTTTTTCAGTCCTGGTTAGATCTAGTTTACTGGACATATTTGTGTGAGAAACAAAGACCTGTTTTGGTGATTCCAACAGTTTCTCATTCTCTTTCACATCCCTCTTTAAAGTCCCATTTACAAGCGTGCATGAGCTTTTTCATTAATATATGAAAAGGGAGAAGTGAGAGTCTCTGTGGACTTTAGAGCAGACTTTAAAGGCAATGCTAAATTAAGCAACATCACACAAACCAAACCGTGCAGTAATAACCCGAGGAGCTGAACGAAGTTGTTGAATGGATAAGGTATAGTAGGTGGTTGAAGCAGGTGGGCAGTCGAAGCGACCATTTTCCACACTCAGCCTGACAATTAAAAAAAACAAAACAGCTTCAGTAGTCAATTATCTTAATACAATCAACTAACAACAATTGTGCAAGTTTCTATTGATTTTATGGGTAATTTGTAGCATCCATTACACATTTTATCCCACCTAACAATCATGCTTTCTGTTCCTCATTTCTACATCACTTCGTCTAGCAGCTGTTTGAGTCATCTGTCGCAATTCTCCCTTTTGTTGCATTTTTACAGTGCAGTTAACAATTCCCTTGGTCAACGTTGTCAATCAGAAATACAATTACAAAGACAACGTATCCATTGTATTGAAAAAAAGTTTTCAGCTGTGCAAATACAATTACAAAGCTTTCTCTGATGACCAATCAATCATTCATTGTCTTAACCACTTAACCCTTGGTCTTGGTGACGGGAAAGCCGGTGCAAGGCAGGGACAACCCTAGACAGGGTGTCAATCCATTGTAGGGTGCACATACTCACACTAAGGGCACTTTTGAAACTCCAATTAACCAAACATGCATGTCATTGGACTGAAAGAGGAAACCAGAGTACCCAGAGTAAACAAGGACAAGGGAAGAACAGGCAAATATATACAGAAAGGACCCAGGTCACTCAATCTGGGATCGAACCCAGGACGTCGATACTCGTCAGTCACGTTCACACTTTGACTAGCAACCAATTAACGTAACATATCTATGGAATGTGGGAGGAAACCCGAGTACCCTGAGTAAACCCATGCGGATATGTGGATACAAACTCCACACAGTCCATGGTTAGGTTTGCAGCAAGGATCTCTGGAGGGCACTGGAGTAAAAGCTACTAAAAATGGGGCCAAATAAATCATAAACACCTGATTTCGAGCAGTAACAGACATTTGCAACATTAGCAGGGTCTTATCTACATTTTTAATACTGTACACTTTAAATGGTACCTTGATTTAAACAAACCTTTAGAAGCATACGTCTAAAAGATTTAAGACTCAAATAGGTTCTAATTTCTCATTCTCTTTCATACTCTGAGAAAAATGATTTTGAAAGGCCGGTTGATTGTAAGTCCCGTGTAAAAGTGTGGACGAGGTTTTTCAATAACATGGTGAAAAGAGAAGTGAGAAGAGTCTCTGTTGAGTTTGGAGCAGACTCTAAATGTGTTGTTAAATTAAGCAACGTTGAATGAATCGAACAGCGCAGTAACATCTGGGGGAGGCGAGCAAAGTGAATGACTGGATATGATTTAGTAGGCTGCTGAAGCAGGTGGGCTGTCACAGCAACTATTTTCCATACTCATAGTGGAATTCACAGCCCACCTGAAATAGAAGTAACAGCTTCAGTGGTCAAATCGATCAAAAACGATTACAATTGTGCAAGTTAATTGTATGGGTAATTTGTAGTTTAAGTAGTGTCTAGAATATATAACCATGCTTTCGGTTCCTCATCCTACAACAACACTCTTTCTTGAAGCTGTCAATTTTCCCTGCCATCCTAACTGTCTTTGTATTTTTACAATGCAATTAACAATTTTAGTGTTCAGTGTTGTCAATCATGTAATAAAAAAAATTAAGGATGAGGTTCATAGGTCTAAAACATTTACATTTGCATTTACATTTACAGCATTTAGCAGACGCCCTTATCAAGAGTGACTTACAATTAATACAGTCTTACAATCCAATTGTAGGTTAAGGGTCTTGCTCAAGGACCCAACAGTGGCAGCTTAGCAGTGGTGGGATTTGAACCCTGGACCTTCTGGTCTATAGTCCAGTACCTTAACCACTAGGCTACCACAGTAAAACACACAAGCAACTCATAACATTGATGATGTTAGGTTCTGATACCCATTGTAAAGTGATTGCATCACACACCATGGAGTTTAATATATACTGTTTATATTTCATAGCCTAGCCTACCTTAAAGATGCTTTGCTTTAGTGGATTAATATGCGCTGTAGAGGTTATACGATTACAAGTGGCTAGCCAAAACTTATAGCTATCTCCATGTGCTTTTGCATTGTCTGTAGAGGGAGGAATATGCAACTCCCTTCCAATCTTTCAACTATTTCAATAATTTTCTCATGCATTTGACGACAAACTGGAGATCCTCTGCCCACATCTGCTCCTCAAACACGCAGCCTTTCATGGACACGGCTTTGGTACCAAATAATGTTTACAACCACCTGTTTTTATTTGTACCTTATTACTAGCCTTAAATAACCCCCGTGCAACTTTTTTGGAATGTATTGCAGACCTGACATGCAGGAATGGATGTTTTAACAAATGAAATGAAGTTGACCAGAAAAACCAGAAATATCTTGGGTTTATACTGTCTGCAGAAATAAAAGTAAACGTAAGGAACACATTTTTTATTTGCGTTTTCCATACTATCCCAACTTCTTCTGATTTGGGATTGTATAATAACAAATGAAATGAAGCAGACAAAACATGTCATTTCTTGGGTTCATACTGTCCGCAATGAAATAAAAGTCAATGTACCATTCCAACTTCTTCTGATTTGGGGGTTGTACATTTTAACCATAACAGACTATATAACTAAATAATCTAAATATAACTAAATATCCAGTCCAGATACCCTGCAAGTAAGGTTCGGACACTTCAATCCTCTGTATATTATTATGATGGCCAGATAATAATGGCTTTAATACCATTTCCTACTGTGGTCTGTCGTTGAGAATTGGTATCAAGGTCATAGTTTCCTTTCAGATTCACTGTGACACACAGCAGCAGTGCTGTCTGCAGAAGTTCTGGTTAGCACTGCCTGTTTCACGTCCTCTCTCTTTCACTCTTTCTTGAGCTCTGACATCACACACACACATTCACGCCCCTGTACTTTCTCCAACCAAATTGTGGGTTAGGGGCTGAGAATGTGGGGGTTCATGGAAATAAAGCAGGGTGTCAAAAGTGAGAAACATTAAGTGTGAACGAGAACCTCGAAGCTGTGTGTCACGATGAAGCTGTACCACTCCATCCTTCTCTGCTTGGCATGCTACATTTGTGGCATTGCAGGTGAGTAATTTAATCTAACCTTATTAGAAAAGTCTGAGATTCATAATTGTTTACTTATAGTTATTTATTTGGTTCTCGTAGCTGCGTCCTGGTCCTCCTCTTGCTGTAACAAAAAGTCAAGACATAAAATACCTGTTCGAAATGTTGTGGGATGTACGGTGCAAGGCAAGCTGGAATTTGTGCCTTCGATGCAATCAAGTACGTCTTATTCACTCATTTTTATATATTTGCTGGGAAGAAATTCAGACAGCCATCGTCTTTATACTTAATGATCCCAGTGATTATAGGTTTTCATGCTTATAAATCAAACGTCTATTTAAACAAATGTATCGCAACTAAAAACTCAGTCACTTTTTGATATGTTTCTGTTTACATGTTTTCTCCAGGATTAACACAATCAAACGCCGGACGGTATGTTATGCTCTGAATTCAGATTGGGTTTCTAAAAATGTTGTCCTGAACGGAACAGCTTGTCAAGTGCCTGCACCAGCAAAAAACAAGGGAAGAAAACGGTCACAAAGGCATGTTTTGTTTACATGTGTGGAAAATTATCTAATTGATGACATTCAAGATTTTAATACAGATACTTAAACGGATACTCAGCTTCAAAGCTACTACAGCACTGATCTTTAAATCTAAATCGCTTAACAGTCAATCTATTAAGACAGTCTGTAGAATTAAGACAATCAATGGATAATCTGTCATTTAAATAGATTTCCATACTTGCATATAAAAAGCTATGTTTTTCTTTTATAGGGCAAAAGCAATGTACATAATATACTGATGTCTGAAGTGTTTTAAATGCCTGCCATTCTTCTGATTGTGCAATATATCTTAATGTACCTCTATCAGCTAAAATAAATCTTTACTACTTTTAACAAATGCTCTTTCATTATACATAAGTGCAAATTCTATATATTACATGGTGCATGATGGGGCTAATAATAAATACTGCAGAAAAAGGGTAATGTATAGGTTGATATTTTTATAGGTCCTTAAATATCCAAGCAGATAAGAACAGAAATACCACGACTCATACTCTATACACTATTCAACAACAACTTACATTTACTTTGACTTTTATTTCATTTTAGACAGTAGGAA
Organism: Ancistrus triradiatus; assembly: GCA_025084515.1. Classification (NCBI taxonomy): domain Eukaryota; kingdom Metazoa; phylum Chordata; class Actinopteri; order Siluriformes; family Loricariidae; genus Ancistrus; species Ancistrus triradiatus. Next base: position 58,387 of record JAJAGP010001332.1, read on the forward strand.
CCTGAGATATTTCATGGTTTGCCTCCACAACTTCATTTCATTTGCTTTTTTAAATCCATTCCTGCTTTTCAGGTGTGTAAAACATTCCAAAATAAGTTGGGATGGTAAAGCATTTTCCATTTTGAAAAGCTGCCATTCTTTGTTCACCACACTTAAAAGATGTTTTGGCACCAAAGATGCCAATTGATTTAGTGTTTTCCAATTTTTTATGCAAAATTCTCCACATAGTCTCTATTGGGGGGCATGTTAGGACTACAGAAAGGCCTGTCCAGTACCAGTACCCTCTTTTGTAATGTGTGCAGCAGGTGGTTTTGCATTGTCTTGTTGAAAAATGCGTGAAAGTTACTGGAAAGTATGCAATCTTGACGGCAGCTTATGTTGCTCTAAAGTCTACTTTTCTGCATTAATGCTGCCATCACAGGAATGCAAATCACCTTTCCCAGGGGCACTGACACATCACCATACCACGACAAAGTCTGGCTTTCGGACTTGTTGCTGGTAATAGTCTGGATGGTCCTTTTCATCTTTGGGTTTCTTCCAAAAAAGGTCTGGAATACTGATTCGTCTGATCACAATAGCTTCCACTGTGTGATGGTCCATCCCAGACGCCTCTGAGTTCAGAGAAGTCGATGCAGCTTCTGGACATGGTTGAAAAAAGGCTTCATTTTTGCGCAGTAACGTCAAGTGACTTTTGTGACCAACTCTATATTGTAAAGCTTGACCAACATTTGATAAAGTAATCCATTGCCCATGTGGTTCTATCAGCTATTGGTGAATGACTGTTCTTGATGCAGTGCTGTCTGAGGGATCAGAGATCACAGTTTGGACTTGCACCCTTGCCGTTTACGCACTGAAAATTCCCCCAGATTCCTTGACTCATTTAATGACATTCACTGAAGAAGGAAAAATATGTGAACTCCAATCCATGTTTAAGGAGCATTGTTTGAGGAACTTTGTCTGATTAGGGGTAGTAATTTGTATATTTACTTATTCATTCTATGAAATGTTCTATGAAATATTCTATGAAATGCATATCTTCTGAGGCATTTCCTTTACCTGGAAACGAGGTTCGCCACACAGAAGGTAGACTGGCATCTCTGACGTAAACTCTAATCCACAAACCCCAAGTCACACAAGAGTAGATGTCATCTTTAGATTAGACTTTCTCAGCAGTTTAATTCTCATGCACGTTGTATTCACATTCTACTTCTAGCTCTAATTTATTACAGGTTGAACATTAACTCGCGCAATAACAAGAATGCAACACTTAATCCCGTGCAATGGAAAACCCCCCAAGAAGCCGCTAAACGGTGGGTGAATAAATGGCCACTAGGGGACGTCAGATTATATTGGCTGCAACCGGAGTGTAGTTTATTAAAACAAACTGTCGGCAGATATTTCATTAAAATTGTGTTGTGTTATACACCACCTAGTGGACGTCAGGTGCGTTTCTCTATAAAAACTCAAAACAGGTTGAATCGGAGGAAATGCATCTTCATGTGAATCGTGATCAGATCAAAACAAATCCCAAAGTATCTTTTATTTATGCATGCCACTGCAGTGCTCTGTATTCTTCTTGGTAGACATCTTTGTAGACATCTGAAAATCTTACCAGCTATAAAATTTAGGGGTAAAATGTTGTGGGAAATGGACCAGTAGGTTCAGTGTTCAAATCCCACCTCACTGAGCAAGGCCTTGAACCCGTAAATGCTAAGATTGTAAAGTTGTATCATCCGTAAGTTGCTGTTTTGGACAATTTTGAAGGAGTTTGATTCATTCCCTCCAGCAATGGTAAACCTCAGTGTTATGAAACACAAAGTTAAGAGAACCATGTGCTATCCACTTTGTATGAATATAAGGCTTTTAGAGAAGGTAATTTCCCTTCTCTAAAAAATACCTGGTTCACAAATTGAGGTCTGTAACAAAATGACTTGAGTCTGATGTGACTAGACTGACTATGAACTGCAATAGAGGCTACTCTCATAGTTGATTCGATATTAGTAGCCATTGTACTGGAACGGGATGTTCAATAACTATATATATACACATTTCGTAATAAAAACAAAAAACAAACAAAAAAGAATTCTAGCTGTGTCGTCATAAATGACCACCAGGAGATGCTAGGTGACAGAAAATGCAGCATCTCCACCAACAAACGCCAAATGTCAGCTTGTGCCGACAGCAAGTAGAGTCCTGTTTCTCATTTCTTATTATTATACACTCTTTGGAGAAAGACAAATTTGACAAGGGCAAAATTCTCCAGCCCAAATGGCATAACCAAATGATTATTTTAAATAATGTTATGCTCCAGAAAGTGAGCATGTGTTTGGAATTGCACAAAGAACGTACACTTTTATTGGACTAACAATGTTACGCAACGCTAGAAGACAAACTACAGGCCAATTCATGATGCTTTCATCAATGCTGTCAAGACTACACCAGTCCTCACTATACAGCAGGTTTTCCTGCCAATACCACAATGTAACTGTGTTGTACATGCTGTTAAACTTTATACGCCTGTGGTATTTTTGTCTGATTTGTTTTGTATGCTTTAATGAGCCAAAATATTATGACTACTCATCAAACAATGACTAACGTTGATCATCTCATTACGACTGTGCATGGTAAGGTCTGGAATACGTTAGACAATAAGTGAACAGCCTGTTTTTGACATCGGAGTGTTGGATGCAGGAGAAAAGGTCAGATGTAAAGACCTGAGCAACCTTGACAAAGACCAAAAGCACTGGCCAGATGAGAGGGTCAAAGCATCTCCAAACCAGCAAGGCTTGCCAGGTGCCAGGAGCTGAGTACCTACTGACAGAAGTCTGAGGAGTTAGAAACAAAAGAGGTAATGGTGTTGGGCACCCAAGACTCATAGGCATGCAAGGGAAACAAAGGACATCCTTTGGTCATCCGGGTGTAGCCAACATTTGGAATTCTGCGTTATCCTATCCTTCATTCATTTGTCACATTGACATACTTCACCACACTTGACCCAAAGACAGACATCAAAAATCTGACAGTCTTTGTTTAAAACACAAAAACACATGCAGGTTAATAGACATCCAATATGGATCCAATAATCCACAATATGGGTTAGAATTTGGTAGCAAGTCGTATTAAGTTGTATCTTAACTCTTATTTCCTGTTCTAGTTCCTTGTGCTGAGTTGTAATGTATTCATTTGTCTAGTCTACTCCATGTATGAAGTGTAGATCTGTTCTGTTGGATTTATGCTCATGGATTTCCCCCATATAACTCCGATGCTAGCAGTACATACTTGCGTTCTATGTATTCAGTCACATTGCCAAACCTTCTCACTCCTGCTCCAAGTACTACGCATGCAATAATGTCACCACAGAGTGCAGTGCCAAGGAAAAAGTGCAAATACAAAACAGGCTTTGAAATTTAGATTGAGCAAGGGTAATATGTCTACTGGTTTTCGCTTAGCTGTGTTGCTCTCATAAACCATGAATAAATGCAATAAAAGACATCATGTGTGTGCCAGCAGCAGGACTATTAGATCATTCTTTCTTTTAACAGTCAGTGTGAAATGTACTTGTGGCTCCACTTCTGAGAAATGGACTTCATAATGTTGGTATTCTAAAGAGGATTTCCAGAACACAGAATTAAATCAGACTGTAACATAACCGTGATTGGCCAAGTTTGAATACTGATGTCTTACTCTTTACAAAGATGTTGACGTGGTGAGATCCATATTCTCTGAAATGCTATTGTTGTCATTCAGACTGACAAAACGTAAATAATTTGTCAAGTGCATTCAGAAATGTTTCAGTTGCTGCTGTTTCAGAGTTTTGATGACTGTGCATGGGCAGACTCATTTTCTTTGTGGTTCTTTATCTTATCTTGAAGTTGGGTATGCATGCATTGGGTGTTTACAGGTTTGTGGAGGTGTGTGTTCATGCGTAGGCCTGAGGACGATGGAGGAGGAAAGCTGAAGCTAAATAGACACGCTATGCTCTCATCAGAGAGTGTAAAATGCTTTGAAAAAACACCTGCTCTCCTCCTCACACTGCCAGAGGGCCAGTACAGCAGCTCTGGAGCAGGAGAACAAATCAATCCAATAGTACCACCAAGAGATTACATTCAAACACATATGCCCTTCTCAGAAAGACACACACACACAGACTTACTTTCAGCAAACCCCGGTAGCAGAATATTACCAGACATGGTCCAGAATGGAATGGCACTCAGAAATAAACTTTGCAATGACCCATGCCATCTATACATCCATGCAAAAGTCTTAAGCCACCATTGCATTTGTTGTTTTACCAATGGTGTTATGACCAAACGTAACATATTGGATTTGTCACTCAATAACACTTTTCCACTGATTTTCATTCTAATACTTGTGAGCTAGCCTTAGCCTTTCCTAATCAAGCATCTGCAGTCTGTGGAAGGGTAAGCTTGGCATCTGGATGCTAATGCGCAAGTGTAAGAGGAGCTCACACTAAATGCTTGCCACTGTAGGCTATAGAAGCTGTGTTTTTAACATTGCATACCAATGTCCTGTATCTGGTTGTATTCTAATAAAGATGCTGAGAACTAATTAGATGTTAGCAGCACTCCCAGCATAGATTCGGTTGTAGGAAAACACTAATATCACATGCAGTGCGAGTGTTTTAGTAGTACAGAGCCATGCTGTGAAGACTTTTCACAATGATGAATATCCACCATACATCTAATTATTGTTATAATAAGGTTATGAAATGTACATATGAATTATACACATTTACGATCATTAGATCAGAGTTTATTACTGGGAAACAACAGCAACCTGGAAATTAGTCTAATTATAGACCTTGATTGTGCCCTTGTGCTTTCTTCTGTGTAATCGCTTTTTTCTCCGTGTTAAGCGTCTGCTCAGCTGTGTGTGGGAGATAGGAGTACAGAGTTTGCTTAGGGGATTTCAGTGTTTAAAACCAAAGGGGTTAACTGGGGTCACTAAGGCCTTATGTTGCGAGAGGGCAGAGGGTCTGGCTGTGTGTCGCAGATTAGACTTAAACCTATAGAATTGGGATTTGACGTTTGACCTGGTGCAAAGATAGCATTTGGGAACTCGAGGCGTTAATAGTGTCTGCTAAAGCTAAATCACTCATTCTGATCCCATGAAAGCTAAAGAGAGTGGAGTGGGACAGGGCAAACTGTGTTAAAGCAAAAGCGCTAATCCTTGTACATGCTGCCAAACACACTGCAGAACCCCTGGAGAGACCTTACGGCACATCCACAATCATCAACAGCAAGGATTTTCATGAAACAAGCCTTACTATTCACCATGTCTATTTCCTGGATTGCTGCTGCCCTGAATCCTGGAGAAACACAATTAACATATTTATAAGGATTCTGCATATTGACCCAGTTAAGTACAGGGACTAGCTTTAGTGCCATAACAGCAACCCCTGTGCCGCTTTGCCAATTCTTAGAGTCGGTGCCTGGTATCTGATCACTAGATATTGATTAAATTAGGCATAGCAGCTGTTTGATAATGAGAGTCCAAATAATTATAAAGACCAAGCGGTGCAGGAACACCACCGATTGATTTGCTTTGTTCCACTTCCATGCTTTGCAATGGAAAGGAACACCGAGGTTTCTTTTGTCCTCATACTTATAGAAAAGGCTGAGCCAGAGTATACTACCCTTGTGGTTCTACATACCGAGAAAACTGTCGCTCTGATTACTTATATAATTGCACAGGAGGATCGTGATTTTTTTTTTGCTCTCACTGCAGTCACAGAGTTTGAAGAGTTTCAGTTCCAGGAGAAAGTGCATCATAGGGAGAACCATTTTTAGCAGTTCTCTCTGCATGAGTGGCATTGCTAATAATGCTGAACATAAAAATGAGAGGAAGATACAGGGGAATGATGCAAAGTTTGAAAAAATCTTGCTTAGTGACTGACAATGGGGACGGGAAAATATATATTTTGGTTATGTGGTTTAATGTGCATATTACATTCTGTGAAATGGGACACTGACTGAAATGGATGTTGACCAGACACTACCAATCACATAGTATTTTAGACACTATAACAGTAATGTTATATAAAACACAATATAGAAGCATTTAGTACAGTGCTGTACTATACAATAGAGTACCTCCTGTCTTTGTATCTTTTATAAAATGTGAATACTTACTGACACACGTGTGTGTGTGTGTGTGTGTGTGTGTGTGTGTTATAACACAAGTCATGCCAAGTCATGACTGACTGACTCACACTCACACACGAAACAATACTCTCAATCGTGAATCTTCCTGGTCAAGCGACACACAGTATGATACTCTCCTGCACTCTCCGGCTAGAACTCGGCAGTGCATGACATGTAGAATGACATGTGGAAGCATATATTCGCTTCACTTCTGCACTGAACTTGGCTACTCCCAAGCCTCTAAACTACAACATATAACATGTTGGGACACAACATATAACATGTTTAGTGGGACAGAACAGAACCATCTGGGCAAGGTTATAGGAAGGCTGTGCCACTCTTGAAACCACAGTATAGGGAGGCCTCTGTGCTGACCCCAGGGCTCAGTGTAGAGAATGAGACCTTGGCCTGTCTGCCACTGAGTTGAGGCCTCAGGCCCCTTCCCTTCACCCCCATTAGAGACAAGCATTGTGTGCCAGCCACTTCCCACACTCCTGTTCACCTCTGGAGGGTAGGACCTGGGATCCCATCAATCCAGCAGCGTGCGGCCTCTGACGGCCTGCGTTCATCACAAAAGACGCTGTTGCAGGTTTTGTTTAATTTCTCAAAGGCGTTTGAAGCACAGGGAGGAAAAAAGGGGAGGGGTTCTGATCCTATCAAAAACCCCAAAGCTTTCTTTTGATGGACATTGTGAACATACGCTAAGCTACTGGTGATCAGTAAGGCAGTGCACAGTTTGTCATTCATTTGCTCTATGCAAACAGACACTAAAGCATTGATGCATTTCGGATGGGTGGGTAACACTTGGCGAACTCTGAGACATTAACTTGTGAACTGGAATGTTTGAACATATTGGCACTGAAAAGTTGGCAACAAGGACGCAGGAGTTAGTTTTTCTGCATGCACTAGTGGTATGCTTATTTTGCTCAGTAAATTTTCACTGTTGACTCAAGCTTACTCAAGAAGAGCCCAATAGTAAATTTACTAGAGTGTAACTTGGGGCATACTCACACTAGGCAATCTGTACTGCACCTGATCACATTTGACCCCACGCTCTAGCGCGGTCCAAGTCACCTGGCTCAGTGTGAATACTCTCTTAAACTGGCACACTTGAATCTTCAAAACCCTCTTAACCAGCAACTGTAGGAGAACGCCAAAGACTTATCATAATTTTAAGTCTGTTTTCCCCTTTAGGTGACAAATCACTTAAATATTCATAAACCTGCAAATATTCATAAACAAACATCTGTGATTAGCAAACATTGTTTTACCAAGACTTTGAGTGTTGAAAATTCATTGAAAAATTAAGCGGTACCAATAAATGGACTTTATTCTTAATGGAAACTCATAAGTGTCAGTACAGCATAATTAGCTCTGACAAACCCAACTGGCTGTATTTCCTTTCCTCTTACCACGCTCCTCTGTATTACCCTGTAGGGCTTTAGGTTCAGAAAGTGCACCTCCCTTTCTTTAGCAAGGCTACAATTTACTTACGAGCCGAGATGGTGATCATCGGAGAAGGATCAAGCCCTAGGAGCTTGTCTGCTCATCTTGGCTTGAACTAAAAACACTGAACAGTGAGGAGGCTTCTGCTTTGAAGATTGCCAAGTATTTGTCAGCCTTGTTGCAGCTGTCAGAGCCTGGCAGCAGGAGCAGCAGAGCAGCCATTTTTGGTCCCAGTGGGGGAAAAAAGGCATATAGCTGATTTGTCCTCTTGGTGCTGATTAATGATAGAAGGTAATGGCAGTGGTTTTCAAGGAATGTAGCTGACAGGTGACGTTGTGGGTGGACCGATCAGTAATGAGGCTCGATGGAGCATACATCTGAATGGGGGTTAAAGAGGATGATTAAAATGCAAAAGGCAGCTGACAAACTCTGACAGCCGATGTAATGGGAATATAAGACACAGATACACACAAGCACATCTGGTCCTCATAATGATATATAAACTTGACCCCCCCCAAAATGAAAGCAGTGTCTTTGTTGAAATCCAGTGTATTCTCTTTATCCAGCATGGCAAATGGCAAATTTTCACAGTTCATTAATTCTTATTGAAATCACCCACACTTCCTCATTCTGTTCTGTCTATCACTTAGAAAGTGGGACTGACAGAAAGGAAGTAGACAGAAAGTGAGAGAGCAAGAGAGAGCGAGAGAGAGAGAGAGAGAGAGAGAGAGAAGAGCAGGAGAGAGAGAGAGGGAGAACACGGCATGAGAGGGGACTGCATCATTATTTTTGTTTTAGCTACCACCTATCTACCACCATACACCATATCCTATCTGGTCAGTGATATCATTCAAGAATTTGAAACCATGTCATTATGTACTATTGTTTAGACAATATCTAGCCTGATGTTTTTTATTTAGCTCCATTCTACACACAAAAAAAATTGGTAATACGTGAATCTTCCAGTACACAAGACTTTGCATTATACTGTTAACTCTTCATTTAAATACCCAACATCAACGCCCTTCTCTGAGGGGTATCAAATAAGGTTAATATAATTTCTTGGCAGTAAATTAAGAGGCAAATCACCTACACCTTTTATAGTAGAACACTGCACATAAATGGAGAAATGCTATTTAATTTGGGTAATTACCCATAATTTAGTTCCATAATGAGTTTTATAAGGACAGAGCAAATCAGACAGCCCATGGAATGCAAAAACATATGAATTACAGCTTCCAGGTATGTAGCTACCCAACTAGCAAAGTAAACACTTGAGATTGAAGTTTAAAAAAAACCAAACATGACAGCAAGTATTAATTTTTTGTTCATGTCTATAATTCCAACACTAAACAACATGGTCATAATTTAAATCGTAAGATACAGTAGTGCTTGAAAGTTTGTGAACGCTTTGGAATTTTCTATATTTCTGCGTAAATATGAACTAAAACCTCATCCGTCCTAAAAGTAGATACAGAAAACTCAGTTAAACAAATAAGACAAAAATATTACAGTTGGTCATTTATTTATTGAGGAAAGTGATCCTCTATTACATATCAGTGAGTGGCAAAAGTATGTGAACCTCTAGGATTAGCAGTTAATTTGAAGGTGAAATTAGTCAGGTGTTTTCAATCAGTGGGATGACAATCAGGTGTGAGTGGGCTCCCTGTTTTATTTAAAGAACAGGGATCTATCAAAGTCTGCTCTTCACAACACGTTTGTGGAAGTGTATCATGGCACGGACAAAGGAGATTTCTGAGGACCTCAGAAAAAGAGTTGCTGATGCTCATCAGGCTGGAAAGGTTACAAAACCACCTCTAAAGACTCTACCAATCCACAGTCAGACAGATTTTGTACAAATGGAGGAAAATCAAGACCATTGTTACCCTCCCCAGGAGTGGTCGACCAACAAAGATCACTCCAAGAGCAAGGCGTGTAATAGCTGTGAGGTCACAAAGGACCCCAAGGTAACTTATAAGCAACTGAAGGCCTCTCTCACATTGGCTAATGTTAATGTGTTCATGAGTCCACCATCAGAAGAACACTGAACAACAATGGTGTGCATGGCAGGGTTGCACGAAGAAAACCACTACTCTCCAAAAAGAACATTGCTGCTCGTCTGCAGTTTTTTGCTAAAGATCACGTGGACAAGCCAGAAGGATATTGGAAGAATGTTTTTGTGGACGGATGGACCAAAATAGAAACTTTTGGTTTAAAAGAAAAGCGTTATGTTTGGAGAAAGGAAAACACTGCAATTCCAGCATAAGAACCTTATCCCATCTGTGAAACATGGTGGTGGTAGTTATCATTGTTTGAGGCCTGTTTTGCTGCAACTGGGCCAGGACGCTTGCCATCATTGATGGAACAATGAATTCTGAATTATATCAGAGAATTCTAAAGGAAAATGTCAGGACATCTCTCCATGAACTGAATCTGAACTGGGGGTTCACATACTTTTGCCACTCACTAATATGTAATATTGGATCATTTTCCTCAATAAACAAATGACCCAGTATAATATTTTGGTCTCATTTGATTAACTTGGTTCTCTTTATCTACTTTTAGGACTTGTGTGAAAATCTGATGATGTTTTAGGTCATATGTATGCAGAAATATAGAAAATTCTAAAGGGTTCACAAACTTGAGCACCACCGTACTGTTTTCTTTTATTAACCCCTCCCACCCACTGCAGGAGACGGTCGCAGCACTGGGAACCTTCAGCGACAGGCTCCTTCACCTGCGGTGCTCAAAGGAGAGATACCGCAGCTCCTTCCTTTCGACTGCTGTCAGGCTGTACAATATAAACCTTACCCAGTAGAGCACCAATACTATCCAAAGCAAAACAAACAATCTGGAGTCAGTGCTAATACCAAAACACTGTAATAATATTCAATTATGTGCCATATTGTAAAGCAACACAAGTCTTATACCGCATCAGTGTACATCTTTTATGCAGACAATGTGCAATTTTTGGTTATGTGCAATAATCATTTCAACACTTGTATATTCTGTATATCTCTTCATATACTCTTTTTTTATTGTATAGTGCTTTTTATTTCTTTATTTTTAAAGTGTGTGTATACTTGTATTTACTCTGTTTCTTCCCTCTTGTTGCCGTAACAAGACAAATTTCCCCCTGTGGGATAATAAAAGGCTATCTGTTTTTTCAAACTGATATCTCAACTATCAATATCAGGCATTGGGCCAAATCTCAGAGCTCTGATGTCATTTTTGTTTTGAGGAATTGACAAGCTAGGATTGGGACACTGCTAGAAATCCAAAGTGACTTACAATCAAATTTCCCAGAGATGGGATTCCACAAGAGATGGAAACTCACACCTTCCCTGTTACCAGTTTGCCGCTTTAATCGCTATATGCGTAGACAGTAGAATAAGCAGGGAATGATACCTACAACTGGAGATCAAGGCAAAAATGCTATGTATGCTTTTTAAAAAGTGAAGTTCAGTTTTCCCACAGCTCTCGATAGGTATAGCAAACTACAACCATGACTACAGTCCATTAAGAAATAATCTTGATTATGACCACAAAAGTCTATAAATTCCACAGTGAATACTTTAAAGTGCCCCACAATAGACGGGGTTAAAAGTAGGATACACCTTATACAAGACAAAGCCTAGCTAGCTTTGTTCTTCAACTTTAGCTAATTTAATACACCATATAATATAGTAAACGGCACGTAAGAAAGAAATCTTGAGGGGAACCAGGTCAAATGTGAGTGTTATCCTCTGGGTGAAACTGGACAACAAGTTAAGAGTATTTCTTTAGCTGAATATAAAATAAAATCAAGTGGTATGCTGTACAAGACGTACAATGTTTAGTGTAATATTTTGCGAGTTGGAATGAAATAAATGCAGGAAAGTTGTTCTCCTGGACAATTTCCTTAGCATCCACTTGGCCGCCTGTCTACTCAGGACCATGATCCCCACCTACCCCCTCCACAGCACCTCCAAACTAATGTCAACTCATTTTCAACACCTCTGTTTGAATGGCTGCCAAGAACGTTTCTCTTTGTAAAAATCTGTAAGCTTCATCACTTTTGAAGGCAGCACACCTGGATGTAATAATAAATGCTCTCCAATTAAGCTTTACTATAAATCAGTGCTTATGTAGCTGTCTTAGTGATGACTCTTGAAAATTAAGAATTTGCCATCATGAACCATTGAAGTATCATTCCTCTGAGTAATATAGGAAATATCCTACCCATGATTAAATTGTGTTTAGTTGAAAGATTGACAGTTGGTATGTAAGTTCAGATATGCCAACACAATGAAGTGTACTTTCAAAGACCAAAAAAAAACTTGGCTTGGCTGTTATGTTCACACATTGACTTTTTTAGTTGCAAAAAAGCAGCAAAACTGTACAAAAGTCTTGCTAATGTCTATGCATTAATTGGTGGTTGATTGTATTATGGAACTAATAATTATCCACAAAGGACCACTGAAACTTCTCTACATCATTAAGAATGGGCAAAAGCCAACTGGTCTGAGCTTGTCAAGACACCTATAAAGGAAACAGTATAGTGTTATGTGTAAGGCATGAGATGCACAGTAGCATGTTGCAAGACATTTCACCCCAAAGTTTTATACACCTAGAGTTATAGCACTGGTGGGCGGTTATTGTACAAAGTGTCTTGACCTTACATTAGCTTACATTATGCTACTGCCAATGGGCTATCAAGTACACAAGTATTTAGGAGCAAAGAACTTTCCACTATTGAACATTGAAACAGCCTGCTCTTCAGGATGACAAATGGAAAAAGATGGCTATGTTGTCTAATTGAATATTCACATAATCAAGTAGTTTTGTGTACAAGACATACAATGTTCAGCGTTGTGAAACTTTGGCCATGGCTTCTTTCTCTAGATACTGAGACCTTCGTTTTACCAGTTGTGTTGTCATACATACAGTGGAGCAAAAAAGCATTCAGTCAGCCACTGATTGTGCAAGTTCTCCTACTTAGAAAGACGAGAGAGGTCTGTAATTTTCATCATAGGTACACCAACTATGAGACAAAATTAGAAAAAAAAATTCCAGGAAATCACATAGTAGGATTGTTAAAGAATTCAGTTGTAAATCATGGTAGAAAATAAGCACAACAAGCAAGCAAGACAAACAAGCAAGATTTCTGGCTCTCACAGACCTGTAACTTCTTTAAGAAGCTCTTCTGTTCTCTACTCGTTACCTGTATTAATGGCACCTGTTTGATCTCGTTATCTGTACAATAGAAACCAGTCAACAGCCTCAAACAGTCAGACTCCAAACTCAACCATGGCCAAGACCAAAGAGCTGTCGAAGGACACCAGGAAGAAAATTGTAGACCTGCACCAGGCTGGGAAGAGTGAATCTACAATAGGCAAGCAGGTTGGTGTGAATAAATCAACTGTGGGAGCAATTGTAAGAAAATGGAAGACATACAAGACCATTGATAATCGCACTTACGCTGGGGCTCCACGCAAGATCTCATCCCATGATCAAAATGATCATGAGAACGGTGAGCAAAAATCCCAGAACTACACGGAGGGACCTGATGAATGACTTACAGAAAGTTGGGACCAAAGAAACAAAGGCTACCATCAGTAACTAAGCCGAAAGGGACTCAGATCCTGCAGTGCCAGGCGTGTCCCCCTGCTTAAGCCAGTACATGTCCAGGCCCATCTGAAGTTTGCCAGAGAGCATATGGATGATCCAGAAGAGGATTGGAGAATATCATGTGGTCAGATGAAACCAAAATAGAACTTTTTGATAAAAACTCAACTCGCCGTGTTTGGAGGAAGAAAAATTCTGAGTTGCGCCATACCTACAGTGAAGCATGAGGGTGGAAGCATCATGCTTTGGGGCTGTTTTTCTGCAAAGGGCACAGGACGACTGATCCGTATTAAGGGAAGAATGAACAGGGCCATGTATCATGAGATTTTAAGCCAAAACCTCCTTCTATCAGTGAGAGCACTGACGATGGAACATGGCTAGGTCTTCCAGCATGACAATGATCCCAAACACACCGCTCAGGCAATGAAGGAGTGGCTCCGTAGAAAGCATTTCAAGGTCCTGGAGTGGCCTAGCCAGTCCAGACCTCAACCCCATAGAAAATGTGTGGAGGGAGTTGAAAGTCTGTGTTTCCCCAACACATCACTGCTCTAGAGGAGATCTGCATGGAGGAATGGGCCAAAATACCAGCTAAGGTGTGTGTGTGTGTGTGTGCAAACCTGGTGAAGATTTACAGGAGATGTTTGACGTTTGTCACTGCCAACAAAGGTTATGTTACAAGCTGCTGGAAACAGCAGTTCATAAGGACCTGGGTTCAAACCCTGGGCTGGGCTGGGCTTTGTAACTTGAATATGTTCAGCAGCATGCAGCTAGACTTTTGTTATCATAATGTGTGTAGTTACAAAAGACAGACAGCTGATTCAGATGATACTTGTTCAGATGCTTTTGTTACCAACAGCTACTGTATGAACTAACTGGTGGCTAAGGTGTACTTAGAAACAAATCATTTACAACACCAAAACACCCTTGTCTTTGGAAAGATGAATGGCTAATGATTACTGCTCTAATCTTGTCTAAATGAATATAATAAAAAACAAGCAGTTTTGTGTTAAGAACGTAAGGCGCTCAAAAACACTATCAGACTTTTTGCTGTGAGGCTAATAGATTTATCATCTACGCCGCCCAAGGAGGTTGGGTCCCTTTTTGAGTCTTGGTCCTCCCAAGGTTTCTTCCTCATAACACTTAGGGAGTTTTTCCTTGCCACTGTCGCCCTAGGCTTGCTCAATTTGGGATTGGACGTAGATATTTGGAGATAATCTAAACTTGTAAAGTTGCTTTGAGACAATGCTCCATTGTAAAAAGCGCTATATAAATAGATCTGACTTGACTTGACTAATAACTTTGGGCCTGTGGGCTAATTGTTGCGCTAGCATATATACAGACTCAAACAACTGCCCACCATTCATCATTAAAACGTCCTTACCTTTGCAACCTTTGAGGGTGAAAGGGTAAACGCGGTACTATATCTATTTTTTAAGCTAACATGACAAAGCGCTATTACCGCTGACTACAAACATTTGTCAGCGAGTTGCCACCGAACGGACTGACTTTTTATACTTTTACCAGTGAACAAGCCCCGCCCACGTCCGATTGATTGACAGGGCGCGCTGCTAACGGATCCTCCTTCCAGTCGCGCGGCTCATACAAGCCAAGTTTGCGCACAGGGATGTGCGAGCAGCCTGATCATGGCTCTCTACCGGATTTACTCATCCCTTTTTCTACTTTTTCTCTTTCTTCTACACACTTTCATAGACTGTCAGGCTTTGAGAAATTATCCGGATAATGAAGGAAGCTTTGAACGAGTGTCACATTGAAGAAGCTTGGTTTTAAACGCTCGTGTGTGTTTGATATCTGCGCTAACGGGTTTTCGGATCGTACGGGTTGTCTCGCTGTGAACGGGAATGTAAGGGAAGGGAGCGTGTGGACGTTAATGTTACATTATTATTGGCATGCATTCTCTGGTTTAAGCTTGATAGTTGTAAATATAAATGTTGATCATACTATAATGTACAGTCGTACTTATATAAACTGAGAGTTTATAATAATACTGTACACTTGAGTTCAGTTAGACGCTGGGTTCTTGCTTTCCTTTCTAACTCAACGAATCAGGAGAAATCCCGATATTCACTCTCGTTTAAGTCAGTTTGAATTTTAAAATAGGTAGTTAGGTTGTAGCCTACTGATGAAACTTTCGCTTTTATGTTTGTTTGTTTGGTTTTACTAGCCAATACAGTAGACTACAGTTTGTAGTCTGTATTTAAATACACAACAGCACACACTCGAGTTTCACTTGGTTTGAGCAATTATCTTTTATTTTCCAGATTACTATAAAATAACCCATCTGTCCAGGTTAAGACTCATAACATTGCCTAATTGAGCTATCCCCGTGTCGGGCTTTATATGCCTTTGCCTCTATATCAGTACCCAAATATTTGAAAATCCTTTATGATTTGGCATCATTTCCCATTGAATTTCCAGCAACCATAATCAATAAGAACTTCAGTTCTTACTGTTGGATCAAACAGCAAAATATCTAAGCCTAATCAACATAGATTTATACATGATAGGAGGTTCTAAGTTGGCCACTCCAGATGAACTACTAAGGACCATCAGAGAGCTTTGGCGATTTGAAAGGTTAGAAGAGAAAGTGCACAGGTTTGATCAGCTAGATTAGCACATAAGCAGTTTTCCTACACTTCCAAGGTTTGCTTTGACACAATTTGAGATGTGCAGGTCGTTCATAATTTCCACAAACTGCGTTACAGCTTCACATGTACACGTGTTAATACTATGTATTGCACTCATTGAAAATTATGATGTAAGTCAGTGCAATCCCTTTTGTTTTAAGCATGGTTTGAATGGTACAGTCCGTGGTATGACAATAGTACATTCCGGTATTTAAAGTCAGAGTGATGGGCATGTGTTCAATGATTGCATCAAAGACGTTGGAATATGTTTTAGTGAACTTATTTAGCCCCCAGGGGTAGATTTTTGCATGTTTGACTTGTTTAGCGTAACCCAGTTTTTATAACTTGTACCATACTACCCCAGTAGGTTCACATCACAACTAGATTTTTTTCTTATTGTTGTGATTGCCAAAGTAAAGGATATAGCTATTGTTATTCAACTACTTTGCTTATCTTCATCCACGTATACTGCCACTTCCAAACGTATAAGATAGTCATCTAAAACAGAATTGTTTTGACTCTGTTAATTTCCATAAACAAGCAATTCCAGTTATTATTTCCCTTCTTTCTAAAGCCTCCCATGGATTAAATATCTAAGTAAATCAAGATGACTGTCTACAGCAAACTCCTCAACAAAAAAGATTTCCTCCTGGACTTGCCTAAGTACATTAACGGATAGAAATTCCTGAATTTGGCCACTTCAGGTTAGAATAGATGGGCTTTCAAGCATTAAGGGCAGGAAAGCAGCATTAACATTACATGGTTTTGTTTAATTAGCTCTTTAACAGCATTTTGCAACTCCGTTCTCTATAATTATGATAGGGTGGTGTTGCTTTTGTTGAGGTGTGCTCAATGGAAAATCTGCATCCGTTCAGGAGCTTGCAGTCCTTGTAATAAACAGCAGGTGGTACCCTGGAGGTTCTGTGTGTGTGCGCCTGTGTGTTTGTGCCTGTGTGTAGACAACATACTACATGTCCTCTGGGGTATTCTTGTGTGTTAATGTTTTTTCTTCTGAGTGGAGGTTAGTGGAGTGAATTTGGTTAGCAGAGATTTAATATAGTCTTCCTTATTGTAGAACACATCATGAGGTAATGAATTCCACACTAATATAAATATAGTGTAGAAACACTACATGGCCAAAAGTATGTGTGCAGCCAAACCTCTCGTATTATTCCAGAACAATGGATATTACTAAGGAGTTGCACTCCTGTAATATCTTCCTCTCTTCTGGGGCAGATTTTTGCGTTTTAGATTTCAAAATATGACTGCAGAACATTCGTCAAACCACAAGAGCATGACTTGACTTGGGCGTCGATGTTAGGCAGTATCGCTTAGCTCACAATCAGTATTCCAGTTCGTCCCATTGCTGTTAGATGGGATTGAAGCCAGGACTTCAGAACAAGTTCTTTAAGAACTTAAAGCCATGTCTTTATGGGACCTTGCTTTGTGCATAATGTCTTGTCCTTCTGTCATCTCCCAAGCCTTTGTCACAGTGTGGAATGACAGAATGCCTCTGCAGTTTTAACAATCGCAAACCACAAACAACAGTTTTGGAACTGATTTGTTGAAAAGATCCTTTTTTGTCCTCTTGAAATTAACTGAGCTCATTATGAACGTTTGTACTTCCATTGTTTGTGTTCTGGACTGCATGGCTGTGTGTTCCATTGGACACCTGTTAGCAGTGGTTGTAGATGAAATAGCTGGACCCACTAATTATACTCTTTTGGCCATGTAGTGTATATAAATTGCCTTCTCCTCCATGTGCAGACTCCTGTGCCTCGCTACACTGTTATGATTTGGGAATAGAAGGAAGCTAGCAAAGCAGCTCAAGCTAGGAAGCAGGTCAAGAGGAAGCTAGGAAAAAGCTGCATTTGGAATACTATTTATAGAGAACTTCTCGTACATCTTGTCAAAATGATAACATTAGAATAAATGCAACACAGTACTGACACAATAAAAGTCCCAAGGTTTTCTGTTGACATTTTATGAGACATATAATGAGACATTTTATGAGACCCTTCAGCTATTTCAGCTATATAAGTGAGAAAATCACCACCAGCACAGTTTACTGAATGGTGATTTTAAGTAGGAACAGATTTTGTTGGATGGTTATTATAAGTAGGAATGGATTTTAAAGGCAGGATGAACGCAATGACACTTTGTCATAACTTCTCATCATGCAGTCACCCACAAAACTGAACTTTCTTTCCTGTTTAGGAAAGTAAGTTGAATAAAATAAACACATTGATAGGGGAACATGTAGTGCAAAGACCAAATTTTTTTCTTATAGATCATTTCCTCAGAGGAGAGAACAAAACACGGTCAAATGCTTGGTCAGTATCTGTCTGATTCACCTAGTACCAACGGCATTGATTTGAATAAATTACATTTTCTAAGAAATTGAGTTGTGTTGCTGTTGAAACAAAACTCCAGCATACTGTAGCCACACAAAGCACAAGAGATTGCTGTACGCTAAATACCATAAAGCATAGTGTGATAACCAAAGGCGGAAATGGAATTCTAGACAAATTATTAATTGTAATTATTTCCATAAGATTTTCTTAAGAAAATATTCATTGTGTTCTTTTGTAGGCTATGTTGAATTTTATCGCTCATGTGTCCCATCGACCAAACTGTTAAAAATGCGATGAATTTAGACGCTTACCTTGTCAACTCTTACAGCCTAAGACAAGTGTGAGCCTATCATAAGGTTAAGAAAACATTGAAGAACATAATATTTTCAAGAATACCACTTGTTCTTAGAATTGTAGAGAAAAGATAACATCATGCTCTTAAGAAAAAATAAGAGTTGAGAAAATAAGATAATGCTAAAGACGTTATTTGAAGCATAATACATTTTCATAACTTTTTTCTTAACGTTCTTAAGTTTCTTAAGTTAAGCAAAAAAGACACATTTAAGAAGATTTGTGAATCACCTTTGTGAATCCGGTCCCAGATCACAACTATAAATGTAATGGTGTTATAATTGCTGCGGAATAGAAACCGATTTCGAATCATTATTTGTATCTTTGAGAAAATAATGAACAGGATTAGGCTTTACTTGCAGTTGAAGTCTGGTGGGTTATGATTTTAAATGGGATCTCAAAACGCTGACGTCAACATATCCCAGCGATGTGGAATCATTTGGACACAGGAAATAGGCAAGTTATTCCTGAAGCATGGATGGAATTACTTTTCAATATACACTTTAATAAATGAATCATACATTTTATTAAAGACCACTAATGTTTTTTTAAGAACACATAAAACTCTGTTATAGCAGTTATATTGCCAACCGTAGGCCAAAGTTCTCAGAAAAACCTTCTTTAAGAACAATTTTATGTGGTGTTACCTCAGTGTACTACATAGGAAAGATGCATTCTGCCGAATATTGTTTTCTCAGGTGGCTTAAGACTTTCTCTGAGTTCTCTGTATATAAATGCAAAGAAACCATGGATAATTGACTTTCTTCCTGATCCCATTCCAATTTGAATGCTGTTCTTATCTATGCTACATTATATATTCAGAGGAATTACACAAAAACCGTTCCTATGACTCAATTTGCCCATGGAGGCATGGTCCATGTATCTTCCTGAGACCCTCCAGGTTCCCCATCTTGTGCTGCTCACTCTCATTAGCTCTCTTTTTGTAAGCGTTCGTACTGCGTTTGGAGAGGCTTATTCACTCCCTTTGTTCTTTCTACTTGGCGCTGTGGCAGAGAAATTAGCATGAGAAAACGTCCTCTTTTGTGCCCTGCTCAACCATGTTCAGAGGCCGTGGTGAAGTAAGACCTGCGTCTCCCTCTCTTTTTTCTCTTTTGCTTTAGCTCTGCTTCTGTTTTCTGCTGGGCTAACTTGAGCCATGTGAAGCATTCACTGTTATTCAAGAGTGGTAATGAACTCTCGTAATTGGCTTGATCTGTAGTTTTAGTTTTTCCCCATGGAGTTATTTACTTAGCCAAGTGGACTGGGAAAATAAGTTTGGTCACGGTCAGTCTGAGTGTTTGCTATTTGTCTAAAATGCCTTAGATGTAGTATTGTAAAGAAGCTGAGAACATGGTAAGATCTTCCAGCTTGATTGAGTTATTGTGTCATGTATAGTATGTTTTAGCCGTATAACATGACCTAAATAGCATGACTGTTTTTTACAAGATTCAACAAGATCAGCTTTTATTTCTCATGTTATATATCAAAGCTGTGCTCCACAGTTCTGGGTTGTTGTCTGCTTCCTTAAGTAAGGTTTGGACTGTATTCTCTCTCACTTTGAAGTAACAGCATATGCCAATGAATAAATGTAAACATCATGCACTTAAGCCTGAGATATAGCAGTAAATCTCGTTCTGATTTCTCAAACTAAAGCCCTATTCGGATTGGATTAGGTTATCAGGGTGGCATCTGTGATTGACTTTTTACTCGTCTTCTCAGAGATAAAAGTCTTGCGTCTAGATGTTAGTAAGATTCCCACAGGATATGTTTCTAGGGCGCTGTATTTCATGTTGAACGGATGTTTCGTTCACATGTGACTGACTGACATAACTGGTGATAATCAAAAAAGCAGTTTTTGTCAGTGGGACTGAGGGAGTGTCTGAAATCGCACTCGTAGACTTATATATTATACATATACATAATATAACAATAAAATAATATACCGTATTTTTCGGACCATAAGGCGCACTTAAAATCCTTTAACTTTCTCAAAAATCGACAGTAACCCTTAAAATGCGGTGCGTCTAATGTATGAATTAATTCTGGTTGTGCTTTCTGACCTAGAACCGATTGTAGATGGTACACGGCGCTCATAAATCTGTCAAAATGTTTTAGCACAGCTTTGGTAAGTACGAAGCTTACGGCCACGTAGCCATAGTGCGCAAGCATGCGGAAGTAATACGGTATGTGCTTTAGATTTAGGGTACGGCATTCATTCATCAATTTTCGAAGCGGATTTCATTCAAAACCACAACGTACAGCACGCAGAGTAGTACAACATGGACATAGAGCAGCTGCGAGAGGGGAGGCGATGCAACCTAACGAATCAATTGGTACGGAGTGGAGGGAAGCAAGAAGACGCCCTGCGGCCAGGGTAAAGACCAAAATGAGCTTCCGACGGAACTAAGGGTTTCGTTTCATTCATTGCGCCTTATAACCCGGTGCGCTTTATGTATGAACATAGAATCCGTTAGAAGCGATCACTGATATCGCCCGTCTTATAAAACTCGGTGCGCTTTATAGCTCCAGAAAAAATACGGTAATAAAAAATTACATAATATGCCTATAATCGCACCATAGTTCTGATTCTTTTGGGTTTTTTGCGATAGGCATAAACCCAAAAAACGGTGCATTATCGCACCGACGGGGACTGAAGTAATTGCAGCGTCGTTGGCAGATCGCACCATTGAGTGTTCTATTAGGTTGCATGGTGTTCAAGGTCTGAATTTTTTTTGTTGTGATTTTGGGGCAAATAAAATTGTAATAGTCTGTTCCATGTCCGAATTTTTTAAGAGTGAAGAGGCGTTCGAATTCCGAGGGTTCCACTGATATGTACATTGGGCAAAAAGTATTTAGTCAGCCACTGATTGTGAAAGTTCTCTACTTAGAAGATGGAGAGCGGTCTGTAATTTTCTAATAGGTACCACTTCAACTATGAGAGACACAAATGAGAAAAAAAATACAGGAAAATCACACTGTATGGTTTTAAGTATTTAATTAAAATCATGGTGGAAAATAAGTATTTGGTTCACCACAAACAAGCAGATTCTGGCTCTCACAGACCTGTAACTTCTTCTTTAGAAGCTCGTCTCCTCACTCGTTACCCTGTATTAATTTGGCACCTGTTTCGACCTAGTATCGTATAAAAGACACCTGTCCACAGCATCAAATAGTCAGACTCCAAAAGTCAACCACAGGCCAAGACCAGAGCTGACGAAGGACACCTTTTCAAGAAAAGAACGAGAAAAATTTTAGACCCTGCACCAGGTGGGAAGAGGTGAATCTACAAAAGATTAGGCAAGCAGGAGGAGTGAAATAAATCAGCTTTGTTGGAGCAATTGTAAGAAAATAGAAGGAAATACAAGACCATTGATAATCGCCCTCGATCTGGGGCCCACGCAAGATCTCATCCCATGGGGTCAAAATGATCAGGAGAACGGTGAGCAAAAATCCAGAAACTACACGGAGGGACCTGATGAAATGACCTGAAAGACTTGGGACCAAAGTAAACAAAGGCTACCATCAGAACCACACTACGCTTGAGAGGGATCCTGCAGTGCCAGGCGTTCCCCCTGCTTAGCCAGTAAATTGTCCAGACCAGTCTGAGTTTGCAGAGAGCTATGGCGGATCCAGAAGGAGGATTGGGAGAATATCAGTGGTCAGATGAAAACCAAAATAGAAGGTTTTGATAAAAACTCAACTGTAGTGTTTGGAGGAAGAAGAAAGAATGCTGGAGTAGTACCATTACCTACTGTGAAAGCAGGGGGATGGACACCCCCATCATGCTTTCGGGCTGTTTTTTCTGCACAGGGAACCAGGATGGACTGATTCCGTGTTAAGGAAGAAATGAACGGGGCCATGTATCGTGAGACTTAAGCCAAAGTATCCCTCCATAAGTGGAGAGCATTGAAGATGGAAGTGGCTGGGTCTTCCAGCATGACAGTGATTTCAAAAAACACCACCGCTCGGGCCGAACAAAGGAGTGGCTCGTAAAAAGCATTTTTCAAGGTCCTGGAGTGGAATAGCCGTCTCCAGACCTCAACCCGATCGAAAATTTGTGGAGGGAGTTGAATGAAAGTCGTTGTTGCCCCCAAAAACATCCATGCTCTAGAGGAGATCTGCATGGAGGAAATGGGCCAAAATACCAGCTACAGTGTGTGCAAACCTAGTTGAAGCGTTTGAACACTGTCCATTGCCAAAAAAGTTATGTTTATTGATAATTGAGTTGAACTTTTGTATGTGACCAGATACATTTTCAACCATGATTACCAATTAAAGTATTTAAAAATCCTACAATGTGATTTCCTGGATTTCTTTCTCATTTAGTCTCTCATAGTTGAAGTGTACCTATGATGAAAATTACAGACCTCTCTCATCTTTCTAAGTAGGAGAACTTGCACAGTCAGTGGCTGACTAAATATTTTTTTGGGTATACTCAGTATACAGTAGCCTAGTGCTTTGTATATGTAGATACTATTAAAATCACCCTTTTTGTCAGCTGGTGGTAGCTTTCTTTTTGTATTTTATTTCCTCTGTCATGGCTGTCCAAGGAATGAGAGAATAGAGGTTTCCCAATATTCAATACAATTAAGTAATTCTGTGACTATATTAAAGCCTCTGTTTGTAGTTTTAAAAATACCTCAGATTGACGGTGATTGGTTCTCAGGCAAGAACCAGTGGTCATAAACTTTTTTTTAGCATATGGTGACATGTGTCTGTAAAATCTCAAAGATATGCATCTGAACAGGGCTAAAATGATCAGAGGAACGCAGATACCAGTGAAAAACATTAGGTAACTATGTTATTAAATAGAGACCACAGAGTAACCCCTGTAAAACTCTAACACCTGTTTTTTTAAGGACTGCTGATTCATTTGATTCTTTCAAAATTCAGCTAAAGACATATCATTTTAAACAGGCATATGGATAATCGGTTTGTACTAGGTTTGTATTATATGCGTATTTTTTTGTATTTATGTTTGTTTAATGATGTGTATTGATTTGGAAAGCGCTTTGTGCTTTAATTCAATTATGATACCTTTAAGTATCTGAGGTATATTTTTTATTAATTCAACATTAATATTAATTTATTATTAACTGGTTTCTGATCGATATCGGGTATCGACCCATGTGCAAAGATTATGTATCGGTATTGGAACTGAAAAAGTCGGATCGGTGCAGCTCTATTACATACAACATCTAAAAAGAAAATTAAGAAATCTTAAAACCCTCCACCAGACACTTAAGTCAGAGTTGTAGGAGGCTCTGATTTATTCACAAACCTGGTGTGTAGCAGCTGTACTGGCAGGAGAGGATTCATACTGTGTGCAGAGAACACTTGTATTGGTGCAGCTGTATCTGTAGCCCTCTCCTGTAGCTCTTCGAGCTGACTTCATTAAAAAGGCAACGTCCTTCATGGGCTAGTGGGCTCTCATACACTCATCTGCTCCCTCACCATGCCGAACTCCAAACTTTAAATGTTTCACTTCATCGTTGTCAGTTTTTTCTAAACAATTAAAGATAACCTTATATGACAGGGCATGATGTTATTTTCTTAGAATAAAAGGCACGATGATCTCTTTCTCTCTATCATACTGACTTGGAATTGGCTTAGGCATATCAAAGAGAACTGATGGCATTCGAGCTTTCATCTGATCATGGGGCATTGACCTTGGTAGGATTTAGCCACGGGAGGTGCCAGGAACACTTGGAGGATTCAAAAATTGGTGTCATGGTAAGAGGGGGGGAGGGGAAAAAATGGACAAAATCCTTCATTCTTCAATCGAACAGGGAGGGAAAATGAACTCAATACCCCGTCAGTAGCCTGCACACCGCTGATTGATATGAGTTCTCGAGCCAGAGGCAGATACAGCTAACCTGCCATTTTCTCCACACAGGTTTGTATCGGGTCCTACTGTTTAGTAGACGATGCCCTTCACACGGAGGATAAGGTTATTCTATCTTCTATAATAAAACACAAATTGTTAGTTGTATATTTTAACGTTGGATGTTATATCGTACGAACAGTGCGGGCAAAAAAGTATTTAGTCAACCAATGATGTCAAGTTCTTCTACTAAGAAAGATGAAGAGGGTCTCTGTAATTTTCATTAAGGTACAACTTCACTTGCGAGGACAAAATGAGAAAAAAAATCCAGGAAAATTGCAATGTAGGATTTTACAAGATTTAATTGCAAAATTATGGTGGAAAATAAGTATTTGGTCAATAAAAAAAGTTCATCAATACTCTGTAACACAACCTTGTTGACAATGACAGAGGTCAAAACATTTCCTGTAAGTCTTACTAGGGTTGCACACACTTGTAGCTGGTTTTTGGCCCATTCCTCCATGCAGATCTCCTCTAGACCAGTTGATTATTCAGGGCTGTCGTGGCAAACCACGGACTTTCAATCATTCCACAATTTTCTATGGGGGGGAGGCTGGGACTGGCTAGGGCCACTCAAGGACCTTGAAATGCTTTTTTACGGCGCCACTATGTCGTTGCACGAGCGGTTGTTGTGTTGGGGATCATTGTCATGTGGAAGGACCCAGCCCACGTTCCCATCTCAATGCTCTCACTGATGGAAGGAGGTTTTGGCTCTCAAAATCTCACGATACATGGCCCCATTTCATTCTTCCCTTAAACCGGATCAGTCGTCCTTCCCTTTGCAGAAAAATAGCCCGAAAGCATGATGTTTCCACCCCATGCTTCACAGTAGGTATGGTGGTCTTGGGATGCAAAATAAGCATTCTTATTCCTCCAAAACACGAGAGGTTGAGTTTTTACCAAAAAGTTCTATTTGGTTGCATTCTAACAACATGATATTCTCCCAATCCTCTTCTGGATCATCCATATGCTTTCTGGCAAACTTCAGATGGGCCTGGACATGTTCTGGCTTAAGCAGGGGGACACGCCTGGCACTGCAGGATCTGAGTCCCTCTCGGCGTAGTGTGTTACGTTGGTCCCAGCTCTCTGCAGGTCATTCATCAGGTCCCTCCATGTAGTTCTGGGATTTTTGCTCACCATTTTCATGATCATTTTGACCTTACGGGATGAGATCTTGTGTATTGTAGATCTTCTGTATTGTAGATTCACTCTTTTCAGCCTGGTGCAGGTCTACAATTTTCCTCCTGGTGTTCTTCAACACGTCTTTGGTCTTGGCCATGGTTGAGTTTGGAGTCTGACTGTTTGAGGCTGTGGACAGGTGTCTTTTATACAGATAACGAGGTCAAGCAAGTGCCATTAATACAGGTAACGAGTGGAGGACAGAAGAGCCTCTTAAAGAAGAAGTTACAGGTCTGTGAGAGCCAGAAATCTTGCTTGTTTGTGGGTTACCAGATACTTATTTTCCACCATGATTTACAATTAAATTCTTTAAAAATGTGATTTCCTGGATTTTTTTCTCATTTTGTCTCTCATAGTTGAAGTGTACCTATGATGAAAATTACAGACCTCTCTCATCTTTCTAAGTCGGAGAGCTTGCACAATCAGTGGCTGACTAAATACGTTTTTGCCTCACTGTAGATGTGATATAAAAGTATACAATTACTGACTCTAACAGGTACCTATTTTTTGTGTGGTGACTGAATAAATGGTGGCAGCCTTTCAAACACTTTGGACGATGGAAATATCTCAACCAAAGTTAACCAGGCATTGTTGTCTTATAGTTAGAGCACTTTGTTTATCTTAGACTTTGGCTTCATTATTGTGCATGTTGCCTCAGCATTGGCTGGTCCTAAATGCCGTGTTAATGAAATTTAAAGACAGCACTGTTATCCTTGCAAGATGATTTCAGTAGCGACATCTGTAGAAAAGTAAAAAGAGTGTCATACTGTAAAAAACAGAAAAACATGCCTGTGGAAAACCAAAAATTCAAAATTCAGAGTATGGTTTCTGCTAAATGTGTGTTTATGTGTATTATCTGATTCCCATCGTAAAGTCGAAAAATCGTAATCTGGACCATTGTAAAACTACTTGTAGTACAATTATAGTCATCATGCTCTGTTGTCTTGATTGGTCTGAAACAGCTAACGCTTGTTGTAATTGAATTTGTGGACCTTGCCTGTATTTGATTGCTTCTACCTCTTAGTACTACGTTTGTGATTGAAGTTTGCAGTTGCCAAACAATCATCTTATGTTCACAGCAATGTTAAGTTGATCAAAGCGAAACAAGGACCATACCTGGAGAAATGAATACTCATGTGTTAGAGTCCCTCAGAATCCCCAGTGCATTTGCACAGCTGCATGGTTAATAATGGCTTGATATGATTTCAGAGCCGAACAATGATGATGTCACTCCCTGAGCGTGAGGTCCTAGTCTGAGTCGGGTAATTGTGCCTGTGTGCTGATGCGCATTGTTAACCTGGTGGGGGTTCTCATGGGATCTGATATCTGATCAGCTATACAGGGATACAGGAATAACCCTAAGTGGGAGCCACAAACACTCTCACAAACAGGAGGCAGGTGTGGAGTGGGAAGTGTGCTCTACTAATGAGGCATCCCAAGGGACATCTCCATGCCAGTTTGGGACCATAGGCCACCATCTCATGCTACATATAACATGTCTGTAGACCACTTATCATTACATGCTGCGTTCTGGAGAACATCAATGTTCTGTGACACACATTAAACACGCTGTTAACTATGGTAAGTGGATCGACTGCTTTCCTTTCCCTCATTTACTAGTTCAAACGCTTCCTGTTTAAAGATAGTCTGACTGTTATTTCAAGGCCAGAGCTTCTTTTTTGTCAGGCACAAATGACTTTCTGATTTCTTTCTATGAGCCTGTGTTTACTTTATATATACTCATTATAGGATTGCCTTTGTCATTTTAGTTCTGGTTTGTACCACTTAGATAGTTTAAGTGGAACTTGTCATCCATCAATGTCTGTGTGATAACATGTGTTTCCTGTGTTTGGACCATTCTCTTTTTTTGTACTAGTTTGGATAAGAGGTGTACATTCAGTCTGTTAACTACTTATCTCCTACCACAGGCAGCCTTGTGGCCTTTGTCAAAGATATTCTTAGTATTCTTGTGGCCACTGCATCAGCTGATATGTCCATATCTTTGGGCCTGTAGATCTTGGCGTCTGTTTCCCAACTATGCTGATGGATCCCCACTAAGTTGGGCAAGTGAGACCCATGACTTCCTGCAACAAGACATGCAGCCTGTTAGTTCCCTGCCTTCTGCTAATTGTCAGAAGATAAAATAGTATACTAAATGGTGCAGCTCTTACGTTTGGAAATCCACAGATATGACAGTTTGAGTGTGCTCAGGTTTTAGGATCTGTTTGTTCAAGAGAAAGTTAGAATAAACAGTATGATCTTGTTCAACGGAACGTATAAAGTTGTGGCCGTAGTCCCAGAGGAGCTTTTCTTTTCAATTTTTTTAGGATTCAGGATATGCCTATTTCTGTTGATCCTAACGCCTAGAAGAGCTTGGATGACAGGTTTCTGACCGTAGGCTGATGGGTGGTTGGGATTTGCAGCAAGCACAAGCTGGCACATGCTGGATTTCCCTGGTGGATCTCATCAGACAGCTGAGGCAGGATGTAAGCATTCTTTAGCCCCACTGTGAGCCCTAGTCTGTCCCCCTGGACTCACCATTCAGTCCTGACAGAAGATTCTGAGTTCTTATTAGTCTTAATGTATATCACAGTTCTGCCTGGAGTGACAGCCTAATGTCTTATATTTGTAAAAATCTAGGTCAGTCTCAGAATCTTTTCATTAAACTGAATTCTTATCTTGCTAAGTTAACTAAAGATGCCTTGATCATAAACATTACACTAATACAGATATGCACCGATTAATGTCTGTATTGCGTACTATGAAACAGGACTCTGACCAACTTGGACATTGACCCGACATTAGTCACATAGTAGTTTAGATTCTTTACACAAAGTTAATCTACCTCTCTCTGTCTTCTCCCTCTCCCATGGGAGGGAACTCTGCAGAGTTTTGTGATTTCATGACATTTAATGAGTTCCGAAGCAGCGGCTGCAATAATTTAATGTCTTTCAATAAAATGTATGTAGCATTTAGTACAGTACAGTCCTGTAGAACTCAGTAATTCTTATATTTCTATCTTTTCAAAAAGGAAAAAGAAAGTAGGAACAATACCATATGTTGTGCCTTTAAAGACTGCAATTCTCTTTTCTGTCAGCAAGTGTTGCAAGCGTTCACTTGTATACGTTTTCTGTCATTCAGACATGAATTAGATGTATATAAGACCGATTTTTATTTCCTATTATAATTCTTAAGACCTCAGCCATTAAAGCGAACAGAAGATTATGAAGATTTTCAAAATAAAAATAACCTTCATTTGTCCCTGTTTTTTTTATTACTTGTCCTGGTCAGAGTCCAGGGGGGTCAGGGTAGGGCTCTCCTCTCTTAGGCATAGCTGATAGGGTTTATGCGGTGTTGTGAGGACGCTTCCTGAAGTGGGATCTGAACCCAGTCACCACAGTGTGGGCTAAGTATAGTAAAGTGCCATGTGAAGGACAGTCCTGGCCTGGATTGTGGTGTCTTGAGGGGCAATAACAACATCATGTGATGATGAAATTGTGCTTTTCTTCTGATGACAGTTCAGAGCTCAAAGCTATTCTTTGATTTTCTCTGTGATGGTTGCAGTTTGTTGGCATAAATGACTCCAACCGATCTTTGACCATGGATCTCTTTTTAACCCCCGTTGGGATTTCTTCTGGGGGAAAAAGAGTCAGGGGTAAATTATGTAGACGTTTTCCTCCATGTTGTCCTCTTCCTCCTTGAGCCAGTAGATGTGGAAAGATTTTAGTTTCGTTAATCCTGTTTCATTTATGCCAGAACTGGAATTAAATCCTGCTTCTGAGCACCGAGATTACATCTCAACTTGTATCTAGACACGCTAAAGAAATTCCATATGTTTTGCTTTGTGGCTGCATGACTTTGCACGCATGGCTGGGGCTTTTTAAGCACTTCCACAAATAGAAAAGGGATCAGTTAGAAGAAACTCAAAAAGTATTTGGGCTATAATGTCTTTGTTTGGAGCATATTACAAGGGAAAAAAGTCAATAAAAACTTGACTCTGCAGCCTTATTAAATACACTAAATGTCATATTCGTACATTTCACAATATCACCACGTAAGACGTAAAAACAATACAATCAGGAACCAAACACAATACTCACTTGTTGAGCGTTAGTTCAGCCACCAGAATGCAAGTTTTGGAACAGAATTAAGTACAAAGATACAGACATTGATGTTAGAAGGCTGATTCGTATTTCTGATTTTCTAAATATGTAACCGACATATTTTCTTTCTGTCTTAGAATTATAATTGTTAAAGAAGATACCAAGGGCTGTTGACTTCTATCTGGCTCTATTCTCTCACTAGCTTTAGCTATTTATCACTGCAAACCGGCTCAAATTGTACTTTAATACAGCCTTGATAAGAGCCTTTTACCAGTTAGTGCAGGGGTACAAGTACAAGCCAAGATGCTGAATTGCAACTCACTCCACTCAGGTAGCAGGGTCCACCCAACCAGCCGGTAAATCATAATTAATGAGTCACTGACTGCAGTTAAAAAACACATTCTTGCGCAAATCCAGGGCATAAAATGGTACAAGGACAAAGTAAAAAAAACACGCACGTGAGCTTTTATCAACTAATAAAAAGACATATACACATAAAACATCACAGAAGCTCCAGAAACCAAAAATAAACAGACCATCGAGCCAAACACTAAACGTTGGGATCGGGAAACAAAGATGTGAGTGGCTGAGAATTAACTGTTTAAGTTTAAAGCTATGTTAACACATGAACTGAATTCTGAATTAATGTTAGTCAAAGCACTATGTGACCGACATAGCATCTGTTATTTGAGACTGATCGGCCGATCACCGGTCACAGCTGATCACGCCTGAAAATCGTCAGATTCTGGTCACTGGCTGATCCAGACACTATCTGACATCTCTCACTTCTCTCTGCTTCTCATCTGCTTTTCCTGGTGAGGGGTCACTGTGACAACAGGCTGAGCAGGTCAGCTCAGACTTCTGTGTTCCTGACCATACTTTTCAGCACTTACTTGGAGAGCACCAGATGTTCCCAAACTGACTGTGAGATATAATCCCTTCAGCAGGTCCTGGATCTACCCCTGGGGTCTCCATTTAAAGAGAGTGCATGGAACAGCTCTAGAGGGAGCCAACCAGGGGGCATATTTGTGAGATGCCCTGACCACTGCCATTGGCTCTTTTTGATCCAGAGGGAGGGTGACTTACTCTGAGGCTCTGTTCGACAAACAACAAAAAGAAATGTATATTTGATTATTACAAGGTCCCTTATATGTCCTAGTTTGGTGACCAGACTCGAGGCAGATGTCCGCTTTGATAAGGGGAAACAAGCTGCAGGTGTTTTACCACTGGGACTGTGGTAGCCTAGTGGTTAAGGTACTGGACTCTGGACCAGAAGATTGAGTGATCAAATCCCACCTCTGCCAAGCTGCCACTGTTGGGTCCTTGAGCAAGACCCTTAACCCACAATTGCTTGGATTGTAAGTCAATTCTGGATAAGGGCGTCTGCTAAATTCTGTAAATGTAAATGTAAATTAATACAAGCAATTCAGTCACCTCACAGCTCCCGACCTCAGACTCTGCCTGTGTGGAGTTTGCATGGCCTCCCCATATGTGTGGGTTTACTCCGGATACTCTGGTTTTCTCCCACAGTCCAAAGACATGTATTATGCTAAAAACAACTGACCTGAGTATGTATGATTAGTTTTGATCTAATCTTTTGTGTCGATGTAACCTTGTGTAAATAGCCATTGACGCTGTAAGTGATGTTACATAAACTAAACTAAACAAATATTATAGTAAATAGTTGTTATACTGTATTATTTACTGAGAAATAACAAGAAATGTGTGTACTTGTGATCAAATGAGATACAGTGGGGCAAAAAAGTATTTAGTCAGCCACTGATTGTGCAAGTTCTCCACTGGAATTAAATGTGACACGGAATTAAAGGCAGCAAAACGGCTATCGAAACACTTTGTGGAGACTCTGAAATGCAGTAAATTCTCGAGGAAACAATAATTTGATTATTTAATATTAAAGTTTGAAGTTTATGTCATATTTCTACAAAATTATTGGCTTCCCCATTATCTGATTACTGAAGTGCATGGATAGTTGTTGATCGGATTACTGACATTCATTGTTAAAACAACATGTAAGGATATTATCACAGATGATACATATCGCACCCTCCTAGTACACAAGCCTGAGGAAAGTTCACGATTTGGTTTTTGGAATTTTCTGGATTTTTTTTACTATCTTCAGTCCGCAGTTGGTTGAGTCAGTGGATATGGAGAGCTGACTCCATTGTAGATTCATATACCATACATTTACTGTATATAACGTCCTTTTATGTGGGATATTCTCTCAGTCTGTCTGTCTCTGTCTCTCCTTTGCTGTTTTGTTGGTGTGTTTAAGGCCCTTTGGCAGGTAGATGAAAAACTGCTTTGTCCTGGATAGGATGGGGATTAGGACCAGAGAATTGCAGGATTCTCTAGGGAATCGTTCTCAGAATAGACGGGAAGAAACATGAGGCTTCCTCCTGTTGGCCCTGTTGACCACTTGTGTGTGTGTGTGTGTGTGTGTGTTTTGTGGTGTCAGATCTCTAGAGGCTTGGATTAGGAAAGGGGCAGCATTATGCAGTTCTTATAAGACCAGTGCATAAAGGGAATGTAAATGGAACGTCTCCATGACTCACACATCATTTACTGCTCTTACTAATGAGCTGTGTGTAACCTCAGTTCATATGTTTTGGTTTGTTTTATTAAATATGCCCTTTAGTATTCATTCATTCTAGTTTAAATGAAATCTTTTTTTTTTTGCATTCTGCCAGTGAAATGCCAGTGGCAGCTGATTCATCTGTTCTTAATTAAGAAAACTGTAAGCAACGCTGACTCTGCGTGATCTTAAAGTGACATGGTCATTTTTACTCAGCGCAAAAAAAACAGCATAAGTCCCAAATCTGCATCATTTGTGTATCATTCAAGTTTACCCATAATCCAGTTTACACAGTCCAGATTTAATTAGACGTCAGTTCCAGGTATTTGATTTAGGCTTCGTCGATTTAGATTATCCACATACGAGTATGCAACAGAAGATGGAGAAGCTACCACACCGCATGAAAGAAAAAACATCTGAGGTTTAAACACGATTAAAAATTAATTACTGTGCTTGCCAGAGCCGTAATTGGTTTGGGATTGAGCTCAGAGCGAGAAATTCAGGGCTCGGGCTATAGGGAGCCGGAGTTGTAGCAGTGAAGCTGTGGTTTTGCTTCTAAAAATTTTGTTTAAAGAATTGAAGTGTAACACTTAAATTGAAAACATAGTAGCCATACTGGATGTTATGGTAAATGTATTATGTCAGATATTACACCATGGCCTGACTGGATGCTGCACAGACACAGTGTCTGGGGGGGAGGGGTTTGTTTGTTGGCCATTTGAGGCACTGACAAAGATGGCGGATGGCCATTGAGAGTGTAGTATATTCCTCCGTGCGGATTCATTCTTGCTGGAGAGGTTGCAGGTAAAAAGAAGCGGCCAGTGGCATGATGTATTTGAGTTATACAATGTGATACATACTTTCTGTTGAAGCTAATTTTGTCTACTTATGTGGCTGCTGAGTGCTTTTAAAAGCTATTTCTTTAGGCCAAGTAGGAGCGAGAATAAAATGTGATTAATCACGATTAATTCAATAAAAAGTATGCAGTTAACACAATGAAATATTTTCAATGTCTGACATCCCTTAGTACAAAATCAAACTAGATCTGCACATCACCCATTATTCTGGGCCAAACCTTCTAAAAAAAAAGTCCCAAATCCCGAGTTTCAATGGTCTCAATGGGAGCAAATAATTGGTTAGCTAGTTAGCAAGAATTATACAAACAGATAAAGTAACTTTGTACGTGTTGCCTTTCCCTTTGATTTCCTTATATGCTTACCGTATTTTTCGAACCATAAGGCGCACTTAAAATCCTTTAATTTTCTCAAAAATCAACAGTGCGCCTTTAAATGCGGTGCGTCTAATGTATGAATTAATTCTGGTTGTGCTTTCTGACCTAGAACCGATTGTAGATGGTACACGGCGCTCATAAATCTTTCAAAATGTTTTAGCACGGTCTTGGTAAGTTACGAAGCTTACGGCCACCGTAGTGCGCAGCATCGCGGAGTAATACGGTATGTGTGCTTCAGCAGTAGGGTACGTGCATTCATTCATTTATTTTCGAAGCGGATTTCAAACACAATGCTATCAGTCACGAGTAGTACAACATGGACAGAACATAGAGCAGCTGCGAGGAGACGAATTCAACATTAACGGAATCAATCAATGTACAGAAGTGGGGGGAAGCAAGAAGACGCCCTCTGCGCCCAGTAAAGACCAAACTGAGCTTCCGAGGGAACTTAAGAGTTTTGTTTCATTTCATGCGTCTTATAACCCGGTGCGCTTTATGTATGAAAATAGATCCGTTAGCAGCCGATCGTTGATATTGCATCTTATAATCCGGTGCGCTTTATGGTCCGAAAAATACGGTAAGTCTTGTGGGTAAACTTGGCACCTGTGGTTTCAATGCGTTCACCAATTCTCCTAAGAGCTGATAGTGAAATAGGGGTTTGCTGTGCCTTTAGGGTCTTATACAGTTCAAAATAGCTGCAGATGGCCTGACCACTGTGTGATTTCTGATCTTTTGCTTTTTTTGGAGCATGTTTTGTCATGTTTACCTTGAAACTCACAAAACTGCATACTGTAGGTCTCTACCTGTAAATATCTGTCACTCCTGTTTATATTTAATGTATTTAAGAGCTTGTTTTCAGGCTTGTAATAGGCTATACATCAGATGTAGCAGATTACCATCTAACAAATCATCTTTTTAGGGGGAAAACATGACAAAAGATATTATGGAGATTTCAAACACCCAGACAATATGTTAGTTTGAGTTTTATGATTTTATCTTTGTGTACAAGACGTCTTTATTCATTAATTTCAATGTTCCCCCTACAGCTCATTGCAGCAATAAGCAGTAATGAGCAAATGGAGGCAGGTCTCAGGAGTGCATTTTCTTTTTTTCTTTAGTATTTTTCTGACCAGTGATTTGCTGTTGGACAATGGCCCATTTTCTGACCAGGAGTGTACATATGATCATTGGAATGCCATGACATAAGGCAAACTACAGTTAAAATCTGTTAGACTATTTAGGCTTACAAACTAGAGTAGGTATGCTACAGAAGTACAAAACTCACAAGACTAAATACAGCTGTTTTATCATATTTCTCTTTTTTTTTCCACAGTTACTCTCCTGGATTCAATGTTGGCTCCAGGAGATCTGGGTTGGGAGGCCTACCCGCCTGAAGGGGTAAGTAGATTTAACATCTCCCTAACTTGTGCAGTGATTCTGTTTGTGTAGATAAGTAATGAAGTCCAGTCTGCTGTCTTACTTTCAAACTTTGTGCGCAATTACTCCACTGCTCCTCTGCCAGAAAGATTGGGAGTACGTCTTCTGAGGGTTATTTTCATAAGAATTACTTACCCTAGACAAACGTGAGATTGTCAAGTTAATGTTAGACCTTGACTTTTTTCAACAACTGTTTGACCTGGCAACCAGGTGCCATTGCTATCATGCTGCAGGGTTTGAGGGCAGACCCAGCTCATATGTCATCCTGGTCTTTCTGGAACAAATGTTTTATTTCCTAGCTTAACATATGCTCAAATAATCCCATATGGTAAAGGTTAATGAAAATTAGCCTCTGGGACATTCTTCTGTACGTTGAAGACCCTCTTGTAATCATAGCAGGGAATCATTTGTCATCACACACTTACGGCCTATGCAGGAATATACTGGTGCTGTTGATGGATTAGAATGTCTGCTCATAAGTCAACATAACCGTTTTAATAGAATTATTTTTTATAGTTAAGTAGTTTCCATTTTGTCATATTTTCTAATAGGTATAAGAACAGTTCCTTAGCATGGGTCATAAGGGCAGTTATGAATTGTTTGGACACAAATAAGTAAATGTTTTTTGTGAGGTGTATCTACAGTACTCTGCACTGTTAGATTTGTCAGATTTCTTTAGCAATGGTGGACTGTGGTAGCCTAATGGTAAAGGTAATGGCCTATGGACCAGAAGGTCCAGGGTTCAAATCCCACCTCTGCCAAGCTGTCACTGTTAGGTCCTTAACAATTGCTGTATCTGTATCAATTATAAGTCGCTGTGTACACATGTCTTATAAATGCCTAGATGTAAATCTCCCAATATTCTGTGGGACGGTGGTAGCCTAGTGGTTAAGGTAGTGGACTATGGACCAAAAAGTCCAGGGTTCAAATCCCACCTCTGCCAAGCTGCCACTGTTGGGTCCTTGAGCAAGGCTCTTAACCTCTTGAGACCTCGTTACCTTCCTCGGAGCTCTGATTTTCTTATGTATAAAAACTGACCACCGTCTTTGAACAGGAGGTATTTTTGTTTTTGTGAAATGCTCAAGAGTGTCTACAATGAGGACTGAGTTAAGCAGAATGAAGTATAAAGTGTAGCAAATCCAAAACGTCATATCCTAATGTGGGGACGTGAACTCTCAGGAGGATAACTCACAATTGCTTGGATTGTATCAATTGTAAGTCGCTCTGGATAAGGGCATCTGATAAATGCTGTAAATGTAAATGTACAGTGACCATATATAACGTATTGTCGATGACCCATGATCCATAATAGTCTTTTCCACTGATCTTCATTCTAATCTTTGGGAGTTGTAAGACTATTCATAATAATAAAAGATTCTATTTGTTAGTTGGCTGAACAGAAATATGCTGGATATCAAATTCAGAAGGGACTGCTGTGACACATAGATTAATTTAATTACTGTTTGTCATAGCAAGCCTTCTGCTGGACTGGAGAATCAATATGACTTTAGACTTAAATTGGTTATGACATGGAGTTATTTCATGAGTGGAGAAATGCGCAGTTAAGATAACCATTGGCAAATGCGTTTCTACATCAGTGTGGGGGAAAGGGAAACAATTGAAACGACTGTAATAACAGCCTGCAAGGTTGGTTTAAGTCATTTTCTCACTCATAAACGACTGTTAAAGTAAACAGAAAACGAAAAATCACAATGGTAGATGACACAGTGTAATGTTATGTTAACATTGACAGCAGCAATTTGCAGAAATTACTTTCAACGCGGGGGCGATGAAGAAACATTTAGAAAATCAATTTGAAATGACTAGTTCTAACAGAAACACATTCTGCGTGCTGATAATCCTTACATTTCATGGTTGGGTGAGGATAAAAAGTAAACAGGACTTGCGGTGTCGTCTTGCTGCCATCTCGGCAAAGTGCTCCAGGATGCTTTCACTTCAAGCGTTCATACGTAGCACTTGTACCCCTGTGATAAGCCGTTTTCTATTTGAAGAGCTTACAGAGCACCACATTGTTGGCTCTCTGTCTAAAATACTCCCACACTTTAGGTGATTGCAGGCCAGGTTTTTAGCTGCGGCTTGTTCTTCGGAGGAATCCATGCTTGGGTCGATCGCAGCTAACCTAGTTTATTTCTACATGCAACATGCTTCGGACCACTTTTACCTTCAGAACTGCCTTAATTTTTCATGACGCAGATTCCTCATAGATTCTGGTCCATATTGACAACAAATCACCATGTAGCTACTGCAGATTTGTCAACCGCACATCTGTAAGGCGAATCTCTTGTTCCAACACATCCCAAAGGTGCTCTATTGGAAGATCTGGTGCCTGTGGAGGCCGTTTGAGTACAGTGAACTCATTTTTCATGTTCATGAAACCAGTCTGAGATGATTTGAACTTTGTGACATATCCTGCGATATCCTGCTGTCAATATCCATCAGCAGATGGTACACTGTGGTCGTAAAGGGAGGAAGATGGTTAGCAACAATACTCAGGTAGGCTGAGGTGTTTAAGCAATGTTCAGTGGGTATTAAGGGGCCCAGAACTGTGCCAAGAAATGATCCCTCACACCATTACACCACCACCACCGTTGATACAAGGCGGATACAAGGCGGAATGGATAACATTTCACATTTCACATTTACAGCATTTAGCAGACGCCCTTATCCAGAGCGACTTACAATTGATACCTCCATACAACCCAAGCAATTGTGGGTTAAGGGCCTTGCTCAAAGACCCAGCTTGGCAGAGGTGGGATTTGAACCCTGGACCTTTTGCTCCAGAGTCCAGTACTGTAACCACTAGGCTACCACAGTCCCACGTGTGGTATGCTAGGATCCATGCTTTCATGTTGTTTTCGCTAAATTCTAACCCTATGATCTGAATGTCGGAGCAAAAATCAAGACTTATCAGACTAGGCAAAGTTTTCCCATCTTCTACTACCCAATTTTTGTGAGCCAATTGTAGTGGGAATTGTAGCAATTTGTGTGAATTTGTGTGGATTATAGCTGCAGTTGCCTGTCTTAGCTGACCGAAGTGGTACCCGGTGTGGCCTTCCTCTGCTGTAGCCCACGTTTGAAGAGCTGTGCATTCAGAGATGCTCTTCTTCATAACTCGGTTGTAACGAGTGGTTACTTGAGTTTCTGTTGCTTTTCTATCAGCTCGAACCAGTCTGGCCATTCTCCTCTGACCTCTGGAATCAATACTGCATTTTCACCCAAATAACTGGATATTTTCTCTTTTTCGGACCATTCTCTATAAAACCTAGAGATGGCGCTGTGCGTGAAAATCCCTGCAGATCAGCAGTTTCTGAAATACTCAGACCTGCCCGTATAGCACCAACCATGCCACGTTCAAAGTCACTTAAATCACCTTTCTTGCCCATTCTGATGCTCGGTTTGAACTTCAGCTGGTCATGTTGACCTTCTCTACACTCCTAAATGCAATTCCATGTGATTGGCTGGTTAGATATATTAAAAAACAGAGTAGTATGAATAAAGTAATAAGAATAAAGTGGCCAGTGAGTGTATATGAGTTAATACAGCCACACTTGTCTAGTGTCACTCAGACATGGCATTATTCTTTAGCATTCATGAAAGTTTGTGCTGTTTTTGGGATTCAAACTCATGATTTCCCAATGTTGGACTGAAACCTTGGACAATTGTGCAGCAGACAATCCCTTTATATATAAACATATTTATAATAGAGACTAGCGTGCTGCTCTGGAAGGTGAAGATATCCAAGGCCTTCGTTTTTGTGTCTTTTATACTTGTCAGTTGTCTAATAAAAGTATTTACAGGAAACAACCAAACTGAGAAATCCTCTCTTTATTACGCCAGCTAATGCAGTTGCATTTTTTGAACACCAGAGAGGGCGCAATCATGCTTCAGGCTCCCATAGACATTTAAAACTCCTAATTTCTTTTACATTTACATCATTCACAGATGCTCTTACCCAGAGCAACTTACAACTGATACAATCTTACAGTCCAAGCAGTTGTGGTTATGTGCCTTGCTCAAGGACCTAACAGTGGCAGTTTGGGCAGAGGTGGGATTGGAACTTTTCTTTACACAAGAAAAATATACTTTGTTCTGAATTGTTATTCTTCAGAAATAAATAAGGAATGTTTTCACTCTGTTATTTAGGGTATGCTGAAGCTAAGCTTACAATAGAGCATTGTTTACAATTTTAAACCTTTGGTTCTAGTCAGTTATTTAATTACAGAGGATTAAAGTGCTTTTGTTTAAAAATGTATTCAAGAAAATGTGAATTGTTTTGCACTTTAGAAAAGAAAAATCAAGTATCGTGAATCAAATTCGAATTGTGAGCAGATTGCTATTGTTACATCCCTAGTCTCTGTATGAACATATTTGTAATATAGTCTAATATAGAGGTGGGTATTTGAGGACTTCCTGATATGACATGCATCACGATACATATGTCAGCTTACGATTATATAACAAAACATTGTGACACGATACGTATTGCGATATATTGCAAACAAAAAACGATATTTTGAGCTGAAATGGACGTAGTATATTACGGTAATAAATATCGCAATATATTGCTGTATCGATTTTCAGCACAGCCCTAGTCTTAAATGCGCTTGTCTGGAAAGTGAACATTTCCAAGGCCATCGTTTGTGTCTAAGGCTATTTCGTTTTTTAGAGAAATCCATAAACATTAGGTATAACTGCACATTTGAAGTTCTGTACTTGTTAATGATCTCATAAAAGTATTTAAAGGAAACAAACAAATTATGACATCAAATGTAAAGAAAACTATAAAAGCTGACATTACCAGTATACATTAACACTAGTGACATATTTTAGAAGTATTGGGAGCATTAAAATGGACAGACTTAAACAAATGCTGCCACAGTGATCCAGTTGCCATTCAGCCCATGAAATGTGGCTATTGCATGAAACCCACTGTTAGCTGTTTCATTCTTAGGCTGTTCCTTTTTTCGTTTGTGTTTCTCCCCATGCAGTGGGAGGAGATCAGCGTGATGGACGAGCGCAACGCGCCCATGCGGACGTACCAGGTGTGCAGCGTGATGGAAGCCAACCAGAACAACTGGCTACGCACCGCGCTGATCCCGCGCGCCGGGGCCCGCCGCGTCTACCTCGAGCTCAAATTCACGCTACGCGACTGCAACAGCCTGCCTGGCGTGCCAGGAACCTGCAAGGAGACCTTTAACGTGTACTACCACGAATCGGATGGCGCCGTACCCCCGCCGCCACTCAGACACGCTCGTGAGAGCCAGTATGTCAAAATCGATACGATCGCGGCAGACGAGAGCTTTACGCAGAGCGACGTCGGCGAACGGGTCATGAAACTCAACACCGAGGTGCGCCACATCGGCGGGCTCAGCAAACGGGGCCTTTACTTGGCGTTCCAGGACCTGGGCGCCTGCATCGCCTTGGTATCGGTGCGGGTGTTCTATAAGAGATGCCCGCTGGCGGTGATGAATCTGGCTCGATTTCCAGACACGGTAACGGGAGGAGACCAGGCGCTTGTGGAGGTGCGAGGATCCTGCGTGGAGGACGCTGAGGAGCTGGAGGCACCACGCATGTTCTGTAGCGCAGACGGAGGTTGGCTCGTACCTATCGGGCGTTGTGTGTGCAGGCCCGGCTTTGAGGAGACCGACGGGCAATGCCAGCGTAAGTGTTACCTAAGTTTGTTTGCTTTAAGTTCTTAGGGACTGTGGTGGCCTGGCGTTTAAGGTACTGGACTATAAACCAGAAGGTCCAGGGTTCAAATCTCACCTCTGCCAAGCTGTCACTGTTGGGTCCTTGAGCAAGACCCTTAACCTATAACTGCTTGGATTGTAACAGTTGTAAGTCGCTCTGGACAAGGGCGTCTGCTAATTGCCTAGACGTAGATCTTACCAAGTTTGTCTTACACAGAGGATTTGAATGAGTATTTTGTATGTTTTTTATGGCACCTGTAATGAAAAAAGCTTGGGATCATGCAGAGGAGAAAAAGCTAAGCTGTGTTTTTTAAGGATACCATCTCAACTGACTGTGTCTCCGGTGGTGGGATACCATATTAGTCTATGTTAGTCCATATTAGTGCCCACTGCTAGGTGAATGTGAGACCACTAGTGAAAATGCTTCTGTTTTGCATTTTCTTGACTTTTCATTGCAAATCATATAAACGTCATAATTTGAGTAAAATGTGCAATCTTTGAAAAAAATAATAACATACATTTCAGAATTTATTAGTATTTGGTGTGTTCCCCTTTTGATGTAATGACAGGTCGCACTCGAGCCAGCATTGGCTCCACAAGCCCTGAGAATCTGGGTTATCCCAGCATAATTTACAATATTCCAAAGAGCATCTTGATGTTAATGCATGCTTGGCTTTGTCTGTCATTAAGTGCCCCCATAATGGAGCTTGTTGGGGTTTAGGTCAGGTGACTGTGCAGTAAGGTCCATGGTTTTGTTTGGTCTTTTACAATGTTGTCAGGCATGTTTTGGGTCATTATCTGGTGGTCTCAGACTTTTGGCTCCCACTATATACATGTATAACATGACTATATAGATGTATACTGTATAGTAAGCATTTACTTGGGATGTAAATATTGTCCAGCTGCGACTCTCCCTGTTTTCCACTTCCAGTTATAACTCCGCAGAGGAAATCTTACAGTAGTGGGTTAGGTTGTGTGCTTTTTTGTTGAAACAAGCACTCAAGTGCGTTTCCTCTTGCCATTATGGAGGAACGGCTGCTTACAAAATACAAAAGGTTTTGTAATTCTGTGTCTGGATCCATCAGCAGAAATGTATGTGTACGTGTACAGTGTGACGTGAGGTGTTTTTAGAGGCTCTGCATCGAACAAAGCACAATTGTGTCTTTCTAATTTCTGAGGATTGTCCACCTGCCTTGAGGAAATTCAACTAGTTTTGTATTTGTTCATTGGGATCTTTCAGCGGAAACCTACTGTGTTGAATGATACTTTATTCTTGTACAGGCTCTGTGATGAAAATAACATATGTTTGCTTCCTGTAGATCAGACCTAAATTGTCAAACTGAACTGTGCTGAGGAAATGTACCAGGTTTTGTTATTAGTTGCATATAAATAGGTTAATTTTTGCTATATGCTTCTTAGTTGATCTTTTTATCATTCTGCATTTTCCCTTATCTCTCCAAATGAAAATTGTCTGGCTTGTTGGTTAGTCGGTGGAAACGTTTGGAATTGGAAATTCAGATTTATTACACTTATCAGCATTCTTGGTTTCCACCACACCACCCAGGGTCACATAGTGTTGTTGTACCCTGACCAACAGAGTAGTCTCATCTCCTTTCCTGATCTGCTAGGCCGACACATTTCACCCTTCCTCATATCTCAGTTTTTAAAATCGTTTACCTTCTGGGAACAGTGGTGAAAACGTGTTAGCAAGCTGCCTGTCTAGTCTCCAAGCATTACGTTTTTTTTTTTTTCAGTTCTGATAGATTACTGGTAGGGGTGGAAAGAGGTGTTATCTAAATTGTATTGAGAAATATGTGACATTCGAAAAACGTGATAGTGTTTAACAAACTGCATCCTTTGGGAAGGTTCGCATGCACAAATGAATGTAATGACGGAAAGATTTCTTCCAGAGATGCCCCAATCCCATTTCGTCAATTTTCAGTATGATGCCCTTTAAACCCAGCCCTCTGTATCCTCGGGGATGTGTTCCAGGAGACCTCGCTGATACC
Source organism: Ancistrus triradiatus (assembly GCA_025084515.1). Classification (NCBI taxonomy): domain Eukaryota; kingdom Metazoa; phylum Chordata; class Actinopteri; order Siluriformes; family Loricariidae; genus Ancistrus; species Ancistrus triradiatus. Next base: position 101,101 of record JAJAGP010001332.1, read on the forward strand.
CCTGATGACAGATGCTCGCTTATTTAAAATGCCGTGGTATTTGTAGGGGTGTGTGAGTTGTATGGTCTACGATAACATCTTAATTGTTGTTTTAACAATGTGTGAGCAGACATTATCTAGTATGTCACTCACTTTGCAAAAAACGTCTTAAGAGTTCATATATTCACTGCGTCATGTAGCCAGGTAGGATAGAGTATTGCGATATATCGCAATATTTAGTTTTATGAGCCAGTTCACTTCTTTTGGGCTTGTTTCCTTGGACTCTGTTGCTTGTTTCTCTTGTGGGATCTGGCAACCCTGGAATTAAATGCAGTGTGAAATTGCTACCTAATAATTTTTTTACTCTAATAATTTTTACTCCCCGGAATGCACTATGTACTAGGAGTAAATTAATGATAATAATAAATAATTAATAAATAATAATAATAAGTTCTCTGAGTAAATCTAACCTAGAGGTTTCTCGTTTATCTAATTTACCATTTATTTTTTCGGTTTTATATTTTGTGATATATACATTTATTTTCGTGTTCTTACTACATAGAAGATTTTTTTTGAAGGGAAAGTAAAAAAACCATTTTTTTAAATGGGGTGTTTTTTTTTTTTTTTTTTTTTTAAACTACATCTCCGGCTCCTGTAGATGTTCACAGGAAACAGGTGTCCGGACTCCAAACTTGTCCACTGAATTATCAAGATCTGTGATGTATGAAAGACGACCTTTCCAGATGATTTGTAACACTAGAACTTGTATTTCAGCTGCTTTTATATTTCAGGTTGAACTAACGTTGAAAATTACGCAATATATTCCCCAATATGGTATCGTATCCCAAAAGTATCGTGATTTAGAATCGATCATGAAGTCCTGGGGGGGGGGGGGGGGGGGGCCCCCCCCCCCCCCCGCACCAACCCCTAATTGGTCACCATTATAGGGATACCAAGTCTGTTTGGAAAATCATCTGGATATGGACTTAGTGGTTCAGGACCAAACATTTGGTCTTGTCCTGCTTGGTTAGGGTGAAATATGAAAGGTTGTACCTTTTGGTTTGCTTGCTTTTTTTTCCTATCTTATTTATTCCTATTTCTTTTCATTTTGCCATGCACCAGTATTACCTTAGAGAAATTCCTTGTTTTCTGAAATAAAAAAATAAACTGGCAATTAAAAAACCTGATTCTGATTCGTTAAAACCCTTATGTTCCAACCCGATGGAGATTATATTAAGTTTTGCTTTTTTGCTCATTCTGAGTACAAAAAAAAATATGGGCGACCATTATTATTGTGACATTTTGTATCCGTGTTCAGCAACATCTTTGAGCTCTTTTCTTCTTTAAAATATTGTCGGCTAAAAATTGTTTCCACAGATCTCTTGTGAAAGAATCATTGATGACTTCAGTTCCTATTCGAATTAGGAAGTCATTGCCCACTCTACCCTCCGTCAGCTCTCCAGCGTTTGGGCGCCTACCCTTCCCGCTGGACCCTACAGGCGCCTTGGCGGAGGCTAGCACACTGAATCGTGCTACTTCTATTAGGGTCCGACAGAGGGATCCGCCCACCACCCATCGACTCCCCCCCGCTTCCCCTCCCCCCTTCTCCCTTTTCCCCCATCCGTTCTCCTCTTCCCCCCCCACCCTCTGTTATGCACCCCTCCTTCCTTCTGGTGGGTGATGTGGGAATAGAAATGTCGCTTTCGCCGGCACCTGGGAGGAAAGGGGGAACCTTTATCAAGGGCAAATAAGGAATAGTCCAGGCCTATCCCATTCACATCCCCAGACCCTTGTCCGTAGGAAATTGCCACCCTTATGCATGGGAACTTTACTTCTATCCTACCCTCCCACCCCCCTCCGCCTCCCTCCAATGAGCTACCATCCTCACTTACCCCCCTCCCACAAAAAAAGCACCCTTTGTTCACTCATCCGCAGCAACCCTCACCAATAACCCTGCAAGGCCCGTTCAACCTCCCCCCACCTACCCCCCATCTACCCTCTCTACCAGCCATTTGTCACCGACGCGTGAAGAAGGTATCTCCTCTTTGTAGAAGTCGTTTCTTTCTTTGGACTTTATTTAGGATTAAAGTCTTTTAGTGTGCCCTTCTCCAGGGTTGTACAAGGCCCTGCTGGAAGCTATTTTGGCCAAACCGAGGATTGTTGTCTTTAGGATAAAGGGCTTTTTTAGTTAAACGTTTTTCAGTATTTCAAAGAGATTTCTTCTACCGTAGTTACAAAATTCCCATTTTTGTGCTCCATAGATGTGATTTTTTAAAAAATGTATACTCGTTTTGGAGAACAGTGTCAATTTTATTATCCAAGTGGGTTAAAGGGGATTGTGGACCTGTGGAAGCCCTAGCGGTTAAGGTTACTGGACTTGGACCAAAGGTCCAGGTGGATTCAAAATCCCAAACCTTCGCTGGGTCCCACTTTGGGCCCTTTGAGGCAAGGCCCTTAAAACCCACAATTGCTTGATGTAAGATTGTATTCAATTGTTAAGTCGCTCTGGATTAAGGACATTTCTGCTAAATTGCTGTAAAATGTATATGTGTTTTGTTACTGGTATTAAAATTGGGTTAGTCTCATTCATACCAAAGTAGGTTGAGGTGTTTGTTTTCATGGAGTATTGTTTGCATTGTCAGTAGGGGGGTGGGCATCTTTTTAACTTTAAAATACCTTGTATCAATACCAAACAGCAAACCAAAACATTTTTTTTTTTAAGGTCTAGGGGAATTCGATTAACGAAAATGGATTAAAAGAGAAGCTGGGGATTTTTAGGTGGATTTTAATGGACCTAGGAAGCAGCTTGTTTGCCAGGTCCCTAAGTGATTTTTTGAGGGCTTATTTTCTGTACAGTCGCTTACATTTACCATTTACATTTAACAAGCATTATTTAGCAGGACGCCATGAATCCAAGAAGCGGGGACTTAAACATGATTTTACAGTCTTACAATCCAAGCCCAATTGTGGGTGTTAAGGGTCTTGGGCTCAAAGGACCCAAAAAACAGTGGCAAACCTTGGGGCAGAAGGGCGGGGGAAATGAATTGAACCCTGGACCTTTCTGGTCCAGAGGTCCAGTTTACCTTAAAACCGGGCTAGGCTACCACAGGCTTTACAAAAATATGATACTTGCGGGGTTGCGGGGTTTTTGGACGCTTGTTTGCTCCTTGATTCCTGTCTCTCGTCTTCTTCTTTCTCTCTCTATCTAATATTCCTGCAAATTAGTTTGCTCAAAGTTGTGAGGAAAATATAAACTATTATTTTTTTAACTGATCAAGCGATCACTTTCTAACATTGTAGTTGGTCACAAGGTTGGGAAATTTTTTCCTTTTCTTTTTTGAGCCAGAGTCACAAGAATTGGGTTTGTTTCCATAGACGTTGTTGCTGGTTTTGCTGGAAGGATCTGGCAACCCTGGAATTAAATGCAGAACCCGTGAAACTGCTACCTAACAATTTTTGAGATTCTGAAATGCAGTATTTACTTGAGTAAATAAATAAATAAATAAATAATTAATTAATAATAATAATAATACGTTTGAAGATTATATCACATCCTTGTGTGAGATTACTGGCTGGTTGCAAAATAGAAATCAGATTATTATCTGAGTAATGGAAAGCCGGATGGTTGCCCTTATCTGATTACCCAAGTGTATGTAAACTCATTTATCGGATAACTGACAAAGGATTTATTGCAGCTATTGGATTATTAAATGCATGTAAACGTCATACTAGCAAGCTTTCTCTTGCAAAACTAAGAAAGCCAAATTTGTTCATTCACATACTGCTGACGTGCGATTGCTAAAAGCACTCATGCCTGTGTTTGGTCTCCAGCAGCAGAGACAGAGCAGTGCTCTTCTTCCAGCAGTGTAAATCTTGGTTTTCCTGACAGAGAATAATTCCATGTTTAGTTGTTTTATGGGATACATGAAGCTGGTTTTGGCAGCCATTACCTTGAGGCATTTATTGTACCGGGAACTGTAGTGTTTTAGACCTCTGTGGCATGTTTAGGCTCTCTGTGCGGCAAGGAGGTAGGAAGTTTCAGCTGTAGCCTTTTCTTTAACGATCCTTTTACTGTTTTCTTCTTGTCTCGTTAAAAAAATCCTAATGATCATAATGCTGTATTTCTCAACATTCAAAAATGAGCACCTTTGTTTTGCTTTTCAGAACACTGTAAGCCTAAGACTATTTGATCTGTGCTTTTTTAAAATGGTACAGCCCGTCTTAGTTAGTACAGAAAGCAGTAAGAGTGCTATGTGGAAATACTTCAACCTGGAAGTGCAAAAAGGACACGAACAAGCCGGCAGCACCAACCCATTGCTGCGATATGTCAACACGTCCGCCATATTGGTCCAGGCAAGACTGGCTTGTAAACAAATGAAAGTAAACGGAGGATCTGCGGTTTTCTGGTTAAGAAGCATAATAACCTTCATTTCTCAACCGATTTTAATGGATTGTTTTTTGTATTCAAGGGGTTTTTTTTATGTATGTGGAGTACACAAAAACTTTTGACTCCAGTTACTTCGAATCTTGATAGGAGTGCGCATCAGCCTTAAGCAAGCTGTAGCGGTGGAAAATAATTCATTGTAATAAGAAATTTGAAAAACTCAGGTTTGTCAGGCATGGATTTGGATTATGGGATTAATACATGTGGAAATTTTTATGTTGTGGAAATGGCTTTTTCTTGAGAAAAATGTAACAAAATCAACAAATAGAAATCAAACAGACACTGGCAGTAAGTCTGCTTTCTTTGTTTTTTATAACAGTAAAGGATACAGATACACTCAAAGGCAATGCACAGTATAGTACAGCAGTAAAGCTCATTATATTATTAATATAATATGAGAATATAATTAATGAAATAATAGATTAAAAAATTAGTTAAAGGTTATAGTATATAATATATCATAATTATAGATAATAATAATATAGATAATATTAAGATATTTTATTCTAAAAAAAAAAAAAAGAGGCTTTCATTAAGTGGAAATGAAAAAAAAGCACAGTATCTTGTCTTTGGTTATCGAATTTCAATATCTTAGTCTTTCAATATCAAAAGTATCCGTATCGGAAGGTTGGGATTCTCAGGATCGTGACGGGGACACTAAAATGAGTGCTTTTTTTTTGGATTTCCTTTGGCCAAGTGTCAAACTATTGGGAGTCTGTTTAAATCTTTTAAAAGCCAGCTACTAAATCACTGTGTGTGATCTGAGGGCAAAAAGGAGGGAGCAGCTCTTCCAGTTGAGAGGGACCACCACGGCCCCCAGGGCCTTTAAAAACTAGAAAGAGGAATGGAGATGGACACCCACGTGGATTTTTGTAAACCGTCAAGGGAAAGATAAGCAGCTTATGTTGGTATTCATGTGTAAATTCCACCATTGTATGATAAGATTTAAAAAGGCCACGATCTTGTGCTACTCTTGTCTCTTTCATCATGGCAAGGTGATAATGGATTCATAAAAAAGGGAGGGCCGTCTGCCGGGACCACCAGAGTTCAATTTCTGTTAATTACACTGTATTGTGCGTTCCGCCGCTCCGCGCCTGTCTGCTTCTCGACTCTTCGTTTTTTTCGCCTTGTTTCAGTGTCCCCATTGTGAGATGGGGCTCTGTGTTGGTGTTCTGACTCATGGAGACACTATGTTTCTGAGTCGGCAGGCTCGTTTAAATATTAATTACTCTTCCTGGACTGCTGAAAATTCGTGGGAGTGTGTTAGGTGGGGGGGAAAAGGAAAAATGGAGGAAGAGGACGGGGGTGGTTTTAGTTAGCAACGGGGGGGAAGGGGACTTTGTGTTTTTGAAACTGGGATATGTTTGTATTGTGTGTGCCCGGCCGTCTGAGCGGACAGGGCAGGGAGGTGGTATTGTATTAATTATCACCTTAAATTTTGTTAGCGTGGCAGTTAACTCTGTGTTGGCGTGTGGATGATGGAGCTCGTTTCCGCGATTGTGTTTGTTAATGGATTTGTTTAAAAGAATAGCGAACAGGCAGGTCTGACCTCAGGAGAATGACTAAAGAGGCGATATGTGAGAGAGGAGAGGAGAGGAGGGATGGGAGAGGAAGGAGAGGAAATAGCTTCCCCAGGCACAGATAATTGGTCAAAAAAAACCTCTGGAATCCTCTGTCAGAAATGTGGAAAAAGGCTGCATCTACCGGCCTCCAACGGAAAGAAGGAAGCACCATTAAACCCAGGAACGGGCGAGGGAGCTTTACACACTGAATGCAACTGAAAAGGATAATTTACAACATTGCAGGACGAGGAGGGGAAAAACCCTTTAATCCACGAGAGGAATTTTGCCCTAAGCCAGGCTGAGGGAGGGGGGGGAAAAAACGATTGTTGATTCTAGTTCAACATTGCCGTTAGGAGTGGGAGTGTTGCACATACATGAACAAATGAGTTCCGAAACGAAAAATATAATGATTGCCACGGTGCTTGGCCGTGAATGATCCCACCCCCCCTTTCACTATTGGGGGGTTCTGGGAAATGTGTTAGATGCTAACTGGCTTGTCTCTCTCAGTGGATCTTGTGAACTCCTATATAATCATTCCAAGATAACATACATGATTAGGACTGGGCACTGGAAATTATATAACCGGTTTGATTGGAAGGTTTAGGGTTTTACGGACAAAGCCTGACGCGCTCTTCATATTTAGCGGATGGATATCGTATTTCGCGGACAAAAATAACATCGTTTAAAAAACCGAGGCTTTGCAGAAATCCCTCCGGGAAATGGCATGGGAACAAGTTCGGAACCTTGAACCAGAGGGTACCTCCAGCAGAACGGACCCCAAATAGGTTTACCACATGTTGTCAGCTAAGAAACAGGGCAACCAGGGCTACTGTTTTCCTCCCACCCCTTACAAAACAACATTAGTTGGGAAACTTTGCATCGCTACAAGTAAAATGAATTTGTCTAAGGTGGCAGTTGACTCTCCATAGGTGAAAAACAACTGGCATGAGTTAGCAAAACTTTTAACCATTGAATTTTCATAACTGATGCCACCTTTCCAGGAAGATTAGATATATTTTTGTCTTCGTTTAACAGAAGATCTTGAGCAGGGCTTGGGCAGGTCTTCGTGTTCTGTAAACCCTGTTTACTCGCTGGCCAGGTCACTCTGTCTCTTCCAGGCTCCTTCCGAGGTATTTGTAAAGGCTCTCTTTTTTAGAAAACGGCTTTGATCATCTCTTTATTGTCACCTGGGTTGGAAAGACCCTGTCACTGGGTCTGTGTTTCCACTGTAACGTCTCCCTCTTAGCATTCTCGATTATTTAATATAATGACCAGTGCTTTTTGTGGGAGAGGCCCTGCTTGAGTGTTTGGCCCAGGGGTTTTTAGGGACCCAGACTGGCATTATGGCTTGACCCGTGGGGCATCTTGTTTTGTAACGCAAGGCCCAGGCCCTTTTTTTCGCACTGGTTTCTTCAAGTGGATTTTCCATCAAAAACTGCCACTTTGGATTTTTGTGTGTCGGATGCAGAAAGGACTATTAATTAAGATAAAACGGAGTGCCTTTGAGTATGTGAATTAGGGCCTGATAAGTGAATTTCAATTTATGAATCGATATTTGATGGGATCGCTTGTGTGATGATGGACTGGATGTCCTTTCAAAAAGACAAGGATACACCTATACCCTGTGTGCTTCGGTGACCTGGGACAGAAAAGGAATGGGCTGGCCAATAGAATCTGTGAAACGATGTTATTGGTTCCTATGCACTTGCTATTGGAAGCAGTTAATGCCAATTGTAGCTTAAAAACCCAAAAATCATTTTCTTATTTATATGGACTATTGTTTTGTCACCAGTTGATGCTAACAACAGAATCCAAGAACCTGGGCTGGATTCACAAAAAGCTTTCTAAAAGAAAAAAAACTGTTTAAGGTTATTTTAAGGTAAACACTAAGAAAGGTCTTTTTTTTTAAAAGCAGGTTTCTTGAAAAAAAAAAATTAAGAAGTTTTCACACTAACCTTAAGAAAATCTTAATTATTTCTTATGTAAGGCTATTTTACATTTCATGGAGGTACAATTTGTAGGGCCACGAGACACATTTGGAATTTGGTTTTACCGTATTAATTTCCTTAATTTAGCTTTCTTAATCCTGCTCAGAGGCAGCAAAAATGGGAGCAAAAACGTCAAAAAACCAAGCTTTTCAAAAAAAATTTTAGCAAACAAGAAGAATAGATGGTGGGACGGTCCAAGAATAGCAAACAGGTGAAAAAATATGACCTTATTAAAACAAATTTAAGGTAAAATAATTTTTTTTGGAGAATACCACCTTTTCTTAGGAAAATTTGTTCTAAGGAAGAAAGGTTAAGAAAAAAACACACCATTGAAGAAGATTTTTTCTTAAAAGACACGGGTTCATGGATTCAGTCCCGAATTAATTAAAACAAAATAATTTTATTAGAATGTTATTGACGTATGATGCGCCCTCTGGCTGTTCAAATTGCAATTGCATTAGATGGCGTAAATTTCGAGGGAACGCATAATCCAAAACTCGACGATGCACATCGTCCAAATTTTTGCAATTAGGTGTTTACATGGACGTAGGTGATAAATCGGATTTCAAAAATTGCAACCAGCAATAATCTCACAAGAAATATGTGATGTTGTTTAACAACTTTGAAACTGTAATATTAAATAATTAAAAATTCTTCATTTTTAAAGTATATTATACTATGTTTTCAGAGGTTTCAACAAAAAGTTTTGATAACCATTTGCTGCGTTTTTATTTAGTTCCGGGCGTTGCCCAGGATCTTGTGACTGTATATAAATGCTATGAGAAATCCGATTAACTGGGTTTTAAAAATCCAGGCTCTCTGAATGGATTTAACTTATTAGCAATAATCTGCTTATTTGGGGGACTGGATTATTAGTGCATGTAAACACACTAGTGTTGGATTACGTACCGGGGAGAATGGACAAGTTAATCAGCAAAACATCGGCTGAAAGACACTATTGCGGGTTTTAACACAAAAAGGATTTGGGAAATTCCTCGTGTGGCAGCCCACCCCAACCCCTGGAAAATCTGAGGGGTTGCAAGGGGTACTTTGTTTCTCTGTCCATGTAACTCCAAAAAGTGAAAAAAAGGGGGGGGGGTGATTTGGGTGATAAGGAGCAGGGCCTCGGAAATAAAAAAAAAGCTGATTTTTTGTATTGTTTTTGTAAAGCAAGGTGTTGTACTCTAGCCCCTTATGGCAAGTGTTACAGTATGCAAGGTGATCTTGTGATTTGTTGTTCTTGTGTAGCATTCTGTCTTTATGACAGAAGCTGCTAGAAGAAACAAATTGGGATTTCCATACACCTAGCTTTCTACGCGCTAAACGTAATTTCAAATGATTGGACACTTAGATTGTGAAAACCCCTGTCCACTCTTTTCTCTCTCTTTCTCTTTCCCTTACTGAAAAGCAGTAGTATTTTCACACTAAACCCCACCCAGCTGAGGTTACAACAGGGAGGACTGCAGGCAAGTTTGAACTAAGCCTAATGTGACTAATTCTCAACTTGTGAAGGAGCTGAGGCTGCAGAGTGGTAGTGTTGTTTTCTCTTTTCTAAAAAAAGTGGGTTCATGGGATCGTTCCCGCATCACAGGAAGCGGGGATAACATTCTTACTTTCATTCTCGTGAAACCAGAAAAGTGAGGCTAGGGAGTTACAGGTAAAAGTAACAGAAAATGCAATAAAAATGTGATTAGGATTGAACCCAGGGTAAGAGCAAGGGAACTGAGTAACGGGGAGCAATCTTAATTACACAAGTCAGCAATTCACAGCTTATAGTGGAAAGTGCTTGGTGGGATGCCAAAAAAGAATTATTGTTTAGATAAAAAACAGAGGTTTGGTGGCCTAGTGGGTAATCTAAACAGGACTACAGACAGGAAGGATGAGGGTTGTTTCAAGTCTCCAGGACTGCCCAAAGCTGGGCCTTAAATTGTTTTAGAGTTTATTCTTGCTCTGTGGCCATGGCCTGTGAGAGATAGCAAAGGTTTTGTCATTTCAGCTTTCTCACACAAACTCAAACTAACACTATTACAAGTGGTGCAAAAAAAAAAAAGCATGTAGTCAGCCAACTTGATTGTGGGAAGTTACTCCTACTTAGAAAAGGCTGTCCACCCACTTATTTGCAAAACACCACACGGAAACGGAAAAAAACAGGTACCTTGTTAGAAGTCAGTAATTGTATACTCTATTTTATCACAAACCTACAGTGGGGCAAAAAACGTATTTAGTCAGCCACTGATTTGTGGCAAGTCTCCTACTTTGAAAAGATGGAGAGAGAAGTCGTAATTTTCATCATTTAGGTAACAACTTCAACTATGAGAGACAAAATGTTGGAAAAAAAAAAAACAAAAAAAAAAAAAAAAAAAAAAAATCCCAAGAAATTTCACATTGGTGGAGGATTTTTAAAGAAGATAATTGTAAATCATGGTGGGGAAAATAAGTACTTGGTCCAACCAAAAACCAAGCAAAGAATTTGTGGCTCTCATAGATTCTGTAAAAACTTCTTTCTTTTAAGAGGCTCTTCTGTCTCACTCGGGCTACCGGTTATTAATGGCCACCTGTTTTTGACCCTCGTTTATCTGTTAATTAAAAAGGGGGGACCACCTTGTCCCACAGCTCAAAAAGTCAGACTCCAAAAACTCAACCCAACGGCCAAAGGACCAAAGAGCTGTTGAAGGGAACACCCAGGAAGGAAACAACAAAAAGGCCAAGACCAAAGAGCTGTTGAAGGACACCAGGAAGAAAATTGTAGACCTGCACCAGGCTTTGAAGAGTGAATCTACAATAGGCAAGCAGGTAGGTGTGAATAAATCAGCTGTGGGAGCAAATGTAAGAAAATGGAAGACATACAAGGCTATTGATGGGACAGGACGACTGATCCGTGTTAAGGGAAGAATGAACGGGGCCATGTATCATGAGATTTTAAGCCAAAACCTCCTTCCATCAGTGAGAGCATTGAAGATGGAACGTGGCTGGGTCTTCCAGCATGACAATGATCCCAAACACACCGCTCGGGCAACGAAGGAGTGGCTCTGTAAAAAGCATTTCAAGGTCCTGGAGTGGCCTAGCCAGTCTCCAGACCTCAGCCCCATAGAAAATGTGTGGAGGGAATTGAAAGCCTGTGTTGCCCAGCGACAGCCCCAAAACATCACTGCTCTAGAGGAGATCTGCATGGAGGAATGGGCCAAAATACCAGCTACAGTTTGTGCCAACCTGGTGAAGACTTACAGGAAACGTCTGACCTCTGTCATTGCCAACAAAGGTTATGTTTTGAATTCAAAGTATTGAATTGAACTTTTGTTATTGACCAAATACTTATTTTCCACCATAATTTACAATTAAATTCTTTAAAAATCTTACAATGTGATTTCTTGGATGTTTTTCTTTTCCTCATTTTGTCTCTCATAGTTGAAGTGTACCTATGATGAAAATTACAGACCTCTCTCATCTTTCTAAGTCGGAGAACTTGCACAATCAGTGGCTGACTAAATACTTTTTTGCCCCACTGTAATAGTGTTGAAAAATCTCATGTAATTTAGTGAGTAATGGATTTAAAGTGAAAAGTCAAAGCAAAACACTTACTCTATTGGTGAACTCTAATGCTAACTGCACCCTGAAAGCTAAGGCTATTCAGTTCCTGATTTCTATTCAGCTGGGTGTCATTAATAAGCATTTTAGTACCCGTGGGGACTTATTTGCACTAAGAATACAGTACTGTAGATGTAAAAATGTAAGAAAAACCACAATAAACACAGTGGAGATCTTCACTGAGCAAGGGCTTTTGTGAAACTGAATCACTGTGTACTGAATTGTGAACCATGAATCGAGTTTCCCAAAGTGCTTTATTTACACACTGCACTAATCCCTTGTAAACACTACCTTTTAGGGTGTACTCACTCTAGGCAATTCAAATGGCGCTCGGGCGTGTTTGACACCCAAAGTGCAGTTTGTTTGACTAGTATGAGTGCTCCCAACCGTCGTGCCGGGACGTGCTTGAAAGAGGTGGGCCGGAGCGCTATTGCCGATGACGTCGATTGCGCAACTTTTTCATTACAGACAAGAAACAAAGCAATAATGTTTGGTGCTCCGTGCTGTGTGAGCGTGCATCGTGATGACGAAAGAGTGTCGGAGCGCATTTCGGTGAACCCAGTGTGAGCAGGAGCCAGGGCGCGAATGGGGAGGGGGGACAAACGTGCTCTGGCACGGTTCAAGTCAACCGTGCTCAGTGTGAGTACTCTAACAGTCTCTCTTACAGATCTTGTTCCGTGGACGGGAGTCTAATGTCCTCTCTCCCTTGTCGGCAATATTTGAGCGCTTATACTGTTTGTACTCCTCCAAGAAACAGCAGTAGCTGTCTGCGATTGGGCGAGAGGCACCCAGCACGAACTGGTGGGTGAACCAGCAACTCTGCTTTGTTTCCCTCAGTACACAGTACCGAACAATAACGGTTTAAATATAACATGATTTAATAATAATCCTAATAATTTCAGACAAATCAAACAGCCATGAGAAAACACAACACACTGTCATAAAACGAAATCACAATGATGCTGTGAGGAGGAATTATTAGCGGGGGACATTTAACCCCCTTCCAAACTTTGACTATGCGCTCTGGATAAGGGCGTTAAGGTGTTTGGTGTAGGAAAGTCCCTGGACGGATACCATTTACACAAACTATAATGGAAAAAACAGATCGTAACGCTGCATAGGATGTGTTTTTTTGTGTCTCAGTATGTGTGTGTGGCCAATTTGTGTTTGCTCATGTGTCTCCAGTCTGGAATGATAGGATGTATAGGTCACTAGGGGTTAACCCATATGGTAGCCATCAGTTTTGCACACACTAGTGCTCTTGTCTCCGGTAGAGAAGCTTCAGTAATCACATTCAGACTGATTCCTTTAAACTGGCCTTAAGTTTTGTTTCCACATCTGTAATCCTGAACACGCTGCAGCACCATGCTGGGGGCCAGCATGACTCCTCCACAGAAGCAGCGAAGAAAAACAGCACGGGCATGAAATTACCACACAGTGCTCTCCTGGTCTCCATGCTGTATATGTATGTGGCTGAAATACAGATGGTCGCTGGGAAAACCTGTGTATTTTTTTATAGGAATGTAAGATATTCTTTAAAAATATCGCAATATAGCGTGTTCAATAAGATGAGATACAAATTCCATTCGACATGGGCAGCACTGGCAGGCTGTTATCTTCATACAGAAATATGTAACACTAAGTGAGCAAAGTAGCTGTGACTACAGATGAAATTGTAATGATGCCATGATTTTGAATGCCATGTATAGCAATTTTTACACCATTTCAGGGATGCTGATTTTTTGATTGCAAGCCAGTTATGTAGCTGTTGAAAGCCTGCTGGTGCGGTGTAAAATGACAGTCCAACGATGCATTGAGAGACAGTCTCTTGGTCTGAACTGAAAACTGAAATTTTGAACACACTGAAGGTTTTTTTCTTTAGCCTTTTTCAAATGATGCCTAATAAAAAATAACTTTATCATCGATACATCCCACAAGCAGCGATTACAGATCAAGATGAATAAACAGCCAGGTACTGTACTTCAGATCTTCTGGATAAGAGGCTTGCCAGTTGACATTTACAGTAGGGCAAAAAAGTATTTAGTCAGCCACTGAGCGTGCAAGTTGTCCTACTTAGAAAGATGAGAGAGGTCTGTAATTTTCATCATAGGTACACTTCAGCTATGAGAGACAAAATGAGAAACAAAATCCAAGAAATCACATTGTAGGATTTTTAAAGAATTTAATTGTAAATTATGGTGGAAAATAAGTATTTGGTCACCCACAAACGAGCAAGATTGTCTAATGTTGTGAAATGATTCCACTATGGCCAACTTGTCACTGTTGGTTAAGGGTGGGCGATAAGGTAAAAATCTTATATCACGATAATTAAAGACATTTTCACGATACATGATATTTATCACGATACATGTAATCAAATGCATGAGTAACGACAGATTCCTAAAAACTACTATTCAGACATTATCCCTTACTCAGTATGTCACTCACTTTGCAAAAAAAACATGCCTTAAGAGTTCACATATTCACTCACAGCCAGTTCAGTTACATAGCCCATGTCAAATCAAGCTAGAATTTTACCAAAAACCCCCCCAAACAAAACGATTGAAGTTAAAAATGAGTGAACAAACTGCACCAGGAGACAAAATACAGAGCCTTGCAGTCTACGTCCTTAGATTTAACTGCTAGATGTGGCTCAAACAACAGCAGAATGTGAGGATTATGACAAATTTCGGGAGTCAGCTGTCCATGACATTGGCTTAAACCAGCCAATGCACCTGCACAAAAACACACTCAGCAAACTAGGGGTGGGCGATATGATAAAAATATTATATCATGATAATGAAAGACATTTTTACGGTATATTTATCACGATACATGTGATCAAAATGCATCAGTAGCGCCAGATTCTTAAAAACTACTATTCACATATTATTCCATACTCAGTCAAGTGATTTTTAATTAAAGTGTGCTACACTTCACCCAATTAAACAGGACTAATTACACTCATTATAATGAAACATGCAGTTAGATATCCTCGATATACGATATATCACGATACCTCAAAATATCGTCAAACTGCTCACCACTACAGCAAACCTTAGCGGAATCATTCTGCAATAAAAGTGCCTTACGACAAGAAAAGCAACAGGTGGCCAGACATAACAAATGCTGTCACCTGTTACATAGTAAAAGACACGGTGCCGATTCAGCACCTGAGAGAGATGGGTTCAAACGACTTTTAAATACTTTAGTCCCAAGATAGTGACAGTGACAAAGTATCATCTAATGAATTTTATCGATAAACTCATCGATCATTTTTGTCAATATCAAACACCCCTAGCTTAAACCGAATGCCGCTGGGCTGACCGTCACAGCAGGGTGAAGGATACGAGCAGAGTTTATAATTACAATCTATTTATTACCATAAATTACTTTAGTGTTATATTTTGAGAGCTGACCGTACGCTCATTTAACAGTCACGCATGCTGATTCCATTCCAAGCATTCCAGATTTCCTCCCAGACTTTCTCATGCCCTCACACACCTACAGCCCAGTCCAGCACAGCTGGTGATCTGTCCTCTGGCCCAGCCTGACATTAAGCTGACATTAATTGCTGAAACGTTTTGGTGAACGAACTTTCAGTCCATCTCAAAAGTCAACTCAGCCATTTTGCAGTGAGCAAACAAACCCATTCTTGGAGTTTTCCTGCATGCATTTCATTATGAAAGAAAAGAGAGGTTGCTTTAACATCTCATTTAGAAAATCATCCAATTTTACACAGTGTTTCTATTGTAGATATCCAAAAAGGAAAGCAAATCAGACTTTTTCAGTGCTTTTTCAATCAAAAAAATTTGATTTGACTTTAATGGACATGATAAATCAAAACGTGATAGATCTGACTCGAGTGCTTAACGTTGGCCACACATTTCATGAGTCATTTCAGCATCATCAGCATTGCACCACTTTCTAACGATTGCTTTCAACCACCAGTTCCACACATTAATTTATCCACAGCACCAGACTGTGGCCTCTTACTTCCAGTGGACTGAAAATGAGCCTTCCAGAGGTTTGTTCCTGAAGAGCGTAAAGCCATTCGCATAGCTGTTTAAGCTCTGTTGATACCTGTTGAAATGTTTCTCAGCCTTTAGAGTGTCTTTTCAGCTCTTCGTAAATGGCTCAGAGTTTTAGTCTAATGCGTTATGGATCCCCCCAGTGTTTTATCAGCGGCCCGCTCTCTCTGCCAATTTGGAAGCGTAGGTCTGTGGGAGAGCAGGCGCTGCTTTCAAGCTTTTTATTTGCCACAGCAAGAAAATCAAAAGACATCTGCAATGCCCATTTGTGCCTTTTTTTCCATTTACCCTTGATAGTCATGCCGGTTTTTGAATGGGCTTTACAATGGAAAAAAGACTTACGTGTGCATGTTGTCGCCGTCGTGCCAGAACAAGAGGCACATTTTCGGGGACAGGGGTAGGAGCGGATGGGAGTTATTAAATTTATACCCTGCGTGAACTTTTTTGTTTTTGAGTTTTTAGGACTGTCAGCTTGTTTCTGTTTATTCAGTGCAGCCATCAAGTCAAATCTCGTGTCGCCTGTCTATGTTTGGAGAGTCTATCAAATTCAGCTCCCGTGCAAATGATATTTACATAAAATCTTCGTATTTTCTGGAAATTGCAGATAATTAGACCATACTTTGGCAGTGTATATCTTGGAATGTAAAGTATTCAAAAGTTGTTTGCACCCATCTCTCTCAACCATCTGAATTGGCAGAGTGTCTTTCACAATATAATTGGCAACTATTTGTCTTGCCAGCTTTTACTTTTCTTTTTAAGGTGTTGTTTTGAGCGACATACTCAATAGGCCTGCAACAGTTAGTCGACGTAATGTAGATTATAGATTATTAAAATTGATTGAACTAGGAATTTCAGAGTTGTCATGTTGTTAATTTGTAATTGCAAAGCACTAAAGGAACTGCTGGGGGCAGTATTGCTTCCATTGTCTGCCTTTATTCAATCCTGTAGTAATTAAGAAGAGCATATTGAATGGCGGCGCTGTTGCTACCTGAGTGGCGTCCCCTGCCCGACTTATGCCGAGCGACTGGCGCAACAGAGAAAGTGTGATGACGATGAGACAAAATGCAAGTCTTAGAATCCAAGCTTAAGGGTCTTGCTCAGGGACAGAACAGTGGCAGTTTGGTAGAGGTGGGATTTGAACGCTAGACCTTCTGATCCATACTCCAGTACCTTAACTACTAGGCCACCAGATTCCCAACGAGCATCTCACGAGTATGGGAGCATATTGTTTTATAGCAGCAGATGCAAGAGCATCTCATGATTTGTAATGTTGCTCCGTGTGGGTACATCTCAGAAGGCCAGATTACAATTTAAACCTATGGCTCGGTTAGCATATATGCTAGTTATTTTCTCTTTTGTGCATGAGTTCCTTTAGGAGTTAAGAACTGAATTCTGGAGGTTCAGTTCCAGATGTCCACATGGATCTTTGGCAGGTCCGGGCGAGTTTATGAAGGGCGTCCTCTTGTGTGTTTCAGGGAAATAATGTGCCTCGGAAAGAACCTTGCTCTTTTTGTAAATCCTTTTGAAATGAGCTAATGCTAGGATGACCGTGACTGCAGATTTGGAAGTTTAAACAAAGAGTAGTGAAGTGTGGACTAATTCTAAATTCCTCTGGACTTTTACTGATGGCTTCCATATGTGTGCCGGATGCTGCCTGGCATCGTTGCCGTGTCTTTGAGTTTGACCTCAGTGAGCGAGAGTAGCGGTACAGGTTCGGTAACTTCTGCAGCAAACACAACAAGAGCCATCCATCACAAAACGAGCTGACAGCTTAAGTAACTTTCTAATGATCTTGTGAGTTTAGCTTGTCATTTGGGTGTTCCTCACTTGCGCTCACTGGCAGTGAGTAGAGCGGATGTGGGATGTACGCCTCTTAGGCCATGAAACTACCTTTTAAGTGGGAATCATTTTGACTGAGATTTAGAAATTATACGCCTCATCCTGACCTCCATACCTCTTTTTCTTTCTCTCAGGGTTTATAAGCCACGAGAGACACATTATCCCAAAGAGCCCTGATTAAGCCAAAGGGGAACAGAAAAGATTAACAGCAGCTTTTAAAGTCCAGTTATTATTACGCTAATTGTAAAGTATTTTAGAGTTTATTACAGTTTTGAGCCTTGGGTCAGAATGCCAACTGAAGCATGACGTGTTATACAATGGCTTACGTACTACGTGGAAATATATTCATTTCCAGGAAAGTAAGTGGTCATAGAAGCATCTGGCTTTTGTGTACTTCTTATTCAGTTATTTCAAGTTGTGTCTCTAAGGGTGTACTCACACTAGGCGATCTGTACCGTGCCCGAGCACCTTTGATCCCCAAAGTGTGGTTTGTTTGTCTAGTTTTGCTCCGTCCCATGCCCGAGTGTGGTATGTTGACCCGTGCTCAGTCTCGCTTGAGAAGGTGGACTCGGGGAACGATTCAGTTGGTGCAGTATGCATGCAATGTCCATCAAGTCAAGTTAGATATATTTATATAGCGCCTTTTACAATGGAGCATTGTCTCAAAGCAACTTTACAAGTTTAGATTATCTCCTAATATCTACGTCCAATCCCAATTGTGATCGCACAAAACACAAGTAACAAACTAATTGAACTTTTTCAAATTATTTAAGCCATGGCCGCAACTGTAACTGTATTTGCCCCATCACCATGGGGCTGTGGTAGCCTAGCGGATAAGGTAATGGACTATGGACCAGAAGGTCCAGGGTTCAAATCCCACCTCTGCCAAGCTGCCACTGTTGGGTCCTTGAGCAAGGCCCTTAACCCACAATTGCTTGGATTGTAAGACTGTATCAATTGTAAGTCACTCTGGATAAGGGCGTCTGCTAAATGCCGTAAATGTAAATGTAAATGTAAATCACCATCAACCCCAGTCCCAGATGTTGACTAATTTATCCCTCGCTGGTATTGTAAGATGAGAAGAATGGCCTTCCCTAGCCAGTTCTTTGTGCACATTTACATACTGTACATTTAGGAGATGCCCTTACCAGTGAATTCATGTACTCTTCAATGGTACAACACATGCAGTTCATGGTAATGACATTCCTCACAGGCTGGGACTTGAGACCTCAAATTTCTGGTAAAATAGTAAACCTTCAACCTTCTGGTCAGTTGTCCATAGACAGCCAGTGGGTCAGCCCACTCAGCCCAGTAATGTTACCTGAGCTATGCAATAGCAGTCAGGTGAGGGGATGATGGGAAGGAGTCTCAGTGAAAATTGCTGGTGACTAAATTGGGCCTAAAAAGCATAATGAAAGCTTGTAATTTAAGAAAAAATGTGCAAGTGCCTTCATGTTAGCCATTTATTTGAATGAAGCATTTGTAAATATTTGCACTCTTCACCGTCTTGCCGTGCGCTCCATCTGAGACAAAACCTAATCTATTTTTGTTTGCTTTTGGCAGTCACTTGAGTGTGTGTATGGGGAAAAAGGTGGCACGTGCTGGCTTGGCCACGTGTGCGTCCTGCTGTCGTCTTGCTTTTTATTTTCAGGTCTGTCTTAATAATTCATCCTCAGGGCTGCAGGATGTGCACAAGCCTTGTGACTCCTTGCTTAAAGGAACAAATATCCACTATGTTCAGTGAAAGGCGTAGTTAAGGAATTTGTAGGTATTGAGATGAATGAAGGCGATTGCATTGGATTTCACACAACACACAGTGGTACATTAGATATACACACTGAACAGTAGGATTGCTCGGCAACATGGCCGATGTTTGTTTGTTTATATAAGGCTGCATCAGTTTCAATGGCTATTCATGACAGCAGCAAGGTTACAATTATACTAGTCAGACACATTCACGCCGGGCCAATTTAGAGCAACCAGTGAAGCTAACGCATGTCTTTGGAATGTGGAAGGAAACTGGAGCACCAGTAGTAAACCGACGCAGACACGAGGACAACATGTAATTTGCACACAGGCGAGTCCAAGGTCGGACTGAGCCGTGGATCTCTGGAGCTGTGAGACGATCGTGCCATCCCCAACATGGCTGATAAAAGAACCCTGAGAGTGCCAAAATAGGCACTTTGACACCAGAACAACTTTTTCATAGTTGTTGGAACTGTGAAAAAATTGCCCCTTTTCTCACACATTCGCACCGTAGGAACTTGGGATGATTGTAGTTCTTTGAACATGATGTATAGGGACTTCTGTAGCTCCTACATCAGGGTAGGTACTAGGGGTGTCAAGATGCACATAGTAATATTCATTTTTTTATACGGGAGTTTTGATATGATACGAGCTGTGAATCGAATACATTAAGACTTTATTTACAAAAAGACTTGACCGTTCGGCAACCGGCACTACTGAGATGCAGTCATCTGCACAGAACCAGGCGCAGTTCTAGACCAACAGCGACATCTAGCAGCAGATTGATTAATAGGTTCTGTGCTCCATCTAGATACTCATCACAGAGATTTTAAGCATTGGGCAGTATCAGGTAAGCTAGAGTGAGGAAATAGACACTCAAATATAATAAATAAGTTTTCATAATTTATCTTTATAGTGCAAAGCTAGAGAGAATATGGAGACAAATCCTTCAGTAGAGAGCGTTGACCCTGTGTTGCCTGGACCATGCCCTTCCAAAAAGAAATCAGCAATGGCAGAGCTCATTGGTGATTTTTTTTAACCCCAGCAAAGCAAGCCATATTTTCTAAGCTTGAAGAGCCAGAAGTTATATTGGCCTCCTTGATCTCTACATTAAAAAGAGAATTAAAATCTAATTTCTTTCTTCATTTTGTATCGTATCGTGAAATTTCTGTATCGTTGGATTTTCGTTGGGGTACTTATGGGGACTGCCTAGTGGTTAAGGTGCTGGACTGTGGACCAGAAGGTCCAAAGTTCAAAGCCAACCTCTGTCAAGCTGCCACTGCTGGGTCCTAGAGCAAGACCCTTTATCCACATTTGCTTGGATTGTAAGATTGTATCAGTTGTAAGTCGCTCTGGGTAAGCATGTCTGCTAAATGACTAAATGTAACTGTAAATATACTTATCGAGGTGCATAGGAACCGTGAGTGACATTAAGTATGGCGTGATTGGTCCAGACGCAAAAGTACGGCATAGTGACGCAAGTATATAATGATTGGTCCAGAAAAATGAAATGGGGGGAAAAAAAACACCACAGTGAAGTCCAGGTACAACGTCATTTTAAGTCATCTAAGCGAAATTTGCGCGACTTTGCGCAAAAAAGTACCTGGAATAAATGTTGTTCTCGGGGGAGCTCCGCGGGGAGTAGTTCGTCCCAAATTACTCCCTAGAACTGCTTGCTGCGAAAGCGCCTAATGTCGTTGCAGAGCGCAGAATGCAGAGAGTGTGCAGCCATGTAAATGTGATAAGAATGCGAGTTCGGATTTTTGCAACTTCTCTTACGCAATTCAAAAGCCAAAAGTTTGCATTCCATTTCATCTTCTGCATCTCTTAGCTTTTCACAGTAAAAGCAGAAAGCAGTAGTAAGATGTAGTAAGTCAACATTCAGATATCACAGTCCTAAAATTGTGTGTTTCAGAAATATTTGATTTGGGTGGTATTAATCTATTGACATTAGACGTACAATCTCGAGTCCTTGGAAATGAATGAGTGTGCCAGTTTATTAAGTTGTTTGCTGAATTTCCTGAATTCAACAGCCTTGGTGTTGATATTGCCAGTATTAACAAGGACACTGTACTTCACATCTTCTGGATAAGAGGCTTGCCAGTTGACATTTACAGTGGGGCAAAAATATTTAGTCAGCCACTGATTGTGCAAGTTCTCTTACTTAGAAGAATGAGAGAGGTCTGTAATTTTCATCATAGGTACACTTCAACTATGAGAGACAAAATGAGAAAAAATCCAGGATTTTTAAAGAATTTAATTGTAAATCATGGTGGAAAATTAGTATTTGGTCAATAACAAAAGTTCAACTCAATACTTTGTAACATAACCTTTCTTGGCAATGACAGAGGTCGAACGTTTCCTGTAAGTCTTCACCAGGTTTGCACACACTGTAGCTGGTATTTTGGCCCATTCCTCCATGCAGATCTTCTCTAGAACACGGACTTGCAACTCCCTCCACAAATTTTGTATGGGGTTGAGGTCTGGAGACTGACTAGGCTACTCCAGGACCTTGAAATGCTTTTTACGGAGCCACTACTTCGTTGCCCGAGCGGTGTGTTTGGGATCATTGTCATGCTGGAAGACCCAGCCACGTTCCATCTTCAATGCTCTCACTGATGGAGGGATATTTTGGCTTAAAGTCTCATGATAAATGGCGCCGTTCATTCTTCCCTTAACACGGGTCAGTCGTCCTGTCCCCTTTGCAGAAAAACAGCCCCAAAGCATTATGCTTCCAGCCCCATGCTTCACAGTAGGTATGGTGTTCTTGGGATGCAACTCAGCATTCTTCTTCCTCCAAACACGACGAGTTGAGTTTTTTTACCAAGAAGTTCTATTTTGGTTTTCATCTGAACACATCCTCTTCTAGATCATCCATATGTTCTCTGGCAAACTTCAGAAACTTTGCAAACCTCTGGGCCTGGACATGTACTGCCAGGGGGACACGCCTGGCGCTGCAGGATCTGAGTCCCTCTCGGCATAGTGTGTTACTGATGGTAGCCTTTGTTACTTTGGTCCCAGCTCTCTGTAGGTCATTCATCAGGTCCCTCCGTGTAGTTCTGGGATTTTTGCTCACCATTCTCTTGATCATTTTGACCCCATGGGATGAGATCTTGCGTGGAGCCCCAGATCGAGGGAGATTATCAATGGTCTTGTATGTCTTACAGTTGCTCCCACAGTCGATATATTCACACCAACCTGCTTGCCTATTGTAGATTCACTCTTCCCAGCCTGATACAGGTCTACAATTTTCTTCCCAGTGTCCTTCAACAGCTCTTTGGTCTTGGCCATGGTTGAGTTGAGTCTGACTGTTTGAGGCTGTGTGCAGGTTCCTTTTATACAGACAACGAGGTCAAACAGGTTCCATTAATACAGGTAACGAGTGGAGGACAGAAGAGCTTCTCAAAGAAGACGTTACAGGTCTGTGAGAGCCAGAAATCTTGCGTGTTTGGGGGTGACCAAATACCTATTTTCCACCATGATTTACAATTCAATTTTTTAAAAATCCTACAATGTGATTTCTTGGATTTTCTTTCTCATTTTGTCTCTCATAGTTGAAGTGTACCTATGATGAAAATGACAGACCTCTCTCATCTTTCTAAGTCGAAGAACTTGCACAATCAGTGGCTGACTAAATACTTTTTTGTGCCACTGTACATGCAGGCATTTTTTGTGAGGATGGCTCTGTTCTCTGTATGTCTGTGGTGGGCAGTAATGCACTACATTTACTCAGCTGAGTAGTGCTGGAGTAATTTTAATTTAGGAGAGTTTTTGCCTTTTTATTTGTAAATTCATAAATTATTTACTATGTCATTTGAATTTCCACATAGCAATGTTCTTTCTTTCTTACTTTGCCAGAGGCGGTATACGAACCAGAGTGACTGGTCCAGGGTTCAAATCCCACCTCTGCCAAGTTGTCACTGTTGGGTTCTTGATGCTGCCTCTACAAAGGAATCCAAGAAACAATCCAAGAAATTGTAGGTTAATGGTCTTGCTCAAGAACCCAACAGTGGCAGGTTGGCAGAGGTGCAATTTGAACCCTGGATCTTCTGGTCCACAGCACAGTTCCTTAACCACCATGCCCTATTTCAGCACTTCATCTGTCGTTCAAATAATCTGATCAATCTAAGCTGATGGTGGTCTTCATATGTTTTGTGCACACATTATAGTCTAGCCAACAGCTGACCATTTAAGGTACACTCATCCTCATGCTGGTATTACAGTTTTGTTGGCAGATATCACCATTAAAAATTAGAAATGTTTAGAACCAAAACCATTAGAAATGTACGCACAGCTGTGCAGAGAGAAAAGCTAATCACAAATAGACCTGCAGAAAAGGACAGTAAGGCTGTCTACTTTGTCTCCTTTAGCAAGCTGTGGTGTCCAGGTGGTAATTTTGTCTCGACAAGCAATGTTTGGGAGATTGGCGCTGTCAACTGCGGTATGATGGATGGCGTGGGGAAAATGGCCTTTGGAGGTAAAGAGCACTCTAGGGAACTGTGGAGCAGATTGAGGCTCAGCAAAAAAATACCACTATGAGCAAAAGTTTGAACCCTCCAGACACAGTGGTTGTCCCTTTGCAGCCATTGTAATTGGTCAGGCTTATTTTTACGTCTGTACATCCATGCTGCCAGTCATTACTATGGAAAAATGAACGATTTTGACTCAGAGGTTTACCAAAGTTTGTGGTGCCTACAGATTAATTTTGTGATTAAATGCTAGTATGTGGTGTCCTTTATAACTGGGTTTAGAGAATAGATCAGAGGTATGAAGGACTTCTCAGTGAATGGCAATAAAAAATAAACATATCAGTCAGTAGACGGGATACTATTGTGTCCTTGAGTAAAAATTGAGTTGTGTGTGGTTGTGTGTGTCCTTGCAGCAGCATTTGCTGTGAGCTTTCCCATAGCAGCCTGTAATGATTATTTTCCATCCTTAAAAATCAGTCTTACTGCATAATGGTTTGAGAAAATATCCGAAAACCTTTTCAGAAGTCTGTTCTAAGTGAGCACATGGTAGAGCCACGGACAGCTATGATTATTAGAGTAATGTAGAGGTGTGATGAAGTTTTCCTAATGTGCAGCGACCTGCTCTGGAGGTCAGAGAGGTCACCAGGTCAATGCCTACACATCAGTTATCATGGGAAATCATAGCCATGTGTGTATAATACCAAAACTAGTCTTTTGATGTTATTGAATTGTAAACTAAGGCTGTGAGAACAGGGCCCGTATATACAGTATTTATAATATATTATAATATAGTATAATATACTATTGTACTGTATTAAATAGACTTTCACACAATATCCACATTACAATAGCAACAAGCTGTGGACGTTTCACATTCTGTTCAGCAGAGAGTTCTGGGGAAGGTAGGCTTTAATTACACTTTTCATCTTTTTTACCCCCATCACTGAACACCTCTAGGGCAGACGTATTTTGAAAGATTGCCACCTTAATTTATGTAGACAAGCTGAATATGTAATGTGTAACATGATTACCAAGTCGCCGTGCCAGATAGCATATTATCATTTGTTCATTCAGTCTTTTTTTTTCAATTTTAGTAACCGCTGCACCAGGGCCACAGAGGGTTCAGAGCTTATTCCATAAACCTTGGGATCAAAACAGGAATCACGGATGAGAGGTCGGGCAAAAATATTAGATCTAATGTTAAGGCTGGATGTAGATCCACAATATTATCATGATTCATTTTAAAGTTGGTTTTTAATGCCATTTTCACACTATACTGTGCCAAACACGACTGTCTTCTCTGTCCACTCCCCCACTGGCCTGCGCTCACATTGCACTTAAACGTTCTGGGCCCGAGCATGCTTACGTCATCATAATACTACTTTTGTAGCAGAAAACTTGCAAAATGTAGCAGAAAAACTTGCAAAATGAACTTCATGGTTGTTCTTATTTTGTGGCTTGGGTGTGCTGACACACAGCCCTCTAATACCCCTTATAGATGTATTGATTATGCAACACTTTTGTTTTGTTTCATTTTTGGCTGCTCATGCTGCACGTACAAGAAGATTTTTATGGAGGCAGCCGATGTGTTCTGTGCTCAGGCACAGCTCTTCAACTGGACAGCCCACCTCTTCGAGTGGACCTGACCACGGTTTAGCGTACCGAGGTCGGGCACGGTATGGAGCAATGACACTAATCAAAAGAAACCACCAATTTAAAGGGTCAAACATGATACGGATCACGTAATGTGAGTATACTAGTGGTCGACCGATATGGGTTTTTTAAATTGCTGATGCCGATATTTTGAGAGCAGGGTGACTGATGACCGATAGATAATGCCAATATAATTTTTTCCAGCTGATAAAACCAATAATAAGTGACACAAAATCGGTGAACTTAAATGAACATATTTAAGCTGTAAATGCAATGTCTCTGATGCACTCTTTCTTTATGAATAAAAAAGTAAGTTTTATTCTTAACAACATTTATTACCAGACAACAGCATCTCTGGGGAAAAAAAACATGAAAATATGTAGATTATTTCAAAATGGCAATAATCTGACCATACTCTCCAAGACTAATATGTAGCTGAACACATTAATCAAACAAATTTCGCTTCTAGTAAAAAATAACACTCACGAAAGAACAAAATAAGGAGAGCACTTGTGCCATAGCAACTTTTCAAACAAACTTTAGTAACTTCTAGGTGTGCACGAACAACAAAAGAAAAATATTTAAAAAATCAAATATGATTCCAGTTACACCATAAGTCCAGCTACACCAAAAAATCACTAGTAGTGGCAAAAACAGATGCTGTTTGTTTTATATTCAATTTAATTTGCAATTTGAGTACCTATGAGTGCTGTTCTTTACTCCTTAGGGTGCTTCTTTTTTGAGGTGGTTGTTTTGCTTCCAGCAGACATGCAAAAAATACAGAAGACGTGGAATTTTTCTTGGCTCTATGAAGTGCTTCAGTTACGTTGAGGACAGCAGAGTTTTGCTGGCATGGAAATGAGAGGATAGAGGGAGTCCAGAGATTTGGAGAGCGATTAGCAGAGAATATCATTTGTAGTGTGTGCAGGAATTACTGAGAAGGAGTCTAAAGATGGTGAAGATGGGAGGACAGTCGAGGGAACAAGGTTCTTCTGATCGTCACTGTAGTAGAGGGAGAGGAAGTGATGTTATGAAGCATCGGAATGGGCATCAAGGGTGTTGCCTGCTCTGTGAGTTGGTGGTGATGATGTGCGAATGTGGTCAAAAGAGCCGAGCTGGCAGGTGACCATGGACACGAGGTTGAGGTAGAACTAGAACTTGTCAGTCCCAGAACAGTCACCCATTAACTCACCCATTTAGGGCCATTTCACCAACAAGAATATTAGTTTTGTGGTGTTTTTAATTTAGTGCTTCCAATCAGCAATCTGACTTCATTAAAGAGTAATAATTTGTTTTGTTTCAGTTTCTACTCATAATGGTATTCATTAGCACTTCACAAGAAAAATGTCTGTTGGATTCAGTGTATTTTAACTCTTTAGCTCATTACTTTTGAACATGTCAAAGGCAACATATAAGAAATCATTTTGCTAAGATCGGCTTTGATTAGAACATTCAGAATGTAAGGAAATTTGTTTCCCTGCTCACATAATGGATTTTGGCTGTGATTGACTTGAAAACATAAAAGGAGTCAAATCAAAGATTTTTCATTGATGATTAAAGATGAATGCTGCTGAGACGGAGTAATGTAACTCTGATGAAAATTGCCAGTTATTGAGAGTAAGTTTGGAAAATACTTTGTTATTAAACTTATTAAAGCAACAGATAGCAAGGCATAACAAACGTTGTCACCAATTACATCACGAAAGACACTGTGCCAATGCAGGAGGTCGAGAGAGATGGCTTCAAACAACTTTTGATTAACTTAGACCCTGGTCTTCATGTGTGTTTTGGGTTATTATATTTGTAATATAAAACTATTCAAATCAAGAAAAATGAATTCATTCACTTCTTTATCTGCTTGGCACAAGGCAAGAACAAGCAGCCCTAGACAGGGTGCCCAATCCATCGTAGGGCACATATACTCACACATTCATACACAAACTTACACACTAAGGGCAATTTAGAGACACCAGTTTAACCTAACACGCATGTCTTTGGACTGTGGGAGGAAACCGGAGTACATGGGGAGAACATACAAACTCCATTCAGAAAGGACCCAAATCGCTCCACCTGGGATTGAACCCAGTACCTTCTCGCTGTGAGGCACCCAGTTCAAGAAAAATGCTAAATAGAAACTTTGACATTAGTGGTCTCAGACTTTTGGCCCCTACTGTTTCCTGGTGAACCATACCCCACACTGTATCGCTTTAAATTTCTGCAGGGTGGGTGACGGGATTCATAGATTGAGAAGAGGTGGTACAGTACAGTGAGTGTTTCATTCAGTGGGTGGAAAATGGGTCACAATGCAGATGTTAATGATTGGCAAAAAGGAGTGATTGCATTTGGGCGTGACAGATACTATAGTGTGAAGGAAGTAGCTGAATTTGCAGGTGTATTGAAGTCTACAGTCAGACGGGTCTGCCAGCAGTAGCAAAAATCCCAGTCTACAGGAAATTCTCATTATATTACATCGATTTTCAACTCAAAATATCAGTTTTTTGAAGGACGAAAAAATGGGTCACCTTGCATGTTTAAGGTGGTAGTAACTTCAGGCTTCTGCAGATGGTGTTGCACAAGGATGATCAGGCTATAAATACCTGTGGGTGTGCAACAGGATTAATAAATGGAGAAGAGGTGGTACAGTGCAGTGCCTGTTTAGTTTGAAGTTTGGAAACTTTCAGGCACACGTGACTGATTTTTTTTTTGTCCGGTGAGTATATAGTGGTAATACAACCAAAAAATCTGCAGTTGGATTATCAGCTGTAGGAATGCAGTTTATGACTGCAATGGTCTGTTGCCGATTTGCCGTGAATACCATGAAGACCGTCTCACGAGTCAAATCTACAAGAGAGTGCACTTTGGAAGCACGTTTCCATGGTGACGTATTTCTGTTGAAGAAGAGCTTGGTGTGTTTCGGTAATTCCAAGGAACGTCCAGTGCCTCAATGTGTGCCCTCTCCACCTTAGCCCTCCTCCTCCACGCTGAATTAGCCTGTGATGTAAAATTAAAGCATGTGGATCACTAAAAGCATCGGCGACTCGGGCGCCCTCTCACATCCTTGCACTTTAAAGGAGAGGCTTTCTCATCTTTCTCATCTCATAAGAATGCCTCTTTGTCATCTCTACAGAAGAGCGCACATAATAGATAGTACGACTTTTAAAAGTGGAGATGCCCTTTTAATCCTCTGGTAAATTGTCGGATATTCCGATTTTTTTCCCCCAACGTACAGAATGACTTGCGATGACTGATGAGTTACTAAAGCTTAGACTGTTCTGCTGTGTGTGTCTCAGCCGGATGATGTAGGGATCTTCTCCGCTGGCTAGCTGTCAAGGTGGCAGGTTGATGTCTATTGATCTGCTTCATTCATTATGGACGAGAGGCCGCAGACTGCATGAGAATTAAAGTAGCAGCACGTCAGGCTTTCATCCCAGTCGAGCGGGCATTATACTCTCTATTCAGCGTCTGCCTTTATTCCCAGAACGCCCTCTCAATCTTCCATTCCCAGATCAGCCTCACACTTTTCTTCAGCCCCAGAGATTTTACATAAAATGTATCCATTACCATGAGTGAAGTAGCGTAAATTACGCCTAAATATTTGATAAGTGTGTCGTCTAGAGCTAACTGAAATGTATGTCTCTTATTGGTGGGGTTGGTTTGATGGAAGCTCACCTGCTGGTTTGATGTTGTGCTCTTAGTGAGGAACGGTTGGCAGATGACACTGGCATGTTGTGCTTTCTATTGATTTTTCCCTTGCAATCTTGTATTGCAGAGATTTGGTTAATCGGACTGAGTTTAATCCAATTGCTGATTCCTAATGAAGCAAACTGATTAATTATTCATGCATTCTACTTCCAATCTAATACAAACTGAAGTTACCTGCACACAAGGAGATGGGTGGCTTAATGCTTTGGACTACTAATCAGGATGTGTTGAGCTAATAATAGCACTGTTTTTATCCTTGAGCAAGACTCAACCCTAAATCAGAACTCTAAATCAGAAAGAAGTTGGGACAGTATGGAAAATGCAAATGAGAAATAAAGCAGTGTTTCTATCATTGACTTAATTCATTACAGACAGTAAGAACCCAAGATATTTCATGTTTTCTCTGCTCATTTTCATTTCATTTGTTAATATACATTCATTCCTGCATTCCAAAAAAGATGGGATGTTAAACAGTTTACCACTTTGTAATGTTGGCATTCATTCTCACAACCCTTAAAAGACGTTTTGCCACCTTTCATATCAAGCAATTTAGTGTTTCAGGTGTTTTTTTGTAGCGTTCTTCCTGCAAACATGTCTTTAAGGTGTGCAACAATACAGTGCGTCGTTGTTGCATTTTTCGTTTCAAAATTCTCCACACAGTCTCTGTTGGGGACAGGTCAGGATGCAGTCAGGCCAGTCGAGTACCTGTACCATCTTTTGCAGCCAAGCAATGTGTGCAGTGTGGTTTTGTTGAAAAGTGCGCTGATGTCCCTGGAAAAGATGTCGACTGGAAGGTAGCTTATGTTGCTCTAAAATCTCAATGTACTTTTCTGCATGATTGCTGCCATCACAGAAGCGTAAATGGCATTTGCCAAGGGCACTGACCCAAACCCATACCATGACAGACCCTGGCTTTTGGACTTGTTACTGATAACTGTCTGGATGGTCATTTTCATTGTTGGTCCAGAACACACAGGGTCCATTTTTTCCAAAAATGACCTGGAATAATAATGTATCCATCCTAGATCCCTCCGAACCCAGAGAAGCTGATACCGCTTCTGGACATGGTAAATACCAGGCTTCTTTTTTTGCACAGTAAAGCTTTACATGGCGTTTGCAAATAAACTCCGTACTGAAGTGCTTGACAAAGGTTTGCCAAAGTAATACTTTGTCCTTGTCTTCTATCAGCTATAGATGCATGATGGTTCTTTCAGCCCTTTAGGCACTGAAATTTGGGGTTGATTTTGGGTTGTAGGAAACAGATATAAACTTGGCACATTCTGAAAATGTGAGCATGATCTTGCTGTGTCGGCACACATACTAATATAGCTACTACAGCCTTGTTGAGGATCACCAAGGTCCAGGTGTAGTTGTTGGGGGAACTCTGGGGGCGTTAGGTGGTAGTTTCTCCCACATTAATCCCTAGAACTGCAAACATGCCTCATTCTAGTGAAGTATGTCACAAGTCTATCACAGCCTTTCTCTTCAAACGTTTCCTGTTGCCAGATGCTCTGTGAACCTAAGAAACCCTGCCTAAGGATGACAGAACTTCACTCAACTGAAGGTCAAAGTGATTCTCCAGAACCCTCCTTGACACCACTGTTTGGATTTCCTCCCTTGTTCTGTAGTTAGTGACTCACAGACCCACATGGAGCTGGCATTGTTCCCGAAATGCTGGCTTTGGCGCGTAAAGCTGGAGGAGGTCCACGAAAGACCAAGATTTTCTAAAGCCTGACAATTTTGGCACTGAAAAGCAGGGACTTGAAAACCCATAATGCACCGGAGGTCTGGCTCTAGCTCACCGCTATCACTTTTCTCACTCTTTACCTCACATTGCCTAGCTAACATAGCACTAGCCAGAATGTCAACCTGTATTCTGAATACATTATTACTTGTCCTTAGCGTATGACTCTTGCAGCTAAAGGCACTATGTATATTTAAACTATTGATGTAATTGAGACGTATATTATAGATGTATGCTACAGTAAGCATAAAAGCAGTGGTAGGGTGGAATAAAAGCATAACGTGTGTATATAGTGCGTGTGTATGGGAACGTGTTAAAATGGCTCTCAAAGTATTAGGTTTAAGTGCACGGGGGAAAATACGATACTCTTTAAGCACTGTGGGCAAGAGTTGCAAAACAATTTCAAAGATAGGAGATTTAGTGGGTGCCTGCGGTCGGCAATAGTTTCATTACTTGGGATGGTGGAAAAAAAATACAACTTCAGTCAGTGTGTGCTGGCAAGAAAAATTATGAACTGTGTAATTTCGCACTGCCAAATTACAACACTGAGCTCTGAGTTCAGTAATTGCGGTCGCTATTGTGGTGGCCTGTGTTGATTTAAAACATGTTATAGTTGAAGGAAAAGTAAATTCCTCTGCCTGTAATTACTTTGAAAGACCTCCATCTTAGAGGAGGTGTCTATCTGGATAGCATGTGTGTAGAATATGTGCAGTGTTCACAAGTGTTAAGGCTGTGTGTTTTGATGAGATTCAAACAAGGCCCCCTATACAGAACTGTGCAAAAGTCTTAGGCCACCGTTAGATTTGTTGTTTTAGCGATAGCATAATGACCATACATAACACATTGTACTGTGGTAGCCATATAGGTTTGTGGTAGCCTAGTGGTTAAGGTACTGGACTATGGACCACAAGATCCAGGGTTCAAATCCCACCTGTGCCAAGCTACCACTGTTGGGTCCTTGAGCAAGACCCTTAACCTACAATTGCTTGGATTGTAAGATTGTACCAATTGTAAATCGTTCTGGATAAGGGCGTCTGCTACATGCTGTAAATGTAAATATTGTCTGCGACTGGATTTGTCATTCCATAAAACACCTTTCTACTGCTTTTCATTTCGGTCAGTGAATATGTGTTGTTGATTGACATAACGTGAACCTCACATGTGAACGTTAACAGTAATACCATGACATTTCACATCACTCGACAACAACAGCTTGTATTCTCTGCATCAGATAGGTATCAGGTATTGGTTGATGCTCATCAGTGCATGTAGTACAGCTCACACTGCAGAACATTTTACTCACAATTCCTTTTCCTTAAAGGAATAATGAGAAATGTACCATTGTTGATAAGAATAAATGTACAGTAGTACCTCGGTTCTCCATCACCTCGCAAATCGGTACTCGGCACACATGCTTAAACTTGTATGAGTCAAACTGTGCAACTCGTTTCAGCCAAAACTCGATTCATGATTCACGATTCAGTACACAGTGATTCAGATTCATAGCCCTTGCTCAGTCAAGATCTCTACTGTGTTTTTCTTTATTTTAACATCTACAGCACTGCATTCTTTAGTTCAACTAAGTCTCCATGGGTCTTAAAGAGGTTAGTTATAAGAGCCAACCGAAAGGCTGCTATGCTAGCGCCCGGAGTTCACCAGTAGAGTAAGTGTTTTGCTTTTACTTTTCAATTTTAATCACTTACTCACTAAATTACGAGATTTTTCAACACTATTATAAAATAAGCTTTGTGTTAATGATTTTGGCCAACTGTATTTAATGTTAGTGTTAATGTATAATAGACTCTGCTATGATCGAGTATACAAATAAGCCGGTGTGCAGGACTGATCAGCAGTTACAGGAAACGTTTCGTTACA
The DNA here is from genome assembly GCA_025084515.1 of Ancistrus triradiatus. NCBI lineage: Eukaryota > Metazoa > Chordata > Actinopteri > Siluriformes > Loricariidae > Ancistrus > Ancistrus triradiatus. The sequence continues at coordinate 133,718 of JAJAGP010001332.1, forward strand.
GTTATTGCTGCACAGGGGAGTCACACCAGATACTGAAAGCAAAGGTTCACATACTTTTGCCACACACTAATATGTAATATTGGATCATTTTCCTCAATAAATAAATGACCAAGTATAATATTTTTGTCTCATTTGTTTAACTGGGTTCTCTTTATCTACTTTTAGGACTGGTGTGAAAATCTGATGATGTTTTAGCTCATATTTATGCAGAAATATAGAAAATTCTAAAGGATTCACAAACTTTCAAGCACCACTGTAGACTCATCAGTTCATGATACATTTAACATATGACGGTACCACCATACTTACAAGTTAAAGATGCACCAGTCCATTTCTTGGCACAAAATGAGTATCTATTGGCTTTTACCTGACGGTCTTCCTATACTGATACGCTTCTTGTGCAACACCAAATGAAACACCAAATATAAAATTGGTTGCCTTTAAAACGATTTGCAACCTGTGCATTCATATGCATTACTTGTGCCTATCGCATGCGTTTGTGGCATAAAATATCTCAATGGATTGGTGCTAAAGATGTGTAGAAGCCTGTGCCCATACTTTATATATGGCTGTACTTACAGCTTGTAACTTTGCTTATAATATACACAGTCACACTGCAAGATTTATCGCTCAGAACTATAAACATATGGGAAAGTGTTGGGGCACTGGATTTACTCAGACGGAGCAAGCAGCCATAACAGACATGTGTGATGGCTGTTAGCCACTGTATGTGTGCAGAGTATTGGGACAGATCCAAAAAGGAAATTTTCATATTTCTTCTAATATCATATAATTATTTATAATGATAGATACGTTACTTGAACTCAGTAATTGTTGTGGTTAAACGCTCATAACATTTCCGCAGTCAGCCAAATGGTGGAATGGGTTCACGCTGTTTTCAGTGCAAAACATGCAGATTTTCCCATGAAATTACAGACGTTGAGTTAACGAGCTAATGCCTGTTTGACAACGAAGACTGATCTTTCTGTCAACAAAGTGTCACGTAAATTTAAAAAAATTTGGTTCAACCTTCTACCTTGTTGACTGCTTGTATCGATTTTGCAGAGTACAGAGGGAAGTCCCCCAGCACTGACAGCATGTAACCACATCTAGTGGATGTCCATTTATTTTTTTCTATGTCATGCATGCATTTAGGTACAGACGGGAAGAATAAGGAGGCAGACTTAAGTGCGAATAATATTGGTCTATTTACAGTAGACCTGAAGTGAAAATTACAGTGAATGCTAATGACACAAACAAGAGGAGCCTAGTAGCCTAGCGGTTAAGGTACTGGACTGTGGACCAGAAGGTCCAGGGTTCAAATCCCACCTGTGCCAAGCTGCCACTGTTGGGTCCTTGAGCAAGGCCCTTAAACCACAATTGCTTGGATTGTAGGACTGTACCAATTGTAAGTCGCTCTGGATAAGGGCGTCTGCTAAATGCTGTAAATGTAAATGTAAGGGACTATGGTAAACAGAAGGAGCCAAAAGTAGATGAAGAAGAATGGGGGAAAAAAGAAACAATATATTATTATTGCATACTAACCATAGAGTAGAATGGTCTGTTTAAATGACGCTGAAGCGCAAAAAATACCATTCTTATTGAAAGTATTGTAATATTGTAATAATAATATTGATTGGCAAGGCATCACACACAAATCTAATGTAAAGTAGTAGGAGGAAAACCACACACCTAAAGAACATGCCAGATTTCAAAAGACTGCAGCCATCCTTTGGCTAAAACTACTACCGAGGGGTTGATGAGTCGAGACCTTTTTGCCTGTGACACAGCCAGGTCAACGTGACCCGCGCGAGCCACTTCGTTGCTGTCTGGAAAATCGGGCAGGGGCATCGTGCTGTGCCTGATTAGAAGTGACATGTTTGAGACGTGTTTGCAAAAATAAAGGGTTTGCTTTTAGTGCGCCTCCAATATGGGAGTCTTGTACGCCGTCCCGAAGGTGCTGCGCTCTAATGCACACGCCGTCTTACTACACACTCTGACACACAAAAGCAGATCAGTGCTGCACTAAGGACAAACTTAACCCTAGAATCGCTCACTAAAACACAGGTGTTTGAACGGCACGTGTTAAACGTTAGCTACGCCTCACTGCAAGAGGAGATGAGATCTAGGAGAGCTTAATGTCACTTGCACAGGCTGCATCTTTGCTGTGCTGGGGATTTGTGTAAATAGAACACATTTATCATTGACAACTTTCTTCTTCTGACCTCCAGCCTGTCGACCCGGCTTTTACAAGGCCTCTGCCATGGACGCCTACTGTGTGAAGTGCCCCCCACATAGCTACTCTCATCAGGACAAGGCGTCTGAATGTGTATGTGAAAGGGGTTTCTACAGAGCGGAGACTGACCCTCGGTCCATGGCCTGCACAAGTGAGTTGATTCCATTGGTCTCATTCTTTTGTTAATCTATATATTATAATATTGTTAATCTATATATATTAATCTATATATATATATACACACACACATTATGATTAACAATATATATATTGTTAATATATATATTGTATATATATATGTATATATATATATACACATATATATGTGTATATATATATATATATATATATATATATATGTATACACACACACACACACATATTATATATATATATATATATATAATGTGTGTGTGTGTGTGTATATATATATATATATATATATATACCCATATATATTGTAATATATATATATACATATATATATACAATATATATATTAAAATATATATATTGTTAATCTATATATATTAATCTATATATATATACACACACACATTATGTGTATATATGTTTTGTGTATATATGTACTATTATGTGTGTATTATATATATATAACACACATAATGTGTGTGTGTATATATAATATAGATTAATATATATAGATTAACAATTATATATATTGTTAATAATATATTGTATATGTGTGTGTGTGTATATATATATATATAACACCCACATACATATATATATTACTATATATATATATAATATATATATATATATATATATATATATATATATATCTATATATATATCTATATTTTATTTTTATTTATTTATTTTTTTTATTGCATTTTAACAACAACATTGATTACCAAATATCAGTATATTTTATTTCTGGGAATTAATGAACTGTTTTGCAAAAATAAACCATGTTAGGAGCAGGAGTACATGGCATCTTCTTGTTTTTAATCCCAGCCTAGTTAAAAGCACCAAGTCGTGATGCTGGAAAGAAATCTTTCATCTTCTCATAAATGGAAAATAAATTCACCCTCACTGAATGTTTCCTCAGCATCTCTGTGTTTTTAGTCACTCAGTAGTCCCAGTTTATGAGCTGCAAATCGTAATGCAGAAGACAAAATTTCTCTGCATTTTCTCTGCTGTATTTGGCCTTGTGAGTGCAGGCATCAGCCCAGTTAACCGGCTGTCAGATTAATCGGACAACCACTAGTTTCCACACTCTGGGCAAGCCCGACATGGATTTTTTTCATTCTTTTGTCATCTTTTTTGGTTTCTGAAATTTTGATGCATCTCTAATTCTCATCAACATCCCTATGGCTGATCTGCACTTACAGTGAACTCTAATATGCTATAGAAATGAAATTGGTTAGCTCATCAGAATTACTGTTACCAATAAACATAAGGCTTATTGGACTGTGGTGGCCTAGTGGTTAAGGAAATGGACTATGGACCAGAGAGTCCAGGGTTCAAATCCCACCACTGCCACATTTAAGACCCACAATTGCTTGGATTATTAGAATGTATCAGTTGTTAATTGCTCTGGATAAGGGCGTCTGCTAAATGTTCGTAAATATTATCATTAACAGAAGATTGCCATGTAGTCATGTGAGTGCGTTTGAATGTATTAGGGCCTCCCTCAGCGCCAGGCAACCCCATTTCTACGGTGAACGAGACGGCAGTCACTCTGGAATGGAGTCCACCCCGGGACACCGGTGGCAGAGGGGACGTCACCTACAGCGTCCACTGCAAGAAGTGCTCAGGCACAGCGGGTGAGGCCGGAGAGAGGTGTGTACCCTGTGGAAGCACGGCTCATTTCAACCCACGCCAGTTCGGCCTGGCACATCCCAGAGTGCAGGTCACCGAGCTCCAGCCTCGAACCAACTACTCATTCAGCATCGAGTCTGTGAACGGCGTTTCAGATCTCAGCCCGAGCCCTCGGCTCCTAGTGACCGTCAACATTACCACCAGTCAGACAGGTCAGTCACGTGTACACACGTACATGTACAAAAATAAAGATGTTCTTAATACCTATATACTGTATTTGGCACTTGTTTCACTATTTAACAATGTGTTTTAGTTTTAACCATTTTACTATTGTGGTTCCTGATAAAATGGTCAGTTTGTTTAAGTGCAAGATAAACACATCTAATACATAAACGTCCAACTGACTTTAAAGTGCATTGCAATAACTTCAACTGAACTGCATTAAGGGACTTCTGTGGCTACCAGACCATGAGGGTTAACAGAAAGAAATAGGCTTTGGCCATGTTCTTACCAGTGTCAGAAATATGAAGTGGAATCTTTTGAGTGTGTGTTGCGGTGTTGTAGTGGGCAGCTGTGAGTCAGCCTCTTTCACTCCTGTCTCTGATTGCAGCCCCACTTTTCAGGAAGAGCTTTATGGCTAATCCCCCTATTCTACCCTCTCTTTAGCTCTTCAGCTCTCGCTGTGCTTTGATAAGGCCTTCTTAACTCTCATATGACCTCACACTCCATGCCCAGAGGCATATTGGCATGTGCTATTTAGCCTCAGGGGGATATTGGGATGTGTTATTTAGCCTAGAAGGGAGGTACTGGGAAAGAGATGGACTACAAGAGAGGCAGAGAGAGAGTAGAAAGGTAAATTGAGATTGACACGATTGAGCAAGGGGAGAGACAGAAATGGAGGCAATGAGAGAGACCATGTGGGAGGAAAAAAAAGCAGAACGGCTGAAAGAAAAAAAGCCATGATGAGAGCGTACCCAAGCAGGACACTCAAATCAACAGCCTCTTCACACTAATAAGGGGCAACAATGGCATTACCATGGCGATAAGGCAGAGACGAGGGGAGGAATAAATGATGCCAGGCAGCTGATCTTCTGAGCCTCTTATGTGTTCCCTTAAAATATTTACAAGACAGCTCTAAGAGCTGTAAGTGTACATGCTGAGCAGTGAGGCTGTTTGTTTTCACTGTTTTGTAATTTAACCCAAAACATGGTCAAATAAGCAACATTTTCTGAAAATGTGCGAGTTGGAATTACGTACAGTTGCGTTTTTCGACATTCCTTTGCTTTGGAACCTCACTTGAGCAACACAACCCGAGTTCACCAGCGCTGTTACCGAGTATTCATCGGGTCAGTCTCAATACCTAGAGTGCCCTTGCTGCCTATGTAGGACGTTCATTATGAAGAGCTTTCTAAGCGACAATGGAACCCTAAGACTGGTTAAAGCACACAGTCAGTGTATGCATACACTTTAACAGTTAGCATGAACGCTAGCAAGGTTTATGGGTTCTGCGTTCTAGTCTTTGCAATTTTAACCTTTCCTTAACACTTCTTTTTGGAAGAACATCATAACACGTGCAGATTTCTGACGAGATAAGAGGATCAGATAAAATGTAGAGAGGAGCTAATATGAGGACTAATATGAGGAAAAATCAGAAAAAGTTGGGACATTTTTTTTGGCTTTTATTTCATTGCAGACAGTATGAACCCAAGATATTTCATGTTTTTTCTGGTCAACTTTTTCATTTGTAAACATCCATTCCTGCATTTCAGGCCCGCAACATATTAGATAAAAAACTGGGACAGTAGCAATTTAGGGCTAGTAATGAGGTAAAAAAAATGACATCATTTTAAACTGGTAATGTTAACAGGTGATTATAATCGTGATTTGGTACAAAAGCAGTATCCATGAAAGGTTTTGAGGAGCAAAGATGGGTAGGGGGTCTCCAGTTTATCAACACATATGTGAGAAAAATGTTTATTAACAAAAGAAATGAAGTTGACCAGAAAAAAAAAGAAATATCTTGAATTCATACTGTGTGGAGTGAAATAATGACAATGAATAAGTAACAGGAAATGTAAGGAACACTGCATATATTTATTTGCCTTTTCCATACCACCTTGAGGTTGTAAGTCTTTCTGTAGGAGATCTGTGGTTTACCACATTTAGCTGGTAACTGGACAAAAATGTATTGATTCAAACCAGCAACAGTCAATGTATTAAAATGTGACATTTACATAATTACATACATATTTAACATCTGAGACACAGAACAACAGGTGCAATTGTAATTCAGTCATTTATTTTTAAGCCTTCCACATAGTTCTGCAATTAAATTTTATACATGTGTACATTTGTCTGCCTTCCTCTATACCCCTCTCTATCCCTGGTTTGTACCAGGGCTATGTTATGGTCCGTATGTTGCTGCAGTATCCTGATGGGTGCTGACATGCTCTGTTGCTGTTTGGAGCTCAGACGCCATTACTTTCTACCCACACTGCATAATGCATTACTTCCAATACCTCCCTCCATCCTTTCCTCCCTCCCACAGTCCTTCATGCTTTAATTAGAAGCACAATTAATCCTCTTCCTTTATGATGGAGATCAATCTCAATCCATCTTACTTCGCCTCCCTTTCATTTTTAATTCCTCCCCCCTCTCTTTCTCTCTTTGTCTCAGTGAGCGTTACTGTTAAGGAAAGAAGGAGCAAGGACAGCATTACGCTAGCCTGGCAGGCTCCAGAACTGTCGGACGGTGCCGTGGTGGAGTACGAAGTCACCTACTACGAAAAGGTTAGTGACTATCATCGCAGTCCAAAACAGACAAACTGCCTAAATGCCCACACTGACCTTTTGGCTGTGTGTAAACCTTGTCTGATTGGACATATGGTAACTGCTGAGCCATAGCGCTTTATCGTACCCTGGGGAGCCACTGACATGGCAGCGCTCATAGAGTCTCTGCCGTCTTCTCGATCACCAATTACCGTTCGTGGTTGCCATGTACATGCCGGGTGACCCTGAGCACATCTAACACATTCAGTCAGGCTGCTGCAGGCAGTGTCCAAATGTGGAAATGAAGGACGTTTATGGTGGTATTGATATTGCATTTCAATTCTCCAAATAAACCTAAATGAGCATTTAACCTCAGCAGACAGAAATCATCAGGTGTTATTTCTGCATGGCTACGCTTCGTTGGCGAGCCTTGCGATGGACTGGCGCCCTGCTGAGGGTACATGCTCGCTCCATTCTTCATTGGCAGTTTAGCTAGTGACAGTAGTAGTTTCACCTGCTTTTTGAAGGAATCCTAACCTTTCAATGGCATTGAAGCCTGATGATTGTGATTGGGTGCAGATTTTATTTGTTTATGTGGTTTATTTGACATCGCTCTCAGCATCAGTGGCCATTTCACTACTTTCACATTTGCATTTGTGTCATTTAGCAGACGGCCTTATCCAGAGCGACTTACAGTTGACATATTTTTCCTTAACCCACAATCCATGCAATTGTGGGTTAAGGGCCTTGCTCAAGGATCCAACAGTTGCAGCTTGGCAGAGGTGGGAGTTGAACCCTGGACCTTCTTGGCCATAGCCCAGTAACCATTAGGCCACATCTATACACAAGGTTTCATCAAGAGTAAATGCCAATTTAGCATAATAAATTAACCTAACACACGTTTTTGGACTGTGGGAGGAAACCGGAGTAAACCCACACAGACATATAAACTCCTCACAGAAAGGACCCAGGCCGCTCCACCCTGGGATTGATCCCAGGACCTTCCGGCTGTGAGGTGGCAGTGCCGAGCCACCATGCAGATCCTACCCCTGAATTCACTGGGCACAGGCAAAACTGCTCCCTGGGTTGGACATCATCCCATCACAGCGCTATGTAACCACATCACCTGACCTAAAATAATTCTGTATCTAGTCTAATGGTGGCTTTTGCACAGTAGTGTATTCTTCATAGTTTTTTTTATGGAGATCCAACAGTTAGATGCTACATTTTTATTCACTGGCATCTGATGTGCATCTGGAGAATTATGTACTTTAGACATTGTCCAAATTTCCTACCCCAGACCATTTCTGTTATTTTCCAGAGTACTGTGGAATGCAGAATTGTTGGACCATCAGTTCTGTCAGTCATTTCTTTGCAATTCCTGTCATTCTTGAACATTATGGGACTGCCTTTGCCCAGATCTGCTCAGTTTACAAATTTGCCATTATAAAAGACACTTATTCTCTAAAAAGCACAGGAGTGCTGCAACAAAATCCTCTCATCCTCTCCAGAAATCCACGTTCTGTTTAGAATGCAGGACGTGCTGAAGCATTCACTATAACATATGCAGCTGAATATTGCTCCATTTAATCTGGTGTTTGAAGCAGTGGGATCGGCACAGGTGGCTCAGGGTTCTGAGGGTTTCTGAGACGAGCGATTTCTCTCATGCAAGTGGTACCAGGGAGAACTACAATGATTATTATGATTTATGCAGGTGATTATGGTCTATAAGGCTTTGAGATGAAGATCACAGATGGACAGGCTTGGCAGCTGCTGGTACTCAGGCTTTGTTTGATCTTAGGCCCACACTGGCTTGGGCCAAGCCTTATCAAACTGGGCCATTTTTCACTTTTTAGGTGAGGTGGCCTTGAACTGAGAAACTCCTGGCTGAATGAGATCCCTCTGGGTAAGCTCGTGAAGCAAGATTAATGGACATCAGTAACCTCTGAAATATTAATGCGGACATCGGCAGCGGTTAATTTTCTTTCGGACAAGACAACGGGATGATAAAGCAGCTGTGCGTACTCCCTCCCTGCGATCAATGCTGTCTGATCATTTGTTTCAATGCGAGCCAGTTGTTACTCTGCGGTCATATAAAATGCTCTTCATTGCCTTTGCCTTTTGTCAGTCTAGAGAATGGCATTGTTAACGACCAGCAAGATGCTTGAAAGCGCATATTTAAACATGAGCTAATTGTTGTACTAATTTGTTTTCAATTATGCACAGTTTATACCTCTTTGAACATCCATGCCAAAGACTGATAAAAGGAAATCAGCCAGTGAAGTAACAGATATCAAGGCTTTATGTCTGTGTATTCATACTCGTACGGGTTTTCCACTCATTCAGAATCAGCGGGACCAGAACTACACGGTGCTGAAAACCAAATCCAACATCATGACAGTGGAGGGGCTGAAGCCAGGCACAACGTACGTGTTCAGGGTTCGAGCGCGTACTGACGGTGGCTACGGCAACTATGGTGGAGAGATTGAGCTGGAGACGAGCCATGAAGGTGAGTGGACAATCTGGCAAAAATATTGCATCGTATTTTCTAGGTCGGTTCATGTTATGATAGTATAAGCTTTATAAACAAACTTTAAAGTAAAGTCAAGTGGACTTCCTAACAGAATGATACAATGGGAGTGATGAGCTCTGGGAAATGGAGTGAGGAAAGGTGTGGTCTTGACAATAACCATTTTGTTTTTCACGTTCAATACATTCAATAAATTCTATTATATATGCAATAAATTACATGAAATATTCAACACTATTATAAAATATGCTTTATGTTGATGATTTTGCCCAACTGTAGGTTAAAAGTAGGTTAAAAGAAAAAAAAAAAAGAAATTTGACTCGCGTTTGAAGGATAAACAAGATGCTAGAGAATTTTTGGAGTCCAAGGCTAAATCTCTAGGTAGTACACACACTGAAAGGGAGGAATTGGCTGTGCACAGACAGAGGTACACTCTGGAGAGTGTTCCAGTCCATTGCAGCATTCCTTAAATGTACCACCCAACCTGGGATTCAATCCAGTTACCATTCTCAAGAACACCTGACCTAGCACTTGAGCTCGAAGCCAGTACAAGAAGCAGACTGTTTTTTTTTACATTTCTCTGATATTCCAGTGTTGTGGCTTTGACACCATGCAAATTTTATTTACGTTCAGTCTAACTGCTTCTTTATGCAGATCTTCCAGGCCTCCTGTGTTGTTTGTCCCCACTCTATCAATCTTCTCAGCTTGTGAAGTCCCCGGTGCTTGTGTTTTTCCAATCCCTGCGTTCTGTCATCTGTCAGAGTATAGATACAACAGAGAGCTGGGGCAGAGACATCATTAAATCCCCTTGAGAGATCTAATGAAGATTGACTGTCTACAGCTTTTCACATCATATCTCAGAAGAAGCCCACCCTCACTCAACATTTCTTTACTAAGCAGTGCGGAGGTGACTTCGATTTGCCCAACATGAGCATCGGCTTATTGTTTTTCTTTTTAGATTCTATTTAGAAATGCCAATGCTCAAAATGAATTCACTCTCATATCCTGGTGAAATATTTATGAAGAGATTTCTTGTCATATCTTGTCAGCGAACTCAATTAGTCCCTGGAGGCAAACAGACTGTCACACACTTTGTTCTTTTTCTGCCCTGTTTGAAGTTGTTGAGTTTACCAGACTACTGGGCACACGGTTCCTAAACGAGAGCAGCTGATTTTAACCCAGCATATACAGTTGTGCTCATTCAGTCCTATCCAAAATGGGAATTTTCGCCTCAGCATTTACATTTACATTTACAGCATTTAGCAGACTCCCTTATCTAGAGCGACTTACAATTGATACAATCTTACAATCCAAGCAATTATGGATTAAAGGTCTTGCTCAAGGACCCAACAGTGGCAGCTTGGCAGAGGTGGGATTTGAACCCTTGACCATGTGGTCCAGAGTCCAGTACCTTACCCACTAGGCTACAACATTTGGGTACCAAGACAATATGTTGTCTGTTATTTTATTTTTTAGCTATTTCATGACTAATTGTGTTTTCCTGAATTCCAAAAGGATTTCCTCTTCCTTTTCTCTACCACCCTGTATTGGGGGTTACTGCTCCATATGAAGTGTGTTGAGCTGTCGGATGCCATCATTCAGGATTTCCTTATGTGTGGCCCCATGGGACACTTCGTTCTGATTAAACTGGAGAACTTTGACGCCATTTCTTTTTGTTTGTGTGCTTGCATATGTAATCTGAAGGCTGACACATTTGAGCTGCTAGTACTGGGAAAATATGCCAAGGAGTACTGCAGTTAATGAGTACTGCAACAGTATGGAGGTTTTAAAGCCTTACGTAATACATTTGGGAATACGTTCAGACAAATCAATAGGAAGTTGAATGTAAACCGAGGAGTTTAATATACAATGCATGTATTATAGTGTACCTTAAACATGCTTAGAACACTTGCGTTAACTTACAGTTGGGCAAAATCATTAACACAAAGCTTATTTTATAATAAAGTGTTAAATATCCCATGGAATTGATTAGTAGAATACTTGAAAGTCAAAAACAAAAAAAAAATGGTTAGTTTATTGGTGCTGCTGCAGTCAGCTCTGGGAGTAAACCAGGTTTACGTGACTCAGGCAATAATCAGATTTTGCAAGCAGCCAATAATCTCACACAAATATGTAACGTAAACTTCAAACTTTAATATTAAATAATCAAATTCCTAATTTTATCGAGTATATACTGCATTTCAGAGTCTCCACAAAGTGTTTGATAGCTGTTTCGCTGGGTTGCCAGATCACGAGAAACAAAATGCCACCGTCGAAGAGTCCAAATAAAGGCATAACTTTAGGATAAGCACACCTGGCAACCGTTTTGATTAGGCCATGAGCATGTGCAGACTGAGAAGCCCAATTGAAATCGGGTAACTGGTACACACACTATAGGGAGTTTTGATTATTGGGCTAAAATGCAGCTCTCTTCATTGGATTTCTAAGTCTGATTTCTATATTCATTTTCCCCTTACATTTACAGCATTTAGCAGACGACCTTATCCAGAGTGACTTATAATTGATACAGTTTTACAATCCAAGCAATTGTGGGTTAAGGGTCTTGCTCATGGACCCAACAGTGGCAGCTTGGCAGAGATGGGATTTGAACCCTGGACCTTCTTATCCATAGTCCAGTACCATAACTGCTAGGCTACTACAGTCCACTATATCAGAGTATGCTGTAAACATGATCACTTCGACAATCAGATATCTGTAGAAAGTTCATGTAAATGCACTCATTGCTAAGCTGCCACTGTTGGGTCCTTGACTCACAATTTCTTAGATGTAAGTTGTTGGGCTGTATCAGTTGTAAGTCACTCTGGATAAGGGCGCCTGCTAACTGCTGTAAATGCCGATCCTTACTCATTAGCTCGGTATTTTCTCACCCAAACAATTGAGAAGCAGTTTTAAGACAACATGACATTCCAGTCTCATTAATAATTTCTAACTTTCCCATTCCCAGTGGGTTAGAAAGAGGACTGTGCCATTATAATCCATTCCAATTCTGTAGAAAAAACAATCCTCAAAACACTGGATTGAATCTCAGGTGGTAATGAAATATTCATAAATACATGCTCTGTCTTGTCAGTGAACTCGATTAGTCTGTAGAGGAACACCAAACAAGACTGAAGTACTTGAAGTTTTAGCAAGTTGGTCTATATCGTGTCCTCATGAAATGTATGGAGAGGGGTGACTGCATTCTCATTATTAGCACTCATACAATAATAATCACCAGTACCACAGATACTGATAAATGGTGTAAAGACTAGAAGCTAAAAGGGACAGACAGGCTGTGTATTTGTTGAACTACAGGAGTGATGCAATTGGAACTGTCATAAATCTTAGGCCTAAAAGTGTATCTGCATGATGTTTCCCTAACAGACATGTTGGCAGTGGGAGATCCAAACCAGCAGACTATCTTGGCTGTGTCCATAGCAGCTGGTGTGGTGTTCCTTATCCTTCTTGTGGCTTGCTTCGTTGTCAGTGGCAGGTAAGAGGATCTGGGCTTGATTTTAAGAAATGCTAATGCATTAAATTGTCTTAGATGCAAGCTTTCAGTCTTGTGTTGCTTCAGTAAGACACTGATTTGTACAGGGATAAATACACAAGAATCAACTGAATTGAATCAGTGGACATTGTTTGTCTGTCTTTAGGTTGAACTAAATGTTGTATATTGAGTAGTCCATATAAAGCCCAGGTACAGTACTGTCCAGAAGTCTTAGGCCACCATTAGATTGGTTGTTTTAGCATGGTATGGTATAATGACCATATGTGACATATTGTTGCTGATTGGACCCAAAAATGTCTTGGATTTGTCACTCCATAATACTCTTTCCACTGATCTTCAGTCCAATCTTGGTGAACTTTAGCATATTTTAGCCATTTCACCCTGTTCCACCTACTGAAAAAGTGGTTTCTTGGCTGCTACCCTTCCAAAAAGACCGTTTCTGATCAAACGTCTTTGGAAAGTCAAAGGGTCGACTCGGCATGCTGATGCCAGATGCTGCTGTTGCTCAAATGTATTTACCACCATAGCCTTTTCTGATTTTTTTCAGCATGTTTTCATGCATACTGCATACAAATTTCCTTTATTTTTTGGGTGTTTTCTAATAAAGACACTGAGAAATAATGGTTTATAGTCATTATGCCATTGCTAAAAGAATAGTATATCTAATGTAATGGTGGCCTAAGACTTTTTCACAGTAGTGTGTATGTTGGAGAAAAAAATGGTTTGGGCTCTAAGACAGTGAATGATCACTGACGTTTGGGTTGGTGGTTTTTAGCAAAGTGAGGGACATACTCGATAATGCCAGCTTGCATTTCATTAATACAACAATTAAGGTACTATTATCAGCGGATTTGCAAATTAGGAAAAGCTGAGCCATTCCATTGCTTACAGAACCCAGAGAGGGCATCAACAGCATGGGCTACACACTTGTTCAAAAGTATCAGACTCATATCTTTCCATATGAATGCTGTTTTTTAATTGTTTTAATGTTCTTTTTTTGTTATTTATTGTCGCTTTTAAGCTGGGAGCACCTGTGTTGTATTGTGTACAAAGATGTTACTAAAGTTTTCGAATCACAGGTGAACTTCTCAGTTTGGAACTGTTAAATTAGACATAGAAAGTCTTTTCTCACACAACACTAAGGCTTTGTTATCGTCAGGACTTCCCACATTACTCTCCTCTATTCTCACATTGTTTCTTAAACTCCAAGCAGACTGGAAATGGGAGCTGTTGAAGCATTGTACGTGATTATGTAACTGTCACTACCATCCTGTAGAGCAGGTAGATGACTTGAAATTCGATTGGGCATTTTCTACGTTCAAATGTACGTTTTCTTATTGGATATTAAAATTTGTATTTCATTTTGACAGCACTAGTACACATGTAAATGAAGATTTCTATCAGATCTTTTGAGCAAATAAACAGTTAATTCCGAATCATTTCTATCAGACTGCCTAAAATCGCTGCATTGAAATGTAGCCAGTGTTTGGAACCCTGCAATGGGTTGTCTCCAAATCCAAAAATGACCTATACCAGAATAAAGTGTGTTATTGAATACAAAAGATTTTTAAAAATACTGCCACTTTCTCCAAGCAGACTTCCATCCGATTGAACCTTCACTATTTATCCATGAAAGCGTTCTTTTTTTCACTGCCTTGATCTGAGCAATTACTGGACTGCAGAATTACAAATTGAAAGAAATTATAGTGAACTATAGTATGGTCAAAAGCTGCCTTGCACAGACTATAGTAAAAGGTCTGAAAGTAAAAAAAATTGGTCTTCCAAAAATTGAAAGGTCCATGATTGCACATAGGAACCTGTGAAGATGAAAGCAAACACTTAAGGAGCAAAATAAAGATCAAGAGAGATAGTGTTGCTTTAGAACTGGCAATCATGGAGGTTATTAAAGAGGAACGAATGAAAACGATCAGAAGGGTGGAGGCGAGTGGAGAAGCAGACAGACTGAAGATGGACAGAGAAATGAAAGTTGTTCAGATGGCGTGTAGGAGGTTCAGCTTTTGGTACGTGTTCACTGGTCAAAGACAAGGGCAATCATTTTCGTCTTTTTATCTCTCCCTTCTTACTTCATGATGCTGGTTTCTGAGGTCAAACCTTCTTTTTCATCGCTGTCCAAAGTAGGACGCACACCGAGTACTGACGTTAGGAAACAGAACAGACTTTTGTGTGTCTGCTTCATTTTGGGTATGAAAGCCAATTGTTTTGTAGAGACAACCCGTATGGAAACACTGAACAAAGGGTTCGAGTTCGTCATACTTGGTGTATGTAGCAGGTTGCTGCTTGCAAGCGTGATGCTAATTCAGTGTGACAGGCTTCAGAGTAATGCACAGGCCAGTGTATTGGAATGGAAAGGCAGAGCCAAACACTTTAACCGCATTCAGTGACTTGGCACTGAGAATGTGCGGTCTAGTCTAAGCTGGATATTTTTGAATATCTTTTCAAACTTTTGAGTGGAAAAGTGACCTTTACTGAAGGCCCCTGAATCAGTTGGACAGGCATTTTCAGGTCAATGGCTTCAGATCGTGTTTTTGGGTTCTAAGAAATGATTGATGGTAGCTGCTGACATCTTGTAAACAATAAATGGGGGTTTTAATTAGTTTGTTTTTGCTTAAACCTTTGCATTAATTTATAGGGTGTAGGTTTTATAAGGTTGTTAAGAGAGTAGTGAGACCAGCCTTGTTGTATGGCTTTAGAGACAGTGGCACTGACAAAGAGACAGGAAGCAGAGCTGGAGGTGGCAGAACTTAAGATGTTGAGGGTTCTCTTTAGGAGTGTTCTAGGGTGGACAGGATTAGGAATGAGATCATCAGAGGGACAGCACAGGTTGGAAAATTGGGAGACAAATTCGAGAGGGAAGACTGGAGGATGGTTTTGGACCATGTGCAGAGGAGGGGATAGTTGGTATATTTGGTAGGAGGATGTCGGAGATGGAGAGCCAGGGCAAGAGACGGAGAGGAAGACCAAAGAGGAGTTATATGGTTGTGGTGAATGAAGATATGCAGGGAGTTGGGGTGAGAGTAGAGGACGTGGAGGACAGGGTGAGGTGGAAACGTTTAACTCGCTGTGGTGACCCCTGATAAAGGGAGAAGCCGAAAGAAGAAGAAGAATAATAAGAAGAAGGTTTTATAAGGTGTAGCCTTTCAGCCCTTTCATAGTACAGTGGCAAGCTGTAGGTCTGTGATGGCGCAACGGTTACGGTACTTCACTATGGACCAGAAGGCATTAGGTTCAGTCCTCAACACTGCCAAGCTGCCATTGTGGTGCCCTTGAGCACGACTCTTAGCCCACCGGTATCGTAGTGCATAGCGTACTTTAAACATGATTAAAACATTTACATTAAACTACAGTTGGGCAAAATCCTTAACATAAAGCTTATTTTATAATAATGTATTGAATATCTCATGTAATTTATTGAATAGTGTATTGAAAGTGAAAAACAAAATGATTATTGCGTGACCACGGCTTTTCCTCACCAAATTTCCCAGCGATCATTGCTGCCACCACGTCGCGCGCTGCGGACTTCCTCATCAGAGTGTCTGAGAGTGTTGTACTGCGTAACGCTTGCCTGGGAAATTCAAAAATCAGAGTACAGTTTCTGCTGCATGTGTATTTATGTTTCTTATCGGATTTTGAAAGTTCAAATAGGGAGTACCGTGTTTTATCGACTGCTGTCTCCTAGCCCAAATGCTGGATATTTAGCCTTATCCACAGACAGTGCTAGCACCTCGCTAATATATACACACGTTCTACTGCTGTGAAAATCATTTTAATTGTTCCTTGTAATAAAGAAATGACACAGAGAAATCAGGTACTCACAGAGAAAGCTTTATTTTGAACATGGCACTAATTGCTGTTTTCCTTACCTCCTGTACTGGAACTTGGTAGCTTGTGAGCAAAAGTACACGTTAGGAGCTATCTCATGTTAGGAGACTGGAAATGTAAAACTTCAAAGGGATGAATAAGGTCTTAGGATGGATAGTTCAAGCGTTTAATTCAGTTTTGAAAAAATGATGTCTTGAAAATTAGACGATACTTTGGCAGTATGAATCTTGGGCAGAAACGCCTCCAGGCTGGCTACTGATTGAATATACCAGATGGTTTGTGATCATCTGCTCTTCTGTATCCTGCATTCTAAAGCAGGTTTAAAAAAGGCAGTTGCACTTCAGTGGTCCAGAACTTGTTTGGCTATCTCCGTAGCACGTTCGGGAACACTTGCCAAACCTGGCTGCACCTCATACAGGTGCTTCCTAATCTCTGCGTGGACCCACGACATTTGCAAGTCTAAGTTGCACTGTTTATACACCCAGAAAACAGAGCAGGATCAGTCTGTGTAACAAAATCATTATTTTTTGTTGGACTCCAGCCAGGAGGCTGCTTATGTTATTACTGGATGCAATTATTACAGCTTAACAGTTTAGAAACCCCATCATTCACATTCAAGAATTTAATTTAATTGTTTGCCTTGTTGTTGAATGTTGATTAGTATCTCATAGCTCTGTAGGAGAGCTGATATGTATTTATTTCTTTCAAAGGGAGAATTTGTCACGCTGTAATGAATTATATTTTGAATTAACTAGATTTTTGGATAATGATTGTGTTGAATGAATTTTTGTGTTTTCATGATTCAAATCGATTACTGGGTTAATCAACTTCCCTTTTTTGGAGAAATCGGTTAGAAAGTGTAGCTTGAAGATGGGTTTGACTGGATTTGTGGAAATTTACTGTGATGTTGTTGGGGACTACATTTTAATCAGTAAGCTTGTTATTTTGTGAACAAGAATAATAATTAAAAATACGTCAGATAGGTTAAATGGTATTTAATGTTTACCTTTAAGATCTTAACAATTATAACAGGAAATAAAAAAAATTGCTCTTATGCTGTATACATCTAATTCATCGTCTGAAAGAGAGAAGTTAGTGTGAGTGACGACGCCTTATGACACCTGCTGACCGAAGAAAAAGAGACCACTCATTTAAAACCAATAACCTACAGTGTAACTACTCTGCAACACAATGCTTATTTTTGCAGAAGTGTACAAACTACATTTTTACTTTACTCAAATTTGCTGTAATATTCTGTACAATAATAGCTTTCTGATTATATTTTATAGTACAGTCCACCTGAAACTGCATATCCACACACTTCAGAATGTGCATATGGAGAGAATGGTTAGCGAAAACACTTCACTCACTGTCTCCTCAAATTATTCCTACAGTGGGACAAAAAAGTATTTAGTCAGCCACTGATTGTGTGCAAGTTCTCCTACTTAGAAAAAATGATGGAGAGGTCTGTAAATTTTCATCATAGGTACACTTCAACTATGAGAGACAAAATGAGGGAACACGAAAATCCAGGAAATACATTTGTAGGATTTTTAAAACGAATTTAATTGTAAATAATGGTGGAAAAAAATTTATATTTGGTCAATAAACAAAGTTCAACTCAGTCCTCATAAAACATAACCTTTGTTTGGCAATGACAGAGGTCAAACGTCTTCACCAGGTTTGCACACACTGTAGCTGGTATTTTGACCCATTCCTCCATGCAGATCTCCTCTAGAGGCAGTGATTGTTTTGGGCTGTCGCTGGGCAAGGTTTTGGCTTAAAATCTCACTTACACGGACCCCTTAGTCTTCCCTTTGTACGGATCAGATCGTCCTGTCCCCTTTGCAGAAAAAACAGCCCCAAAGGCACTGATGTTTTCAACCCCATGCTTCACAGTTAGTATAGTGGCACTCAGAATTCTTCTTCCTCCAAACACGGCGAGTTGAGTTTTTTATCAAAAAGTTCTATTTTGGTTTCATCTGACCACATGATATTTCTCCCAATCCTCTTCTGGATCATCCATATGCTCTCTGGCAAACTTCAGATGGGCCTGGACATGTACTGGCTTAAGCAGGGGGACACGGCTGGCACTGCAGGATCCGGAGTCCCTCTCGGTGTAGTGCGTTTACTGATGGTAGCCTTTGTTACTTTTGGTCCCAGCTCTCTGCAGGTCATTCATCAGGTCCCTGTGTGTAGTTCTGGGATTTTTCTCACCGTTCTCATGATCATTTGACCCACGGGATGAGATATTCCGTGGAGCCCCAGATCGAGGGAGTAGCATTATCAATGAGTCTTGTATGTCTTCCATTTTCTTACAATTGCTCCCACAGTTGATTTATTCACACCAACCTGCTTGCCTATTGTAGATTCACTCTTCCCAGCCTGGTGCAGGTCTACAATTTTCTTCCTGGTGTCCTTCGTCAGCTCTTTGGTCTTGCCCATGGTTGAGTTTAGGAGTCCTGACTGTTTGAGGCTGTGGGACAGGTGTCTTTTATACAGATAACGCGACGGTCAAACACGGTGCCAATTAATACAGGGAAACGAGTGGAGGACAGAAGAGCTTCTTAAAGAGACGTTACAGGTCTGTGAGAGCCAGAAATCTTGGCTTGTTTATGAGTGACCAAAAATACTTTACTATTTTTTCACCATAATTTACAATTAAATTAATTTAAAAATCCTACAATGTGATTCCTGGAGTTTTTTTCTCATTTTGTCTCTCATAGTTGAAGTGTACCTATGATGAAAATTACAGACCTCTCTGTCATCTTTTCTAAGTAGGAGAACTTGCACATCAGTGGCTGACTAAATACTTTTTTTGCCCCACTGTATTCTTTGCTATATTATTGTATTTTAATTTGACTTTTTCCTTAGTCCTAATAGTTGTAATTTAACTGTCATTAGCTCGTCATACCTGTGTGCACTAACCAAGACAAATTCCTTAGTATGTCTAAAATGCTAGGTTGAAATACAATGATTCTGAGCCAGAACATGATCAAGCCAGTAGCCAAACTACACCAGTGAAGTCTTAACTGAAAACACAAAATACATGTTGATCATTTTACAAAGCCTTTCCAGTCTATTACTAAGTGGGCTCTTGCTTGCAGATTTTTGGGGCACAGAGTCTCATCCTTACCTCCGAGTTACCTTTTCATACATGTATCAAATTTTTTTATTTTTTTTTCAACCCAAATTTAGTGAACAAGTCTATGCTCTTGACTTGCTTGTTATCAGAACCTTAGAGCCAAGAGAATGTAGGTAATTGAGTTACGGCAGGAATGTGGCAGGGGGACACCTGTGCAAATGTCACTTCAACCAACATCCACCTCTACATTCAAGAGAAGGAGTTTTGACTGGCGATTAAAGCCTGTTTTAGCTGCACAGCAT
Source organism: Ancistrus triradiatus (assembly GCA_025084515.1). Taxonomy (NCBI): domain Eukaryota; kingdom Metazoa; phylum Chordata; class Actinopteri; order Siluriformes; family Loricariidae; genus Ancistrus; species Ancistrus triradiatus. Next base: position 153,778 of record JAJAGP010001332.1, read on the forward strand.
GTGACAATGCAGGCTTGTTTTTTGCAAGTGCTTGCGTTATCGCTAACAAAAGCTGTTCAGAGGTGTTTTTTTGTGCATCGTCCATTATGAAACTGTTATGTTCTGGCATCCATAAGCCAGAAACATACAGCCCCCATGGCGCATTTCATCGATGCTGGCTCTGTGGCAAAAAGGCCTCGGTATAATGTAGTCGTGAAATGGGGAGGAGCAGGGGGTATAATTGCACTCCTTAAACACACTCACTAATCGATAACGTCTCCAATTTTGGATGGTGAGAGTAGGAGAACGCGATTTGGGGCTTAACACTGCAGTCAGAACTTAGAGTAGCGTTTCGCAGGTAATCTAGCCCCCAAGTTCACTCTCCTTCCAGACGTCAGATGCACATAGCAAACTCGCCGATGTTCCTACCGTGCGCTAGTGCAAGGGTGCACGGTTCAGTAGGGTGTTGCGTGGAGAACGCGATTTGGGGCTTAACACTGCATCAGCACTTGATGTAGTGCAGGTATTAGCCCCATTTTCTCCAGCGTCACACTGCTCCTTTATGCTGTGCAGTCACTTCATGTGTGCGTGGTAATAGAAAAATATTTCATCACTCAGTAAGTACAGAAAGCCTGTCACAGCCCCAAAGGACGTGCCTATAATAAAAAGAGATGTTGAGTTATTATGGCTAGTTCAGTGTAAATTAGTTTTGGACAAGCACTCTGCTGTTTATACTTGTTTTTCCACACAATCTAACAGCCTTCGCATGATTAGATTTAATGAACGGTTAAAAGTATGCAGACGCCATATGTAATACACGGTTTAGCTGTTTCAACTGGTAATGTGCATAGGTCCTGCCAGGTAATCGCCATAGGTTTCATTTCACCTTTGGGGTGGACACACCGCTCACCCCACCCAACCAAACGCTTCATACGAGTAGTGTTTTATGGTAAATACAACATAGTATTCAAACAAGTATTCAGACGTTGTTTGAACCCAGCTCTCTCTCAACTGCCTGAACTGGCACCGTGTCCTTTGCGGTGTAATTGGTGACAGAATTCACCATTTGTTTCGCAGAATGATTCCACTAATGTTTGCTGAGTGTGTTTTTGTGCTGGTACCTTGGCTGGTTTAAGTTTGTCATGGACAGCTAACTTCTGAAGTTTGTCATAATCTTCATACACATCAAGTTTTGAAAAAGGACCCGTGTATGTTAACGCCGTCCTTCACACCCAGTCAGAAACGGACCAACTGCGACGCTGCATACATTTTTTTAACCGGACCCTGTTCTAATAAAATCAGGGTGACCAATCAGAGCTTGGTTGTCAGGCAGAACAGCTCATCCTGCTCGCAGCAGAGCACAAGAGCTTATACAAGCTTATACAAACATGCTGACTATAAAAACATGAATATTAAAGAAAATATCTGGCAGTATATAACTGAAAGTCTGTGGAATGATGGTGATAAACCTCACTGTGACTGTATGGAACCGTGTTGTTGTTTATCCAAGTACATTCCAATCTGTTCATGCCCACAAAAACACAAACTAGAGCTTCCTGCACTAAACTTTGCTCGTCTTTGTTTTTTTATGTTGACAATGTGAAAAAGACACGGTGAAATCTCTGTAGCCCATTGAGAGAAGGGAAATTGAAGAAAGCAGAAGCGGACATGGAGTTTTCCGTGTTTAGACTTGATGTGAAGGTAGCACTATGTTAAAAATCGCATCCGTTTCCTGCGAAAGAGTCTGTGTGAATCAGTGGAAGAACGTTTCTAGTTTTCTAGACTGGAGGTTGCTCCACCACAGCAGAACCAACACTATAACTGCCTCTTGTTTTCAGCAAATGGCTGAACAGGCATATATAAACACAATGCTCATGTGTGCACTTGAGTGACGCCTTAGTAAATCATGCATGTATCTCTGGCCACGCCCTTCTCACCCTTCATATTTCCTTAGCATTTCAATTAGCATAATGAACACTCTCCGAACGCTGGCCTCAGTGTTTTTGAACACCTCTCTGAGGAGCTCAGGATTTATGGGTCCGTAAATTGTGCCAAAGACATCATTTCCTGCTTTCGTTTAAGCCAGGCTGATGGAAATCAATTCCCTATTGCTGAGGCGAGATGAACACAAATCTCCAGATGGTGGGCTTCCTCACAGGTGTGTGCAGGGATGTCGTTTTGAAATATGTTTAGAATTAATATTTTGTACATATCGTGTTGTTCTCTCATTTCTCATCAGCTGAGATGTTGCACATGGCAACGTTTTATGGCGCATCATGATTGGGATTGTATTAATGCTTAATGAATCTTGCAAATCCCGTTTCACTAATTTATCATCAGACAGCTTTATCAGATTGCCTGAATTTCTCAGTGTCGAATAAACATTTGGGATGACTTAGGGTTGGGTATCATTAGCATTTTAACGATTCCGACTCTTCTTCTTGATTCTTCTTGTTTGATTCCAGTTCAATATTGATTCCAGTTTTCCATTCCAAAAAAATGTGCCAAATGTGCATCTTGGTGAAGTATAGAATAGAGTTTGTGTCCTCAGTCGCTCTTATTTTCTATCCTTTCTCTATTTCTTTGTCCTCTCATAGCCCCTGACTTACACACTCATGCCGCACTCACATGGGAAGAATAACTCTGTCAGTACATCCACACCTCTGCCCCAGGACTGATTGTCACCTACACATAGAGGCTTTCCTGCAGAGAAAGACAAAACGAGAACTGGGGAACTGGGTTAAAAATATTCAGGAGCTCCAGTCGGCGTCCTGTCTTTATCACCAGGCAATGAATGGAATGTGTTAATTGCTCTCTCAGGCATGAGAGATTTTTTAAACCTCCAAAATAGATAAGTAACGTCCTTATTATTCGAATCGGTACCTTTTCACAACACTGTTGTGAGCTGTGAGAAGACTGCACACGTTGTTTACAGCTTGGAGAGAGCGGAACCCCTTGGGCACCCACCATGACAGGGGAAGTGTTTCATCAGTGCGTGAGGCTGGGGTGCAGCAGATGCAGGGGGGAGGGGCAGTGCATGGCACCTCGGAGGTGGGAGGGCGTGATGGGGAATGTGTGGGTTTGGTAGGAGGGTCGATTTAGTCTCCCTGATTACCAGATGCTTCAATCAAACACAGGCATACAACTCCTACACACACACACACACACACACACACACACACACACACACACGTTTGTCTTGCTATCCTTGTGAGGTCTTTCCATTTACATGAATGACAATGAACAATGGCAAAGTAACAAATTATTGCTACCCCTTACCCTAACCTCAGTAACCTAATGAAAGTCTTTTGGTTTTTCATACAAAAGTTTCCATTTTTGTAAAAAGCAAAACAAAAAGAAAGCAGTTAAAGAAGTGAGCCTTAACCTCAGTAACCTAAAGCAAGTCATTTTGCTCTTTTGGTTTTTCAAATAAAAGTTGCGATTTTTGTTTAAAAACAAAAAAAACAGGCAGTTAAAGAAGTGAGGACCGGAAAAACTGTCCTACCTCTAACCTTAACCTCAATAACCTAAAGCAACTCCTTTGGTTTTTCAGATAAATGTTAAAAAAAAAAAGAAAAAAAAAAAAAAAAAAAAAATTAAGCTAAAGGACTCAAAAAAATTAAGCTAAAGGACTCAAAAATTCAATTTTCTATCATCATAGGAACATTTTGGTCCGCATCAGTATAGCAAGATAAGGTACACACACACACACACACACACACACGTCTTGCTATCCTTGTGAGGACTTTCCATTTACATGAATGACAATGAACAATGAGAAAGTAACAAATAATTGCTACCCCTTACCCTAACCTCAGTAACCTAAAGAAAGTCTTTTGGTTTTTCATACAAAAGTGTCCATTTTTGGACAAAACAAACCAAAAGCAAAACAAAAAAAAGCAGTTAAAGAAGTGAGCCTTAACCTCAGTAACCTAATCAAGTCATTTTGCTCTTTTGGTTTTTCAAATAAAAGTTGCGATTTTTGTTTAAAAACAAAAAAAAAAGGCAGTTAAAGAAGTGAGGACCGGAAAAACCATCCTAACCCTAACCTTAACCTCAATAACCTAAAGCAACTCCTTTGGTTTTTCAGATAAATGTTAAAAAAAAGAGATGTTAAAAAAAAAAACATGTTCATCATAGGAACATTTGGTCCGCACCAGTATAGCAAGACAAGGTGTACACACACACACACACGCTTGTCTTGTTATCCTTGTGAGGACTTTCCATGTACATGAATGACAATGAACAATGAGAAAGTAACAAATTATTGCTACTCCTTACCCTAACCTCAGTAACCTAAAGAAAGTTTTTTGCCCTTTTGGTTTTTCATAGAAAAGTTTCCATTTTTGTAAAAAGCGAAACAAAAAAAGCAGTTAAAGAAGTGAGCCTTAACCTCAGTAACCTAAAGCAAGGCATTTTGCTCTTTTGGTTTTTCAAATAAAAGGTGCGATTTTTGTTTAAAAAAAAAAAAAAGGCAGTTAAAGAAGTGAGGACCGGAAAAAACGTCCTAACCCTAACCTTAACCTCAATAACCTAAAGCAACTCCTTTGGTTTTTCAGATAAATGTTAAAAAAAAAAAAAAAAAAAAAAACAGCTAAAGAACTCAAAATTCCATTTTCCTATCATCATAGGAACATTTGGTCCGCACCAGTATAGCAAGACAAGGTGTACACACACACACACACACACACACCACACACACACACACACACACACACACACACACACACACACACACCCACACCCACACACACACCCACGTCTTGCTATCCTTGCTATCCTTTCCATTTACATGAATGACAATGAACAATGAGAAAGTAACAACTTATTGCTACTCCTTAGCCTAACCTCAGTAACCTAAAGAAAGTTTTTTGCCCTTTTGGTTTTTCATACAAAAGTTTCCATTTTTGTAAAAAGCGAAACAAAAAAAGCAGTTAAAGAAGTGAGGACCAGAGAAATGGTCCTAACCTTAACCTCAGTAACCTAAAGCAACTCTCTTGGTTTTTCAGATAAAACAAAAAAAAAGCTGCTAAATAACTCAAAATTCCATTTCCCTATCATCATAGGAACACTTGGTCCACATCAGTATAGCAACACAAGGTGTATACACACACACACACACACACACACACACACACACACACACACACACACACACGAGTTTACCCTCAAAGCCTGCAGCCTTGTGTAAGCAAGTTCATCTGTTAGCTTTGCCCAAGGGTCACAATGTTGTGTGTGTGTGTGTGTGTGTGTGATGATTACAGATGCACTCTAGATCTCTGCTCAAGCACGGCTAGGGCTGCCTACTAAACAGGTGAAATCTCTCTGGAGACTCAACAGCAACCCCCCCTTATTACAGGCAATGAAGGAGATCCAAAACACGCGTACCCCTAAACCCCCAGTCCTGCATAAAGAGGCCCCACAGCCCCAGCTGTGCTGGGAGAAGCAACAAGGCAGATTAGAGGGTAGACAATTGAAAGATTTGGTCACCCCAGCAGTCTCCTCATTATGTAATAGACCCCCAGGCAGGGTGGGAGCACTAGCTGAGACCTAGAGACCTAGACACACAGAGGAAGTCAATATCCAGGCCAGATGTAACCCTTATGTTTGTTCACTACTTAGCATTGCATGCCCTATTGACTCAAGCTTTTGGTATCAAGCGATGTAGTAAAAGGTTTCATAAACCAGTGCCAGTGGAGTTTGAGGTCAATACGTGGTTCTTTAGATACTGGTCTTGCACGTTGAATATGCTATTTTGCAGTGATTTGATTTATGATAAACCAGATCAGTCTGGGTAGTTTAGAATTAGAGCGCTGTCAAGTCATTAGGTATTAACAAATGAAATTGAATCTGACTTGAGGAAAAAAGGCGTATCAAACATCGTTAGGGCCTGAATAATTAAACCTAGTTGTAAGTGCATGGCCGTGTCACTGAATTGCAATGAGAGCATTTAGATGCATTTAATAATCCAATAACTGCAGTAAATCAGATTTTGTCAGAGATTACTAGCGCTTGAGTAATCAGATAATTGGAAAACTCTGTATTTACATGACTAATCAGATTTGTACATTTACATTTACAGCATTTAGCAGACGCCCTTATCCAGAGCGACTTACAATTGGTACAGTCTTACAATTCAAGCAATTGTGGGTTAAGGGCCTTGCTTAAGGACCCAACAGTGGCAGCTTGGCAGAGCTGGTCCAGAGTTCTGGTCCAGAGTCCAGCCAGGAATCTCACAGAGGGATGTAATGTAAACCTCAAACTTCAGTAATTAAATAATGAAATTCTTCAATACATTGAGCATTTACTCCCATTGTGCAATGGCCCAACTTACGATATTTTGACTCTACAATGAGAATCCATAAGGAACATAAATACACATTCAGAAGAAACCGTACTCAGTATTTTGAATTTCGAATCTTCCTGGGCAAGGAATGTGCAATAATGTGAAATGTGCTTTCTCCCTTGCTAAATAAGGATCTGTAGGGACTGTGTGTAGGGACTGTGGTAGCCTAGTGGTTAAGGAACTGGAATCTGGATCAAAAGGTCTAGGTTTCAAATCCCACCTCTGCCAAGCTGCCACTGTTGGGTCCTTGAGCAAGACCCTTAACCCACAACTGCTTAGATTGTAAGACTGTACCAATTGTAAGTCGCTCTGGATAAGGGCATCTGCTAAATGCTGTAAATGTAAATCTCTGGCAGATGTAGGGAGTCACGTAACGGAAGTGAAGAGCGCTGGGAAATGTAGTGAGGAAAAGCCGTGGTCGCGCAATAATCGTTTTTGGTTTTCTCTTTCAATATACTACTCAATAAATTACACGAGATATTAAATACTTTATTATAAAACAAGCTTTATGTTGTTGATTTTGTCCAACTGTAGTATAATGTAAGTGTTTTAAGCATACACTACGCACTATGATGCTTTTCGGCATTTGGCAGTGCATGACGTAGGGAGTCGCGTGGCGGGAGTGATGAGAGCTGGGAAATGTAGTGAGGGAAACCCAGTCCTGGTCGTGTTTTAAGCACGTTTAATGTATGCTACGCTATGATATATACAGTATATATTAAACTTCAACTTAAGATGAATGTCAGAATGTATCCCCATCATAAACTGGTGACTACCTGTATTGCGTTTGGGGAGATGAGCATATACCGTATTTTTCGGACCATAAGGCGCACTTAAAATCCTTTAACTTTCTCAAAAATTGACAGTGTGCCTTAAAATGCGATGCGTCTAATGTATGAATTAATTCTGGTTGTGCTTTCTGACCTAGAACCGATTGTAGATGGTACACGGCGCTCATAAATCTGTCAACATGTTTTAGCACGGCCTTGGTAAGTTACGAAGCTTACGGCCACCGTAGTGCGCAGCATCGCGGGGTAATACGGTATGTGCTTCAGCATTAGGGTACGTGCATTCATTCTTTTATTTTCGAAGCGGATTTTCAAACTCAGCACGATCAGTCACGCAGTACAACATGGACATAGAGCAGGCTGCGAGAGAATTCAACATTAATGATCAATGTACAGAAGTGGAGGAAGCAAAAGACGCCCTGCGCCAGGTAAAGACCAAACTGAGCTTCCGACGGAACTTAAGAGTTTTGTTTCATTTCATGCGCCTTATAACCCGGTGCGCTTTATGTATGAAAATATACCCGTTAGCAGCCGATCGTTGATATTGTGTCTTATAATCCAGTGAGCTTTATGGTCCGAAAAATACGGTACTGCATTTCCCCAAAAGTGTTTGGTAGCTGTTTTGTGGATGCTGCATTTAATTCCAGAGTTGCCTATTTCCATGAGAGAAAGGAGCAAACAGGTCTATGGAAACAACCCACAAAGAAGCAGTCTCTTAATATAAGCGGCAACCATGTTTGACTGTGTTAGCCGCTTCCGTGCTTCGTTTGTGTGCATGCACAGACTGAGAAAACCGATTGAAAACAGAATAAGTGTATACATGCAGTGAGAAATACTACTACTGAGGTCAAATCCGGCTCTCTTTATTTTGTTTGTAGGCCTTAATCCAATTTCAGTACTCTGAGTATGCTGTTTATGTGACGACTTGAATAATCAGATAACTGCTTGTTGTGCATGTAAACACACTCAGCGTTATTTCATATTTGGGGACTACCATCTCAGACCATAACACTTAAGAGTATGATGGACCTGGTACTTTTGTTTGACGGAAGACAAAAATGCGTGGCTAGACAGTGTTATGAAAAAAGATCATCCAGATGAAACAGAGACTCCACAAGGGAATGTGAACCAGTTTATATAGTTATAGGTTATAGAGAATATACAGGTGTTGGTGGGGACACATACAAAAGAGTACTACTTACAATAGGACAGGCACATACACTTACACACAAATAAGTAGCGGAAAGACACACAAACACGAGTAACTTGCACAAAAAGTCTCTAAACACATCAAGTTAGAACAGTCTCTAGTCCAAATGTGAGCTAACACGCACACGACTGGTAAGGTAGTTACACACAAACACACACACACACTCAAACTGTAACTCCCGTCTCTGATTGTGGATCCACAGCATTGATTGACTGTTGAGGTGAAGAGATGTTTATGGCCACAATGTCCGGAGTTAAAACAGTTTAAGACCTCAGCCATTAAAGCAAACAGACATTGATTGGATGGTTGTTAAACAGTGCTTGAGTGTATTCATAATTCAGGTACTAGGACTGTATGGATGTTTTCTAGTAACAATTCTTTAACAATTTGACCTCTTTCAATCATACCTTTGTGAAAGCAACTCGAGTCCGACTCATTTTGTGGGCAGATGTTGGGTATTTAGTATCGAAAACTTATGCATTAATGCATTAGTATTCAAGAGTACATTTTCACCATCGTTGGGAGTGTCGAGCTGGATTCCTGTGGGAGTAGCTTTAGAGCTCTTCCTTCCTCCAGCTGGTCCCCAACAGAAGGTAGAGGCTCAGCGCTGAAGTTCAGCTGCTGCCATCCAGATGGGTCTGTTTTCCTCAAGACGAACAGCCCCTGACTGACTACTTTCTGTATAATTATCGTGCTCGGACGGGTTTCGTAATCCAGTCTCAGTAGTGAGCCCCAAAGATACGGCCATAAAAGGAAATGAGAGTGAGTCCTGAGAAGGATTAATGGGATAGCAAAGACATTATCAGTTTTAAACTCGGAAGTCTTCCTCCCCTGTGAATTCACATATTCCTTAATGAAGGTATTATTTAATTCATGACCTTTCATGCTAGAGAAAGTGATAAGGTCTGAGGTTTTCAGTACGCTTTTAGGTGGCATTTATTTGGAATTAGAACTACAAACTAAAGACTCTAATCAGTAGATATGTGAATGACATAGTGAGGCTGATGGTACAGCTTCATAATAGTGATGAACGCTGATTAGGACCTGATTATGTCTTTGATTATTACAATATACAGTAACAAGATATCTTGGAAGTTTGGTGCATGGGTACCATTAGGGGTGTGTGATATGAATCATCTACAATAATATCTTAGTGGTTGTTTTAATGATGTGCGAGCTGACATTGAGTATGTCACTCACTTTCCAAAAAAGCAGTCAAAAAACACAGCTAAAAGAGTTCACATAGTCACTAATCATGTAGCCAGGTAGAATAGACTACTGTGCATCAAGCTAGTGTTCTACCAAAAATAACATGTGACTGAAGTTAAACTGTGAGACAAAATAGACACCACCAGCCTCACAGTTGATGTAGTTAGATTTAATTGTTAGATATGGCTTGGCTTTCAAAAGACTGATATTGCTCAGAAGACGACAATTACATACAAACTATCGGAAGTCAGTTGCTGTTAATGACAGCTCGACTTATTTAAGAAGATTGTGACAAACTTTGAGAATCACCTGTCGACGAAAGGCTTAAACTAGCTAAAGGTCATAAATATTCTCACGAATTACAGTGCGAAAAACAGTGTCAATTCATGTGGCTGAGAGAGATGGGTTCGAACAACTTTTGAATACTTTAGAGCAAAGATACACACTGACAAAGTATCATCTAGTTATTGTTATCGACAAAATCCCAGAAAATATCGCACACGTAAGTATGTACGTTGTTCAGTGTTATCTTTTTTTCAACTTTTAGGCATTGTGGTTACATTAAAGCCAAGCAAGACCCAGAGGAGGACAAGATGCAGTTCCAGCACGGCCATGGTAAGAGAGACTGATCTTACCCAATGTTTCTTGCAGGCAACTCTAGTTCTCGACCACCTTGGAGCTCGTCAAATTCAGTTCTCGATCCGTTTTGAATAGAAAAACTTGTCTACGTTCTCACTTTTTGTGCAGTACTGGGCGTCCTTAACCTTGTACGAGTCGTGACTCGTTTCAGCCGAAACCCGAGTCACAATTCAGTACACAGTGATTCAGTAATTCAGATTCACAATAGCTCTGAGAGCAAATCTCAGCTGTCATGTTTTTTTTTAATAGTACTGTATTCTTCGAGCAAATAAGTCCCCATGAGTCCTAAAATGGTTAGTAATGACAACCCACCGAAAGGAATGGAATCCTCTTGGCGTTCAGTTGGACTTCAATAGACAGAGTTTTGCTTTTACTTTTCACTTTCAAACCATTACTCACTAAATTACATGAGATTTTTCAACACTATTATAAAAAAAACTTTGTGTTAGTGATTTTGCCCAACTGTATATGGTAATGAGTGTTTTAAACAATGAGCTTGGCTCAGCTATGATCCAGTATAGCCTATATTAAACTCATTGGTTCAGTGGAACAACTTCGAAAACACTTGGAACAATGAATTTAATAAGACATTTAGAACGGCATCACCTTGCTGAATATGAGAAATTTGACAAAGCCACCAAAAAGGCAAATAGGTTAAAGCTAAAGCAGAGCACAAGACAGAAGCCCCTGCTGTCTTTTTTATCAATGAAAATGTTTCCATTAAAAGAAAAGTTGAACAGAAATGTTTCTGTATGCTGTCATTTAAGGAAATTCAGAATTGGCCGGTATGTAATGTTTAAAAAAATATCTAAAATCAGAATCGGGCAAGAAAATTGCAATCGGTGGATCTCTTAAAAGAAAAAACAGTGCACATGTCAAGTTTTCAAATAGCAGGTTAGAAGAGACTTGTTTGTTTGGCCGTGCTCTTTAGGAAGTGGGCAGAGGGAGCACGTTGTTTTTGCCAACTGTACCATTTGTCAGTAAGTGAAGGCGTGACGAGGCCCCCTCTGTTGAGTGTGCTGATAAATGAAGCCACTGATCACTCCACTTGCCTAATGTGTGTTTTCTCTAATGACACTTTTCCTGCCTGCCAAAGACAATGCTTAATGAGGTTGCAAATGTGGTGCGTCGCTCTTTTAGGGAAATGGATGGTTTACTAATGAACAAGCCAAACCGAATACAAAAACATCATTATCCTCACCCCTGCTGCCCTTCAATGTGTTGCAGTCCAGCTTCCTGGAAGCAGAACGTACATCCATCCGCACACCTACGAGGACCCGAACCAGGCCGTGCGTGACTTCGCCAAGGAAATCGAAGTCTCCAATATACGCATCGAGCGAGTGATTGGAGCTGGTGAGTTCGGAATTGACGTGTTTAGATGGAGATTCGTTGCCAATCGCAGCGTTCCTGTGTGTAAGCTTTTCTAACTTATTTAGGTGAGTTTGGGGAGGTGTGCAGCGGCCGCTTGCGTCTTCCCAGCAAGAGGGAGATCCACGTGGCCATTAAGAGTCTTAAAGCAGGCTACACAGAGCAGCAAAGACGGGATTTCCTAAGTGAAGCCAGCATCATGGGTCAGTTTGACCACCCCAACATCATCAGACTTGAAGGGGTCGTGACCCGATGTGAGTAACAGTGATTTAAATAGTCAGGTATAAATGCACACACATGTTCAGATGCAAACCATTTTTATCCCTGAAGTTGCAGCTGGGTCATGGGTATATGTGGTCCTCAAAACAAAACATCATGATCATGAAAACCTTTTTAACGAAAATAAAGAAAAACATAACAAGCCAAAGGATCATTAGGACTTTTTTAAAATGAGAAAATGATAAAACCTTGTAGTGTGCTGGTCTTACAAATCTTATGTTTTCAAACCTACTAAACGTTTTCACATTTATGGAAATTCATAATAATTATAGAAAATGCAATCAGTTATAATTATTACTTAAAATATGGTAATTAGGGTTCAGTACAGTACTGTATACTGAGGATCATACATTGGGCAGTGCTGTAAAGTCTCATTGTCCTTTTGAGTTCATTGATAGCCGCAACGTCCAGTTAAATGACAGATTTTTATTTCCTATTACAATTTCCTATCATTTTTAAGGCTTCAGTAAAAAATTCCAAAGATCACAATCTGATAGACTTCTTAAAACAGGCTATGGTTGGCGCTTAGACAGAGTAGTAGAGAGGAGATCAATTTGCATTAACCATTTATCTTCTGTGTTTAAAATGACATTACAATAGGAAAGACTACAAATTTCCTGGTAACCAACAGCACACAGACAGACCCAAAATTGGAGGCTATTGTACAGGATAATTGCTGTAATAATGACAACCACCACCGTAATGTGACCACTGACCCTGGTCTTACGTCTCTCTCTGTTTACTGAGTGCAGTGTTGCCATGATACCTGCTCCAAAGGCCCCGTGTTGTGTTATGAAAACGCTGTGTTGTGCAACAAAATTGATTTAGGACACTATTCAACTATAATTCCCACTACTGATTGCTGTTTTGAGGTTTTCTTAACCTCTTTGGTCAAAGCAGAGTAACAGGAAGGCAGTCCATAAAAATAGTAATCAAAATACACCATGGTCAAAAGTATGTAGACACCTGTTCTTCTTGGTGATCTCTTTTATCCAGCCACTCACTGCTAGCAGGTACATAATGTAAAAAGACTGCCAAGGAACATCTCAGTGGACATTGATAATGGATTATCCTGAACACTTGACTCTCAGTATGACATATTTATTGGTTTCCACCTCCAGTTCATTGACTTTCTGCCCTGCACTCCTAAAATAAAGTTCATAAAGAAATGGTTTGCCAGCGTTGATGGAGATCTTGGCTGGCTTGCGCAGAGCTCTTACCATAACTCCATCAGACACCTGTGATGAATTGGAATGCCTAAATTGATCCGGGGCTTACCGTCCGTCTATGCTCGACCTTGCAGTCATGTTTCGGATTTTAATGTAAAGGCCTTCCCAAATAAGTGAAGTCTGCTGTAGGAGTAACTGGAGCTCAATGCGTATACAAATACCCATGGTTTATGGGTGTCCACAGACTTTTGGCTGTAGCGTAACTAAATATATTAACATACTGATAACATCGTCTAACATTGGCTCAAAGTAACACGACTAAACATAATTTGTGACTTGTGAGATTCAATTCCTATATGCAGATATATTACACTGATGTTGTGCTGCCAAGATTTTTCTCTCTCTGCTAGAGAAGGGCAAGATATGTCACACTTCTCCTACTCTATTATGCAGTGCTACTCTAAACTCATTATGCACTGCTGTACTTAATCCTTCAGGAAATACGTGAGTTTTGGGGTAGCAGCTGAAGTGTACGGTGTGAAAATTCATGGCGTTCACAGTATAAGACAGGTTTCGCAGTATGAGACCCCTACAACCGAGGAACCATTGGTTTTTGGCAGACCACGTTTTCTGAATATATCCTCACAGTTTCAAGGTATAATGATATTTTCCAAGAGTTCCAAGCGGCGCAATCTCAAATGCGTCCAAAATTGAACCAGTCTAGTACGTACTAACTTTCGAGGTTGGATTATATCTGTGTTAATTCCCAGTCTAGGATTGGGACACAAAAAGGAAAAAGGTGAAGGGAAGGAGAAAAAACAGCCAACAATGCCCGTCCACACACACAACCTGAAGCACAGACAAAAAATGTACAACCAGCATCTGGAATCCACAGTAAAGCAAATAATCAGGGTCAGAACAGGCCACCAGATCACAAATATGATCACAAATATGAAAAGGGGACAGGAAGCACAAAGTACAACACTAACTAAGTCAAACACACGGTACGTCAGATTTATTTATTAGCGCTTTTTACAATAGAGCATTGTCTCAAAGCAACTTTACAAGTTTAGATTATCTCCTAATAACTACGTCCAATCCCAAATTGAGCAAGCCTAGGGCGACAGTGGCAAGGAAAAACTCCCTAGTTGTAGGAAGAAACCTTGGGAGGACCAAGACTCAAAAAGGGACCCAACCTCCTTGGGCGGCGTGGTTAATAAATCTAAGAGCAAAACTAAAGTCATGGAGTCAAAGTTCGAATAAAATGTGAAGTATGCACATCGACATTAAGTGGCCCGGGTATGATGGGGCTGGAGCTGATGACGGAAGCAGCTTGAGTGGAGCTCCAGCAGATGAACATCATGTGTGGGGCTGGTATGTGACGCGACAGTTGTAACAATTGGGTAAAAACATTATGCTATGATCACAAACCCAGTGTATCTGTTAAATGCCTCAGTAACATGAGTGATTTTGTAAATGCGCAGGTGTCAGTGTGTGTGCCGGTCCTCACGTGCGCTGATTGGGCGAGATAGGATAGACCGAATCATGCGCCGAGTGTCACAGTAATTTCACAGGTCACAGAGCAGCCTGATGGTGCCGGGCAGAAGCAGACTACAGGTCACGACCCCAGCACGCTGCGTTACAGAGCCAGCTGCCAATCTAGAGCCTCTCCATGCTATGAAGAGTGTAATCACTCCACTCCCGGAGACGATCTGAGACGGCTTAAAACAGATCGAGAAGTTTGAAAGAAGAGTGCACTAGTTTGTGTTTATAAGTGCTGACAGAAGGAGAAGAGAGGCGACGGGTGTAATTGTGTTCGAATATGAAATGCGCCTGTCACATTACACAGAGCTTAAAGAGCCGGTGTATCATTATCGCCTACCGCCGAAAAATTAGACCATAATTGGGCTCATTGTGATGCAAATGGAGCAGCGGCTGAAAGAACGAGACCAGAATAGACCTTTATCCTTCAACCCATCTTAACAAAAACACTGAGCTGTCATTGTCTCCATTATAAATCCTGGGCGATTTGGACGGTCAGATTAGTAGGCTTCAATACGATAACATGCGCCGACTGTCTGCCTCTGTTGCGTTAGCTAATGTGATTTTAGGTGTTTTTCCTGATGACTCAGGCATTGATTGCTGTGTGGCCCTGGGGAAGGGAGAATAGGAATCGTAATGGGATTATTTTTGACCCCGCTTTATGCTGGTTTCATATTCCATACATACAGCTTAGTTTTTAAGTCAGGCAGAATGCTGAAAATCCATTATGGTCTGGCATGAGGATTAGTCTGTATCCTATGGGATGTTTCCTAGAGAAACTGAAAAGCTTAAGAGTTGAAATTTGTGATGAGATTTGACGGTATTCAGTGCTTCTTACAGGAATTCAGAAAGCACCCAAACACAGATAGATATATAAATCATTGCGTCCTCTCCGTGACTTACTCGGTGTCTACTTCCGAATTCCAAAAGCTCTGCGTGAATAAGATGCCCTGTCGTCAGAGGTGCAGAAGATTTAGTGAGATGCACGACGAAGCAGAACCCGGTCATTGCCCTGTTTTAATCACACTCTTTTAGCATTAGGCGAGACAGTATAATTATATATCATACCTAAGAGGGCTGGCTGGTAATTTTCCAGCATCAATCAAATGCCATTACCAGCAGCCATGGATGAGCAGCTCATGACTAATTTCCATAATTAACCGATCAGAGAACCTTCTGCCACTCCTTAAGAAATGAACTCTCCTCTTGCAGTTGAAAAACGAGAGGAATGGGGAAAAAAGGCAGTGGCATTCATCTAAAGGTACTGGCCTTCTGCATGTGTCCAACTCTAATGAGTGCTATATAAGTAACTGCACGAGGGAGTATTGAGGGAATATCGGCCTGGCTTACTGTCAAGACATTTGTTAACACCTAATTTGCTTTGATGACCGCCTGACCCCGGCGCACGTGCGCTTCATTGTTTGACAAATGTGACAAACCCAGCTGTGATTTACTAACAGTGACAGCTTGGAGACACAAGCCAAGGCCAATTAATATGAACTCTACACAGAGTGAAGCAACAGGGCTGACCTAAAAGTGAGCTTTTGCGTTTGTGTCTCACTGGATTTTGTTTTCTTGGAGGACGGTAAGGGTGCGATCAGATTGCGAGACTTGTTCTATTGAAAATGCCTTTTGTAGTATAGCAGGACACGGATTCTGTGGGCTCTGCCTGTTCTGTTCCACATAGATTGAATTGATATGATCTGAAGTGGATTAGGTCTGCTCATAATGTGCCACATTTCAAGAGATAACCAGAGAAGAAAAACTGTGCGTGTGCATTTTGACGGTGGTAGCCTAGCGGTTAAGGTACTGGACTATGGGCCAAAAGGTCCAGGGTTCAAATCCCACCTCTGGCAAGCTGCCAATGTTGGGTCCTTGAGCAAGACCCTTAACCCACAATTGCTTGGATTGTAAGACTGTATCAACTGTAAGTCGCTCTGGATAAGGGCGTCTGCTAAATGCTGTAAATGTAAATGTAAATGACTGTGTTCACACAGAAGGTGGCCCAAATCCGATATTTTACATCATATGTGACACAGATGTGTTATCTTCAGGACAGAAAATGGAAAAAACACACTGAATCTGCCATTTTCAGTTCCGATTTGGGCCAGGATACATATCCGACACGGGGCAATGCAACTCAGTCTGAACACCCAGATCGGAACTCATGCGGCTTTAAGTCATTCCAACTCGACCTTCGTTATAAATGCACACGGTGGAGAAGGGAAAGTGGACCACAGCAGTGACGCAGCTATTCAGTCGCAGGATAACATAGTAACAGACCTTGTAAATATTTGGGGTGATGTCTCTGTGCAAACAAAATTAGCACATATCACAATTGCTCTGTGTTTGAGGAAATTTCTAAAGAAATGGCCGAACGCGGCCACAGAAAGATCTGCAGTGTCAATGGAAAATAAAAGGCTCAAAAGCAAAATTTAATGAAACCATGGACGCAAACCAAAGTAGTGGCCTTGTCCGAATAACATGTCTTTTTTAACAGCTCCTATTACTGTTACTGTTGACTCCATTTTGATCGTTTTTCCCCTGGACGAGCGAGTGACATGAAGTGTTGCTCTTTTGCACATGTGCATCAGTTTAGGACCGTGAACTGTTCAGGATGTTAACAATAATGTTAATGTTAAATTGTTTATGTATTAATGTAATTAATTAATTTAAAAATGTAAAAAATAAAATAAAATTTGGTGAGAAAATGAGCTTTCTGCCACTTTTACATTATAAACTGAAGGCTGAATGATGTACAAAAATGAAGGATGTTTTCAACCAAACCTTTACAAACAGCTTTTTAAACAAGATTTTAGCTTGTCACAGACATTTAGCACATTGCACAAAACACTCCAGTGCTCTACTCCAGCCAAAAAACTTCCCTTCGCTTTCAGCCACACCTGAGTAAACTCTGGGAAATCACAAACGTTGGCTTTTGGGCCTCCATCAATTTCTAAGTAATTTTCCTTTCAACATAAATTGTCTGCTTGATAATGAAAGGTCCATGAGCAGACCTAAAGATGAAATGACTCAGGGCTCAGTACTAGGTCCAGTGATGTTATAATGGCAAGAAGGGATGCCTGAAAGCCCGGAGGCCACCTGAATGAAGAATATCCCCATCATTGCCATCAGTGCTGTTTGATAATCAGGGCAGATTAGCCCTGCAGTCAATCCTGTTCAAGCCTCACAGAACAGGTGGGGGCTTAGACTGGAGCTCTACTGATTGACACTCTGTTATTGCGGTGGAGAAATTTTAATCACTCTGCGGCACGCCAGAGTGAACGTCTCTTTCCCCCCGACCCCCATTCAGCCCCTGTGTGCAGCCTGGGCAGAACGAAGTGCACACTTTTCCCATTAGCAGATTTTTGCACCCCTTCCATCCTCCTTCGGCCAATTCATCACCACATCCCCCCAGGAGCCTCCCTCCTTCCATCCCTCCATTCCACTGCTCCCCCACATCTTGCTCCCCTCCATAAGTACTCATTACCATTCATGGTATTTCTGGACAAATATATTCTCCGAGGACGGCTCACTCTAATTATCTCCCTGACTGTTATTGAGAGCTTTGATTAGGGGCTGTCACTATGAGTAACAGGCAGCAGGTAGCAGAAAGACGAAGAGAGGTTGGTAGTCCATGGGGTTGTTTTGTGCTTTTATCTGCTTTGCTCCTTTCGGCTCAGGAGTGAATTAAATATGGGACATAAAGGACCGTTTCCAGCTCCCTGTAATGTCTGTGGAGTTCTCTACTGTGGATAAATGATTATAAAATACTCTGTGTGTCTTTTGTTTTCTCTCCTCCGTTTGTCCTTCTAACCCTTCTCGCTCTGTTTTTTTCTTTTTCGGCAATGTATAGGTAAGCCCGTAATGATAATAACAGAGTACATGGAAAATGGATCACTGGACACATTCTTAAAGGTGAGTATTGCTTGTTCTGTACTGCAATAGAAATTGAGTTCAGTGTTCAACTAGCATGAAAACAATAAATCTAAAGCACACTCACCATCAAATTTGTTCACTGATTTTATGTAGTCTGTTCAGCTTCTAACAGTATCTATTGCTTTGGAGTTTGCTTCTAAGAAAAAATATTATATATACACTATATAGACAAAAGTTTGTGGACTTCCCTTGTAATTGCTTCTACACTCACTTGTAATTCTTTTATAAAATAAAACTAATTTCTAGATTCCACAAACAGTGGCAGTACAACGGGCTGTACTGATATCCCAGTGACACATTTATAAGTTTGCTCTTCCAACATCTCAATACATCAACTTTCTGTAATTAAACAAAGTCCATAGAGAATTGGTTTGCCAACTTTGATTGAGAACTTGGCTGGCTTGCGCAGAATCTTGGCAGAACTCCAGGCACCTTGAAAATGTACTGGAATGGCAAAAGTGAGCCAGGGCTTATTGTCTAACATCAGAAGCTGTCAGGAGTCATGTTCCAAAATCTAATGGAAAGCCCTTTTAGAAGAACAAAGGTTGTTGTAGCAGGAATGGTGGGGACAAACTCCATACATCTCCATAAATACCCATGTTTTGGATGCAGTTCTGGCTGTCCACAAACGTTTGTCTGTACAGAGGTGCTTGAAAGTTAGTGAACCCTTTAGAATTGTCTATATTTTGTGTAAATATGACCTAAAACATCATCAGATTTTCACACAAGTCCTAAAAGTAGATAGAGAACCCAGTTAAACAAATGAGACAAAAATATTGTACATTTATATTGTTATATATACATATATTGTTCATTTATTTATTTATTTATTGAGGAAAATGATCCAATATTAGTGAGTGGCAAAAGTATGTGAACCTCTAGGATTAGCAGTTAATTTGAAGGTGAACTTGGAGTCTGGTATTTTCAATCAATGGGATGACAATCAGGTGTGAGTGGGCACCCTGTTTTATTTAAAGAACAGGGATCTATCAAAGTATGCTCTTCACAACACGTTTGTGGAAGTGTATCATGGCACGGAAAAAGGAGATTTCTGAGGCCCCCAGAAAAAGAGTTGTTGATGCTCATCAGGCTGGAAAAGGTTACAAAACCATCTCTAAAGAGTTTAGACTCCACCAATCCACAGTCAGACAGATTGTAGAAATGGAGGAAATTTTAGACCATTGTTACCGTCCCCAGTAATGGTCGACCAACAAAGATCACTCCAAGAGCAAGGAGTGTAATAGTTGGTGAGATCACAAAAGAATCCAGGGTAACTTCTAAGCAATTGAAGACCTCTCTCACTGAAGGCTAACTGAAGGAAAATGTTAATGTTCATGAGTCCACCATCAGAAGAACACTGAACAACAATGGTGTGCATGGCAGGGTTGCAAGCAGAAAGCCGCTGCTCTCCAAAAAGAACATTGCTGCTCGTTTGCAGTTTGCTAAAGATCACGTGGACAAGCCAGAAGGCTACTGGAAGAATGTTTTATGGACGGATGAGACCAAAATAGAACTTTTTGGTTTAAAAGGAAAGCGTTATGTTTGGAGAAAGGAAAACACTGCATTCCAGCATAAGAACCTTATCCCATCTGTGAAACATGGTGGTGGTAGTATTATGGTTTAGGCCTGTTTTGCTGCATCTGAGCCAGGACGGCTTGCCATCATTGATGGAACAATGAATTCTATCAGAGAATTCTAAAGGATGTCACAACATCTGTCCATGAACTGAATCTCAAGAGAAGGTGGGTCATGCAGCAAGACAACAACCAAAGTTGTCTGCCAAAAAATAGTTAAAGAAGAATAATGTTTTGGAATTGCCAAGTCAAAGACATGACCTTAATCCAATCGAAATGTTGTGGAAGGACCTGAAGTGAGCAGTTAATGTGAGGAAACCCACCAACATCCCAGAGTTGAAGCTGTTCTGTACGAAGGAATGGGCTAAAATTCCTCCAAGCCGGTGTGTAGGACTGATCAACAGTTACAGGAATCGTTTAGTTGCAGTTATTGCTGCACGGGGGGGGGGGGGGGGGTCACAGCAGATACTGAAAGCAAAGGTTAAGATTAACTCACCAGCAAATTATACCAGCCACGACTGAGATCAACCACATATGCAAATATTACAGTAACAAGAAAATGACCTTTAGCTGAGAACTAAAATGAAGACCTTTCAGCCATGTAAAGCAGAAATGGTATTATTACTACCACCAATTTCAGCCATGTCTAGAGTTTTATGACACTGACTCAGGTACACGGGCCAACTCTTGCTTTGATCAGTTTTGAACCATTTTTGTACCCCACCCATCAATTTAAAGTAATGACCAAAAGACCTCTACTAAGTAGATATTAGTTCCATAGCAGATCAGTTTGGGCAGTGATACTGTAGTGTGCGGCTTGTATATATTCATGAAGCTTAGTGCTGTGCCCCAAATTGAGTCCCAGCATTCCTAAAAATACTAAAGAGTAATTTTTGTTGGAGTTTTTTTAGTTAAAGTTTGTATCTCATAAGCTAGAAAAACCATATGTTAAAACCATAAATGTCTCACAAATGGTAAGAAACCAAATAATAGCTCAAATGGTCAGCACGAAAGGTCTTCTCAGATTTGTTGGTCTCTTTGCAGTGACAGTGACAGACCCACCCAAAAAGTGTGGGAATGACAGTCCAAAACAGTTTTCTGTTTAAAAAACAGTGTGGGGGGTGGTCTCACTGGCACCAAAAAAGCCAGTTTAACGGAAGATAATGGTAATATTGATCTGGTGTTCTGGTGTTCTCCTCGATGCACAGTGTGACATTTTTTGCATCACTGTGTGTAGAAACATGATGGGCAGTTCACAGTAATCCAGCTGGTAGGAATCCTTCGCGGCATAGCTGCCGGCATGCAGTACCTCTCCGAGATGAACTACGTGCACCGAGACCTGGCAGCACGCAACATCCTGGTGAACGCCAACCTGGTGTGTAAAGTGTCGGACTTTGGGCTCTCCCGTGTGCTTGAGGACGACCCAGATGCGGTATACACGACGAGGGTGAGTCCAGCTGTTACTTCTCAGCTTTCTTCAACTCAGTCTAACATTTATACGGCACTTTTAAAGCCTAGACACAAAATGAGCAGCCATCTCCCTGAGGCACACAGGGAGGAAAGCCTGAATGGAACCATCCCCTTCTGGGTGACTTGGGGGAATTGACTGTCTTTACACTGCCTGTCTGGATCGTCTTTACTACTGTGAAAACAAGTCTGCGATCCACTAACATCAGTGCAAAGGATGGCCTTAATTTAGAAATCTAATTATCCTTTAACTCTGCTCCCATTCCCCTGATATAAATGGAAACACAAATGAAAAGTGCTCTAGTTGTAGAACAGGAATTAGGTCAGTAGTGTGCTTGAAAGCCTCGAAGCATGATTGTGAAGGTGATGGCAGCTAAGAGCTTGCTCAGAAGGGAAGTAGGGATCTCCAGCGTTTCATTGAGCTGAGCTAACTGACCCACATTCTCTTCCGAGAATTTTCTTTTCGATGTTTTAACCTCGCTTATCCTGGTCAGGGCCGTGTCAGATCCAGAGCAAATCACTCCTCAAGCCTCTCCTCCCTAGCTGTGTCTGAGACACCTGACCTGGCAGAAAGCCAGCATTGGGTCTCTCACATGGGTCTCCGTGGTGGTGGGTCAGCCAATTGCTGCTGACCCACAAATCAGAGAGGTGTTATATCACCTCTATCATTACCCTACTACCAACTTTCCTGTTACACAACTAGACCTATTAGCATTGATTTGATTCAGACTGAAAAGTTAATCTTTCTTTTGTGATACACTGGGTATCAGTTTGAGCTCAGCCAGAACAGACCCCATGCCACCCGAACATGACGGCGCTGAGCCGGTAAATACACTCGGCTGTACAGCAGGGAGCGAGGATCCCCACAGTACCCAGCAGCCAGGTAACTGTACTGATCACAGGAGACCTTTTATCCACGCGTCACAAGGAGCAAACAGAATTACAGCTCCGTGCTCCATCCGACTCCATTACCAATCGGCCCAGCTGGGTCAACAAAAACCAAGTCTGAGCGAGAGAAAGGAAATGAGAGAGCTGGAATCAGACTAGCAAGGATGAAAGACTCTGCCTACAGGGATTTAACAGTGTATATCACAGAGACCAGCAGCTCATTGCTGAGAGGACCAGCTCGCATACACAATGGCAGTATTCATGCAACTTTTTTTTTGGCACTCTGCACCAGTGTGTTCCTACTGCAAAACCTGAAAGAAGCGTTCACCTGCGCGGTAAACTCTGCTATCTTTTTATTTTATTTTATCTTAGTTAATAGCATAACAGTTTTGTTTTAATAGCAACAAACATCACAGATATGACTCGAAACAAATTTTGCTTAATGGCTGAATATTCTGGCTTTGTGAAGCTTACCTCAACCAAGTTAAATTATTTTAATTTATGGCATATTTTTTCGGGATCAAGTAGAGGAAAAAAATATGGTATCATTAACCAAAACTACTACAGTCAGTACTTTGTTGCTCCTCCTCAGGCTTTTATGATGGTCTGCATTCTTTGGTGTATGGACTTCACTAATGAAAGACAATATTCTACATCCAGCGGGTTCCAACTTTCTTGAATAACAGTTGACAGATCAGATTTGAGGGATGGAGCATTGCCATTAGAGATTCACTGAAACAAAATTTTCCCTTTTGATACCGAGTCCGATACTTGAACTCTAAGTATCGGCTTATACTGAGTACTGATCTTGAAATGGTGCTTTAAACCTCTGTGTCTAACATGAGGCTGTAACTAAAGCAAAAGAGTAATACAAATTAAAACATTTCAACTAGAAAAATTAAAACTAGAATAAAATAGTACAAAACACGTTATTATTAAGCTGTTAGCACTTCTGGGTAATGCAATAGTAAATAAATCATAAAGAAATCATGATTTACTGTTCAATTACTAAACCTGTTGATAAGAATAAACGCACTTTTTATTCATAACATATTTTAGCCACCTTTAGGGCTGCAACTAACGATTATTTTAATAATCGATTAATCAGTTGATTATTTTTCGATTAATCGATGAATCGGGTTTAAAAAAAAACTTTCCATGTCTTTATTCAGAAATAAAACATTAAATAACAGAGCAAATAAGTGCTTACAATAAATGAATAATAATAAATAAAATTATTAATAAATTGAAATAACAAATTAAATAATAAAGAAAAATAAGTGAATCTCTGATGCAAACACTACATACAAACTCATTCACGCTCTTTCTTTAGAAACTTTGCATTGCAATCCAAAAATGTTAGCATGTCAACATGCTCCTGGCTAAGGCTCTCGTTTTAGAGACTATATTTCCTGCCGCAGAAAATAAACGCTCAGACAGCATTGAAGTAGCAGGAATGCATAAATAGGACTCGGCTAGCCTGGCCAATATAGGATATCTGTGTCTTAACTCCATCACTGTCATTATCCAGCTAACAAGCAGAAACACAGCATCAACCGTGCTGTGTGCCCGTTCGCATTAGTTATTGTGAGTGCGCCGTTTACGTTTCCTCACTTCAAAACGGAACAAACTCGGGATATTGTGGTGACTTACGCTGTTGTTGAGCTCCCTTCATCCTCATCAATGACTCCAACATGTTTTCGTTTTGAGGGCTGTATCAGCACCATGGTGCTCCCGTGCCAGGTCAGATCCCCTTTGCAAAGCTTGCATGTTACACATTGTTTAGTTGTGTGAAGCGTGAAGTGCTCCTACAATTTTGAAGACTTAAACCGAACCTTCTTCTCTGAATTTATGTAATTCTTAACGCTAACTTGTTTTGAAGATTCCGCTTCCGCGCCGGCTCTGCCTCGCTCCGTTTAATCGCTCGTGTTTTTTTCCAGCGTTGACGAAGTAACGTAAGCGGATATGATAAAGCGGGGACACATAAATCATGCGACAACGAATCGATAATGAAATTTGTTGGCAACACTTTTAATAATCGATTATTATCGATTCGTTGTTGCAATTTAATGGTAACATTTTAGCCTACGTGAAATGGATAATAATGCAGTATGAAATAGTTTAAAAATAGAAGAAATTTGAAGAAGTTCCTGCATAGGGCTTTAATTCCGCTGTACCACAGCAAAGAAACAGCCGCGGCAGATTTCATGCTTGCTAGCTAAATTTCCTTAAACAAAGAAGTTGCCTGTAATCTGATTATTTGTAATTATTTGTAAGTGTTTGATTTCTTATGTCTGAAGATTTGCTGGCACAGTGAGTAATACAATTGTAGTTTTCCCATGGTTATGCTGTGCAGTTAAGGTATTTGTACAGAATTAGTAATTTGAATTTCCAAAACTGCTTTGGGTTTTCACAGTGCTGGTAATTGATGCGGATCATGGTTCTCATCATGGTGTAATAAACGCTTCATTCCTGTGATTTGAGACCTAACAAAAGGTACATACATTTTTGTGTACCAGTCCAGGACTTTTGTGACAGATTGCCAAGGCCGTACAATATTAACTTTCTTTCTGTTCTTTTAATAAAATAACTGGAAAAAACACGTTTCTAGTGAAGTCGCAACCACAGCTAATAGACGGTTATTGAATGTTAATCGGACCACGTCTGGTAATTATATCTGATCTATAATGAGGTCAGTCATCTTGTGATAATCCATTCCCAGAGTGTGAGATAGGTGCATCACTACTTATCATCTGCCAATTTTTTTTTATTTCCACCATACATTTTCAATAACATTGAGATCCAGGACTGTTTGCTGGCCTTTGTCAAGAAAAGCAGTAACCCTATTTTCTATTGTTTGGATTGAAAAAAAAGCTGCCTAATATCTCAGTGACTTATCCTGGGCCAGCAAAGCCTAAGATCATAAATGTGTGATTGTTTTTCGTCAAGCAGTCATCTTGGTATCTTTCATTAAAAACAGCCACCAGACAAAAGTTCCAGCATCACCCAGTGCAGATTTGTGATTCATTGCTGAATAGCACTTCACATTGGATTTCCTTCTTGAAGGAGCTTTATAATCCTTTCCATTGTTTCAATTGTAAACCCACTTGTTGAGCTCATGTTTTCTTTCAATTAGCTGAGCCCAACAGCTCTTTAAGCTTTCCCTTTTAACTGCGGGCTAATATGCATTTTTAGACATGCACTGGTATTCGTTTTAGAAATGTAAATTACAAGGTGATTCCATTTTTTTTTTTTTTTTTGGAAAAAAATGTGCTATTCATTAAAATCATTTAATTTAATTTGTTTAAAATATGCTTCACAAGCCAGGATGTTGTTTCAGCAGTTAAATGTTTTGGGTCATATCTGTGATGTGCTAAGTTGCCAAAGTAAAGCAGCTGGGTGAACAGGAAAGTGTGGTGAGCCCATCATTTTGGCCAGGGAAAGTAAATCACTCCATCACTGCATGCACAGAATAACAGCTTGTACATGCTGCTTCTCATAAAAGTGCCTGATATAATGAAAATTTTGCATAAAATAGGAATCCTTCCTGGTAACCTAATTTGTTTACCACCTCTTAATCTTCCTCATAAAATCGTTTCGTGCCTGATATATGAAAATTTTTGCATAAAATAGGATTCCTTTGGTAATGTTACCGTTGATAGACCAGATCTCCGTCTGAGAAGTTTTGAAATGTGGGACGAAGCAAACTATGATTGCTTGCTTTAAAGTTACAGTGGTGCTTGAAAGTTTTGTGAACCCTTTAGAATTTTCTATATTTCTGCATAAATATGAACTAAAACGTCAGCAGACTTTGCCACACAAGTCCTAAAACTAGATAAAGAGAACCCAAACTAAACAAATGAGACAAAAAATATTTTATACTTGGTCATTATTTATTGAGGAAAATGATTAATGATCAATATTACATATTAGTGAGTGGCAAAAGTATGTGAACCTCTAAGGATTATTCAGTTAAAATTTGGAAGGTGAATTAAGAGTCAGGTGTTTTCAATCAATGGGATGACAGATCAGGTGTGGAGTGGGCCCCTGTTTATATTTAAAGAACAGGGAATCTATCAAAAGGTCTGCTCTTCTTCACACACGTTTGTGGAAGTGTAATCAATGGCACGAAACAAAGGAGATTCTTTCTGAGGACCTCGAAAAAGAGTTGGTTGATGGCTCAGTCATGCGGGAAGAGGTTACAAACCACCATCGTCTAAAGAGTTTGGACTCCACCAATCCCACAGTCAGACAGATTGTGTACAAACTGGAAGAAATTCAAGGACCATTGTTACCCTCCCCAGGAGTGGTCCGACCAACAAAGATCACTCCAAGAGCAAGGCATGGTATAGTTGGGGCCGAGTCACAAAGGACCCCAAGGTAACTTCTAAGCTACTGAAGGCCCTCTCTCAGAATTTGGCTAATGTTAATGTTCATGAGTCCACCCATCAGAAGAACACTGAACAACAACTGCTGTGCATAGCAGGGTTACAAGGTCCTTCCGGAAAGAAAGCCACTTGCTCTCCAAAAAGAACATTGCATCTGCTCGTCTCTAGTTTGCTAAAGAGCTTAGTCTCACGTTGGACAAGCAGAAGGGCTATTTGAAGAGAACGTTTTTCTGGATGGATGAGACCAAAATAGAAATTTTGGTTTAAAAGAAGTCAAGTCAAGTCAAGTCAGATTTATTTATATAGCGCTTTTTTACAATGAGAGCATTGGTCTCAAAGCAACTTTACAAGTTTTAGATTATCTCCTAAATAACTACGTCCAATCCCAAAGAAAAGCGTTATGTTTGGAGAAAGGAAAAACACTGCATTTTCCAGCATAAGAACCATGAATCCCATCTGTGAAACATGGTGAGGGTGGTAGTATCATGGTTTGGGGCCTGTTTTTTGCTGCATCTGGGCCAGAACGGCTTTGCCATCATTAATGGAAGAATGATTCTTCTGAATTAGATCATTAAAGAATTTCTGCGAGAACTTCCTAAAAAATGTCAGGACACCTGTCCCATGAACTGAATCTCACAAGAAGGTGGGTCATGCAGCAAGACAACGACCCTAAGCACCACAAGTCGTTCTGCCAAAAATGGTTAAAGAAGAATAAAGTTAATGTTTTGGAATGCCCAAGTCAAAGTCCTGACCTTTTTTAATTCAATTGAATGAAATGTTGTGGAAGGAGCTGAAGTGAGCAGTTAATGTGAGGAAACCCACCAACATCCCAGAGTTGAAGCTGCTCTGTATGGAGGAATGGGCTAAAATTCATACACAATACTAAGAGGAGATTTACATTTACAGCATTTAGCAGACGCCCTTATCCAGAGCGACTTACAATTGATACAGTCTTACAATCCAAGCTATGGGGGTTAAGGGTCTTACTCAACAGTGGCAGCTTGGCAGAGGTGGGATTTGAACCCTGGACCTTCTGGTCCATGGTCCAGTACCTTAACCGCTAGGCTACCATGTCCCACATGGTATCCCTGTGTATGCCCTACGATGGATTGGCGCCCTGTCTAGGGTTGTTTCTGCCTTGCGCCCCGTGCAGCCGGCTAGGCACTGTCATTCCTGCCACCCTGACTAGGATCAGACACTGAATGAATGAATAACTAACAATGAGGATCTATTTTTATATAGTACTGTGCAAAAGTCTTAGGCCACCATTATATTAGATATACCATCGTTTTGGCAATGGTATAATGACCATATATAATTATTTTTCAGTCTCTTTCTTAAAATGCAACCAGAAAATATAGGAAATGTGCATGAAGTATTAACAATTGGAAAAAAAAGGCTTAGTAGTTAAGATTGTTTTACACATGGGTTTGATTTTGGAAAGTGTCTAATGAAAATCAACCCCATTTTCTTGCCTTTCACAGGGAGGTAAAATTCCTATCCGGTGGACGGCCCCTGAAGCAATAGCCTACAGGAAGTTCACCTCAGCCAGTGATGTGTGGAGTTACGGTATAGTCATGTGGGAAGTCATATCATATGGAGAGCGGCCGTACTGGGAGATGTCCAACCAGGATGTGAGTAAACTCAGAATTGATGTGCAACCAGAGCACAATAAATAGTGTGTAAACCACATACAGTGAGATCTGTTATAGAGATATGAACTGTCGCAGTTCCTCCATTAACAAGTCTTTATAGCCGTTATGTCCTTGACCCATCTCACTGGTCCACACTGTTTATTACTTACACACATACACATTTAAACAGATCAGCAGGTTTGGGAGTCCTGACTGCACCGAGTGCTGTAGATCATCCGGCAAAATCGCTCTGCCAAAGCACTTCTAACTCCCCTGACCACAGTTGAGCTAAACAGAGTGATCCGACTCCTGCAAACCTAAAATGATTCAGTGTATCTGGAACCTGAACCGTTCCAGGTTTCTGTGTAACTGGAGGATTAAAATCCATCGCGCCTTGATCACGCTGGTCTTTCTACATCAAAAACCTTTTTCGTTTTGCACCTTGGAAAGCACGCTCCGACAGAAGGTTGGGGACCAAAATTTGGAATCGAGTCAGCACGGCTAACTAGCAGCTCGCACGCCTGTTAAGAGACGCTTTTATTAGAGCCGGGCAGAAGAATTTTGAAAGTCTCGTTCAAGGCGTAAGACTGAAACCCATCTGTTCCTTCCCGTTCGCCATGACAACGCCTTCTACATATCTGTGTGGCCCAAACGATGTGTTCCTGCAGGGTGTTAGCTTTGAGATTCACTATCCAAAAGTAATATCGTATAGTGAAGGAAAGGAATTGGCAGGATTCTTAACTCAGAGCCGACGAGGGTGGCCTGTTTGAAAGCTGCACTGGTATGGAACAATGGAGGCGAATGTAGTGTTGGTGCTGCAGAGCTCTGAGGAACCGAGGATTGATCCTGTCCTGTGGTTACTGTCTGTTTGGGTTTTGCTTATGTGTCCATGTTGGTTTACTTCTATTTCCTCCAGTTTCCCAAACACATGACAGGAGGTCGATTGACTACTCTAAACTGCCTCTAAGGGCAAGTGAGAGCAAATCGGTGTCGAATATCATCTGATGGACTGGCTCAGTACCAGGAGAGTCTCCAAACCCATTGTGACTGTCAACATGATGACTGAATATGAATGAATGTAATACTATTAGGAATGAGTGGAGTGGTGCCAAAAGCCCATCACCATGGAGACCTGGGTTCACTTTGTCTAAGGGAGGGGAGGCTGGACATGCGGATCTTGTCCTTGCACTACAATATCAACCCCAGTCATGTCCTGCAATGGATTGGTGTCCTGTCCAGGGTGTACTTCAGCCTGCACTCAGTGAGACACCTGTTCTTGGACTGTGACTGGGACTGTAGTAGCCTAGCGGGTAAGGTACTGGACTATGGACCAGAAGGTCCAGGGTTCAAATCCCACCTCTGCCAAGCTGCCACTGTTGGGTTCTTGAGCAAGGCCCTTAACCCACAATTGCTTGGATTGTAAGACTGTATCAATTGTAAGTCGCTCTGGATAATGCCGTCTGCTAAATGCTGTAAATGTAATGTAAATGTTCCTTCCAACCCTGACCAGGACAAGGCATTTAGCAGACACCCTTACACAGAGCAACTTACACCTGATACAGTCTTAGCAATTACAACTGTTACAATCCAAGCAATTGTGGTTAAGGATCTTCTCTAAAGACCCACCAGTGGCAGCTTGGCTGAGGTGCGATTTGAACTCAAGACCTTCTGGTTTATAATCCAGTACCTTAACCACTAAGCTACCAAAGTCCTCGGGAACAAGATAACCAGAACTGAAATCAACTCACAAACCAAAACCATTTTTTTTTTTTAACTATTGAAAGCATTTTTGAATCCGAGTCCCTTTTTCCCATCTTAGGTGATAAAGGCTATAGATGAGGGTTACAGATTGCCGGCGCCCATGGACTGCCCTGTCGTGTTGCACCAGCTCATGCTTGATTGCTGGGAGAAGAATCGCAGTGATAGGCCCAAATTCGGGCAGATGGTAAACAGCCTGGACCGACTGATCCGCAACCCCAGCACCCTCAAACAGCTGGCAAACAGCACTGTCTGGTAAGATGTCTCTGGGCTCCATAAGTATACGTACACAAAGCTTCCCTAACACTAGAGTTACAGTTAGGGTTGGGTATTATTTGCATTTTATCAATTCCAATTCCGCTTCCAAATTTCAAATCCCAAATGGTGAAAAACTGCCAAATGTTTAGGTGTAAATAAGATTTTTTTTTCATATTTCAACTTCAAAAGTCATCATTTTTACATTAAGCTTCTTTCTTCCCATGTAATCCTATTATAAGTAAAAAGCTTAACTTGGCTTAGTGTACTAAGGTAGTGACCTAGGAACACAATTTCTCTGTTACTACTCCTCATAGGTAATCTCTATTGCTGAAATGATGTGGTCCAAAGGGAAAGTAATCATTTTTACATTAAGCGTTTTACTGATAATGGTTTTAAATGGGAAGGGAAAAAGCGTAAAGCGTAAAATTATTACTTTCCTTTTGAATCACAGGTTCATCATTTGAGCAGTAGAGTGTATTTATAACCAGTAATAACTGAGAGACGTTCGGTGTTCCTAGGTCATTGTTTTAGGACCTTATACTTCGTTAAGCTTTGTTCACTTTAAGCTTTTAGATTCTCTCCGCTAATTCAGCATTTGCGCTAGGAGACTGTAGACGGTTAAGCACGGCATACTGCTGGAGCCAATATCATGCTGGTGTCGTGGATGTTTCCCCTTCTCCTTTACAACAGATTTTCCCCACACATCACATTTAGTCTTTCCATTTTCTCTCAAAGGGAATGCTAAAATTGTGCAACGTCTAAGCTTATTAATTATTAATAATATTACTACTGTTTTCATTAAAATGATCCCTAACCTGAACATTTTATAAACAAATCAAATGCCTCTGTGGTTCTGAAGGAATATGACGATGAAAACACCTTGTACTCAGTCTTATGGCAAGCATGAATAGGCTGCCAGTGGAGAGGCAGACTGAAAATACAGGAGCTGCTTCATGATGTGCAGAAGCGATGGTGAAGAGTCAGTGGGTTTTTGTCTCTGACCAAAGTTTGCAAAAGCGAAACAGAAAGCGAATAAAATAAGGCCACGTTTGTACTGTCGTCTGAATAAAGGCCTTTTCACACCAAGTACGCAAGAAAAAATGCATGCAATTTTTAGCATAGTGGGACCTTCATACCAAGTCCGATGCGTTTTTGTCTAAACACAATGTGTCACGGAGATTTCTCCATGTCTTTTTCACGTCATCAACGAAAAAACAAAAACACGAGCGAAGATATGTGCAGGAAGCTACAGTTTGTGTTTTTGTGGGCATGAACATAGTAGAATGGACTTACAGTCACTGTGAGGTTTATCACCATCATTCAACTATTTTACACCAGATAGTTTCTTTAATGTCCATGTTTTTATACTCAGCATGTTGCTTGTATAAGCTCTTGTGCTCTGCTACAAGCAGGATGAGCTGTTCTGCCTGACAGCTGAGCTCTGACTGGTCAGCCTGTGCATCCGCACAACCAGAAGTTTGAACAGGCTTCGATTAAAATTGTACGAAGTGTCGCAGTCTGTCAGTTTCGGAGTCGGTGTGAAGGACGGTGTTAATATACATGTGTTATTTTTCAAAACTTGAATCGGAATTTTGACACTGATCTTTTTCTGGTCACAGATTTTGTTCCTTCTCCCTTTAGGCTCAATCGATGCAATTTTGATTATATTGCTATTGTAATTATTTTAAATCAGTATAAGAAAGGATATCGTTGGCAGGTATATCTCCACACACAAGATAAATTAAACTTTCTGCCATTTACATTCATGGACAGTGAGATAACTGGATTTTTCACAAGGATATAAAAGATGTTTTTCACCCAAACAGACTAAGTGTTGAAACTGACTGAAAGCTCAGCTTGACAGAACGTAATGGCGCCGCTCTATCCATAAACCCACCAATCGCATGTGGAAATTGTAAAACGGAACATGTGTTATAGGTGTTAGTGTGAACCGTGTGCAGTCTGTCAGTCAAACCTGGTAAAACGCAGAGGTTGTGCAGATACAGTGTCCTAGCCGTGTGATCAGAAGCAGACATCTGTTTCAAATGAGTGATTTTTCGCTCCGAGATTTGGAAGTAGATGACGGCTGGTTTGTTTAGCTGGAACCCTATCAAAGCAAAATGCGACTCGCTATTCCTCCACTGCTAGAACGAGGTCTGGGGTTTTTTTTTGTATGTATGTGGGTGTGTGTGTTGCAGGGATTGCATTGTAATCAGCCATCCTAGCGGATCTAGGAAGCCTGATGTCAGCTGTCCAGGTTCTGGCTGCTGATTAGCTCTGACAAGGCTTTTCCATAGTCTCTGTGAGAGCTGCCCCACACACACACACACACACACACACACACACACACACACACTTGCATGTGCAAATTTGTTCCCCCACCGTGGAGGAAACTGTCTCCAGACACCACATTCATGTAAAACCTTTGTTGCACATGTGCTTTCATCACTCAGAAAAGGAAACATGGCATCTCAAAATGAGAGTTTGTAATCTTTTTTGTAGTGAAACACTACAATAACTGGATGTTATTACCAGCCTCAATTACTGACTAGATTTAAAATGTATTGGTTTGTTTTACATACAGTACCGTTTTGTAACTCCACGATAAGCTGTTTCCAGTTAAATGTCAAGTGATTCACATGTAGCTGTACTGCTTGAGTGAATGACTATTTCCTCCTGTATCTACAGGGAGGACCCAGTGACACCCGAGTCAGCATGCAGCACTGTGGCTGACTGGCTTGACTCCATTAACATGAGCCAGTACAAAGAGCATTTCTCCAGCGCCGGCTACGTCACGCTGGACTCGGTCATCTACGTCAGTGTCAGGTGAGATGCTGCCTGGAATGTAATGTGTTTTAGATGATCAGCATTCCATCCATCCTTGACAAATACATGTTTTTGAATAGTGTAAATGTGAGAAATGTTTTTCAGTTCATAATTCGTGTGGGGGAATAACGTGTGTTCAGAGATGCAAAAGTCTTAGGCCACCATTACATTTGTTGTTTTAACAATGGTAAAATGTCCATATATAACATCGTGTTACTGTTACTTGTGTCGTTACAATTGCTTCAAACCATCTGACATGGTAATATATGGGTTAAACAGGTCAGTTACCTTAGTAATAAGGATAATAAACTTATTATGTTCAGATATTAATGTTATGCAGCGAATACCTGTACTCTGTTAGGAAGGGTTTTGGTTATGAGTTCATACACTGGGGAAGAATGGAGGGTGATTTGATTAAGAGCATAACAAGAGAAAGTGCACTGTGAGGAGTTTTGTTTTGATGTAATTCACTTGGTGCCTTGATGATGATGTAATGATTTGGGAGAGGTTTGGTTATGATGCAGTGGAAGGATTTTGCCTACAAAGTATTGTGTTAGGCAGAGTTTAGCGAATGTCAGCATGTAAATACAGTGGTATCTCATCGTTAATTTGTTCCAGAAGGCATGAAAATAAGGAATAATGTAAATTGAATTAATCTGTTCCAGATCCCCGGAAAGTCGACACTGTATAAGGAATTATGTGCCATAATGGAGTTATATTGTTCAACAAATCCATCATACGTTAAATGTATCATGAACTGTGGAGTTTAACAAGTGTTTGGTAGAGCAGTCTGTACTGTGTCATAGGATATTATGATAAGTAATAACAAGTTAATGTTTAAAACGCTTACATTAACCTACAGATGGCCAAAATCGTTAACAGAAAGCTAATTTTATAATAAAGTGTTGAAAAAGCTGATGTAATGTACTGAGTAATGAATTGAAAGTGAAAAGTAAAACACTTAGTCTACTGAAGAACTCCAGGCGCTAGTGTAACTGCTAAGCTAACTGCAGTCTGTGTTCTGGAGCATTCAATTCCTGTTTTCCTTTGAGGTGGCTCTTCTAAAAATAAAGAAAAACACGATAAAAATAGAGGAGAACCGAGACAAATTTGTGTAGTCAAACTTGGTCGAGAATCGAATTTCACGATTTCTGAGGTGGTCAAGAACCGAGGTACCACGGTATATCCACCTTGGCACATTCTAAAGATTCGTCTCACAACTTTAATAGGAGGAATGATCTTGTCGTACCAGTGTAACCTCGCATCTCTTGTTTCTTATCAGTGAGCTGGGGAAGATGGGCGTGGTGTTGGCTGGCCATCAAAAGAAAATCATCTCGAGCATTCAGAGCCTGCAGGTGCAGCAACAACAGGGGACCCACGTGCAGGTATAAAGTCGGGACTCTGACCTGGCCCTTCCTCCTTGCTCCCAGCTCTGCCTACACAGACGAGTTTGCCCTCTCACCACTCAAATCGCCCATCCCTTATCAGCACTGATGACGTCCACACCGGCCCACGCTTTTCCGATCCGTCACCCGGGACTGGGGGGGCATATTCGGTCACTCTGGGGCATGGACTGTGCAGCAGCGTGTCTGTGTTCCGCCACTATGGGAAGCCAACGGGAGAAACACATCATGTGAAAAAGTTTCGTAGTAGTGATGTGGTGGTCTGTGTTAACGTAGGTGGTGCTGGTTGACCACATCTAGATGGACCTCAGCTACCAGGCCATCTGTGAACTTGTATTTATGCTAGCATTTTAGTATTTTTCAGCAAGTGACAAGACTCGGACCAGCACTAATCGCGTATGCCATGCAAGATGATGTCGTGTGAGAGTGCACAGTGCTCCATCCAACAGCATTTCGGAGAAACAACCTTGTTTTCCATGAACTGAGACTGAAATCCTTCTTTCCTTGACTCTCTTGTTGTGCTGTTCATTGAATTGATAGGAAGCACTGAGCTCTGTTTCTCGCTCCATGGAGTGCTACTGTCTGCCGTACTTTACGTTGAAGCACAGAGCAGTGAAGCATTGTTTCGGTTCCTTAAATGTACATATTATTGTATAAAGTATATTAATATAGATATGTGAGTGGTATGTCCAGTCATGGCACTTCCAGATCAATCCACTTCTAACAGGTTAGCACCACACTCAAATCTCCAGTATGATAAAGGTGAAACTCTCATACCCCAGTGTAAATTGTACAGTGTCTGTATTTGTACAGCTATGGCGTAGTGTTGAGGATTTTGTCCGTTGTACGCTCGAACCAGGAGATGCCTTGTTTTTAGCTTCGGCGTTTGACCTGGACAGGAAAGGAGTGTGCAGTGAATGTTTGGATGTATTAGCTTTATGGCAGGTCTGGAAAGCTATACATGTTCTCAGGATTACTTTCCTCATCTACAGTCTTGTGCAAAAGTTTGGGCACCTCCTGCTTGTTCTCAAAACAGTAAAAGTTCATTTTGACCTGTTTGCTTATGAAATGGCTCCCTTTAACCATACTACCAGACCTTCAAGTCAAGTCAGATTTATTTATATAGCGCTTTTTACAATGGAGCATTGTCTCAAAGCAATTTTTTAATTTTAGATCCTCTTCTAATAACTACATCCAATCCCAAATTGAGCAAGCCTAGGGTGACAATGGCAAGGAAAAACTCCCTAAGCGTTATGAGGAAGAAACCTTGGGAGGACCAAGACTCAAAAAGGGACCCAACCTCCTTCACGTTGCAAGTACAATGCATTCGGAAATGCTTTCACTTTTTTCACATTTCATTATGTTTTTTTTTCATTATTCTGCACTCAATAACCCATAATAAAGTGAAAACAGAATTTTTGCATATTTATGAAAAAGAAAAACTAACATATTGCACTCACGTATTCAGACCCTTTACTCAGTAGTTAGTTGAAGCACCTTTGGCAGCTTCTGTCTGGCCACTGTGTCATAAATCCCAAATTGGGATTAGGTCTGGACCAATCAACGCATACTTGAGAAAAGACTTTGAGGTAGGAGCTAAACATTCCCTATACAGTGTCCTAAGACATACAGTCGTCCCCAGTTCCTGCAGTGTGAACACATGAGAAAGGGGGCGTAGAACACCTATAGACATGAAAGTGCTCTGCCTAATAAGGTAGTCTTCAAACCAGAATATCTGGTTACCATCAATAATAATGAGCTGCTTGGGTTTTTGGAAAGAAAGTTACACAAATATCATTGATTTGAAAATGATTAATTTTTAATTCATTTTTTTCAAGATTATTTTCATTCTATCTTATGTATGAACATGCACAGTTGCTGGATCCACATAAACAAGTGCTGGAACACGTGCGCCAAATATGTGAGGGTCTTGTTCCGGCTGGATCCGGCAAAAATTAAGCGCTGTCTGTTGGTAACAAACGTAAATATGACATTTATGCAGATTTGAATACATACAGTTTAAAAGCTATCAAAAACTCTGCAAAACAAAAGGTCTGAGAAGTTGTGACCCGTTTGTGTTTCATTACAAATGTCCAGGGTTATAGTCAACTGAAAATGAGCAAAATGTTTTTGATCAAGGGTGCCCAAACTTCTCCATAATACTACACTCACAAGATTATTAGGGGCAGAATATCTGGCCATAAATCACTGACCACGTTCCATTATGTTTCTCTTCATTTTCTACTATGTTTCTACTTAACTTGCCTCCCCACCAAATATTATTTGGTTCTTTTCTGTTACATAAAGATTAAAGCAGTATTGACCAACAAAATGTAGTTAAGTGTACAATCATGCTTCTCAAAATATTTGTTGCCAAAAGTTGTTTCACAGGCACAATCAGCATCAGGAATTGTTCCACTGCACTGAATCAGAGACTCCTACCTAGCCCTGTGATGGATTGGTGCCCCATTCAGCGTATACGCCAGTCTGTACCCTGTGAGTTCCAGGGTGGGCTCTGTACCCCACCACACCCCTGACCAGGATAAGCAGAAGCAAAAATGGGGGTGGTAAAAAAAAATTTATTCAATACGAGTGCTTGTTCGAGAATGCAGGCTGCAAATGAAAGCACTGGGACTCGTTCCTCTATGACAT
The DNA here is from genome assembly GCA_025084515.1 of Ancistrus triradiatus. Taxonomy (NCBI): domain Eukaryota; kingdom Metazoa; phylum Chordata; class Actinopteri; order Siluriformes; family Loricariidae; genus Ancistrus; species Ancistrus triradiatus. The sequence continues at coordinate 191,094 of JAJAGP010001332.1, forward strand.
CTTGGTAAAGTATTGGTTTAACTCCAAAATACTGAATTGAATACAAGGCATTAATATGTATTTATTCATTTTCTTACCTGAGACAGTGAGGAAATTCTTCTTGCTTAATGTGTTTGTTACTTCATAATATTTTTTAATAAATGCCTGCTAATATAACGTGAACTTTTCTTAATTGCCAAATTACTGAAGCATACGTGCCTTTTCTGATTCGCTTCTCAAGCAGAAACGGCAACACTGAATAATTCAACAGGGAGTTGCAATGAGCTAAACCTTTGGTCTTCTCAAAACACACCGAGCTAAATATTCAGAGCCCCACAAATCCCAGTCATCTTTAGTGAATGCATTTAGGGCAACAAGCTATTATCGAAATGCAGGCGCATGTAAAAATATACTAATTCAATGGAAAGGTGTAACTCGTTTAATCCTCTGTTTTAAATCAAGCAATTGTTGGGCTGTTTCTCAGACTCCTGAGCTGAATGCTGTCATGCGGATTCTCAGAGCCAATTACCGGCTTTCCCTGCTGTGCCACTGTTCTGAGCTGAGCTATGATTACAGTGATGATGGTGACATGACAATATCAGAGTGAATAAGAACCCATACAGGTTTGCTCCACAGGTAATCCTTTCTAATAAATTGGGATCGTCCTCGTGTGTTTGCGTTATTTACATAACGTAGTGATGTCCATTTCCACTTTATAGGAGGCCATTTCTGAGATATTTTATCATTAGAGTTTATTATCATGCTGTGGATTGACTTGTTGGATTGCAGTGTTGAATGCTGTGGTGGAAATTTCACCTGCTATTCTCAGTGACAATTCAAAACACCATCCTGACAAATTAGTCATTTATTATTAAAATTTTAATGAGCTCTGGTATCTTGGGACTCTCCAATGAAAACAAGCATACAACACCTTATAAACACATTGAGGAGAAACAAAAATAACAAAATGACACCTTATTGGACAGAGTATCATTAAACAAAGTTCTTATTGGACGATTCATTATCTGGATGCATCATACTAGGAACACTACAGGACTGATATTCTGGCTTATCACTGACCTACAATAAGCTTTAAACAAATTTCTTATTTCCAAGTTTCAAAACATGATTCATTCATAATAATGAAAAGATCACTCTAGGCCAGTTTGTTTACTAATTAAACTACAACTACAATTAAACTATTTTTCATGGTGATTAGGCACTAATTAACTAAATTAAAGAAACTCACAAGAATCATCCACAAGTGTTATATCCACTACGTCGAACAAGTTGACTAGTCTAGGCAAACCCTATTGTAGTGTAAATATAAAGGGTATTTTCAAAAGAAAGCTGCATGCAAATGATATGTATATGTCTCCAGATGAAAACACGAATGATTGAAATGACTAACACTTTTGTTTGACTGAAGCCAGAAATGCATTGATAGAAAGTATTACCAACAACACGGAAGATCAGCCAGATGAAACAGAGACTAAACGAGAGAGTATGAACCCATTTATAAAGTTATTGGTTAGAGATAATATACAGGTAGTGGGGACAAAAAGGAGCACTACTTACAATAGGACAGGCCCATACGCACCATTTACAGCTGGTTACAAATAAGCAGCAGAAAGTCATACAGACAAACACGAGTAACTTGAAGAAAAGTCTCTAACCACATCAACTGAGTTAGAACAGCCTCTAGTCCAAACGTGAGCTAATGAGCAAGCGAGCATGGTAGTTACTTAATGATGGACTTCTGCTCAAACTCCTCTCCTCGTGGATCCACAGCGCACTTTGACTGTTGACCGTGTTGATTGGCAATTTCCTATTATAATTGTTAAGACGTTAAACCGTGTTGCATACCTGTTGCACTGTACTCATGAAAAAGCCACTGGCCCTTTTCGATTATACATTCCAGATAAGATCAGGACATGACTATCATGCTACTAGAACTCCAATATTGCTCTAGGCTTACACACCCACGTGGACCGAGACATTCTATCCACTCCCCTGTTCGTCTTCCAGCAGATGTTTGTGAGATCCATATCAATAGGACACAAACGGTGCTGAGGTCTTTACTATTCCTATCATGTTCTGTGGAGATGCAGGACCACCATCTGGAGCTGGAGAGAAAGGCTATTTCCCAACTCCCAGCATTGCTCCCAGTGTGAAGTCCCAAGCAGCTGCTCATCACTCACTCTTAAACTAGACCCCCAGGAGCCACTTCACTTACTGGAAGAGCAGACTGAGGATTCTACTGAAGTAACTGATTACGAGGAAGAGTTTCAGATCAGGATTTAGCACTAAAAAGGATAGACCAAGTTTAAATCCATATCATGCCCATCATGGGTCTGAACTCCAAAGGTGCTTTCACACCAAACCTGAGAGGTGCTACCCCCTGCGGAGCTCCCCCCAGGAACTACATTCATTCCAGGGCTTGGTTTGCATTCACACTGTCAGTAAAAATGCTGAAGTGACGTAAACAGTGCGACGGTTAGTGAAATCGTGTTTTACCTCCTCCATAACTTATAGGCTCAGTAAAGCCTGGACATCACTGTCTTTCGATTTGTCTTTTTTTCATTTTAAGTTCAAAGAGCTTTTGTTTAATCAGTTACCAATGTACAAGTAAAGGAGGTCCCTGTTTTACAATGGCCTTCTTCAAGTTCCTGACAGTGGCAGCTTGGCCGAGGTGAGCTTTGAACCCTGGAGTCCAGTATCTTAAATGTTAGGCCACCACAGCCCCATAAGTTTCATGAACACATGTTGAAAATGGGACTGTGGCTGCCTTCATATGTCTCAGACAAATTAACAGCACAGGTAAACTCAAACCAATTGGTGTTCACAGAACTTCACAGAGATTTTCTTCAAAGGATACATTTTATCATCAGCTGCAAGAATGTCATGCTTACTTCTCTAAATATTAGCCCTTTAGACTTAAAATTGGCTTACTACCCCCTTTAAATGCAAGGAATTAATATCTTTCATAAATAACTCAGTGCTACATTTCTGGCATCCTTGACTTGCTACTATTGGACGTCTTCAATTTGAGATTTAATTCTGCGAGCCACTGATGTGCCGATATGGATTACTGAGGAGCGTGTGTGTGTGGTTTATGAGAGATTTTAGGCATGAAGCAAGTTAATCAAAAGATTTATGACTTCAGAAGAAAGTCTGTCCATCAAGAGTCAAGAAAAACGAATCCGATTCAGAAAAGCCATTAGGTAGCCGTATCTGGAGAATGCAAACAGCGTGTTATTTTTTTCCTCATGGCTGAATCTCTATCTTGCTGCGTATTATTTAATTATCGAAACATCTGGCTCCTGCCGGCTTTTGATTGAACTGAATCAATGTTTTTCTTTTAACGATGTGGACGACACCCAGTTATGGGGTCTGCCTAATAAATTGTTGGGTTCTTCTTAGCGCTTAAATTAAAAGAGTGAGATAATTAAAATCAATACGCTTTGCCAGCAAATTAAAATCAGAAAAAACAAGAGCGACAGGGCTTGGAAAATAGGCTAAGAGCTCAGGTCACAGTTTGGAAAAGTAGTTCATTTGAAATATCTGAACTTGCTCATTTACATTTAGTCTTTTAGCATTTATCCAGAGCACCTTACAATTAGTGCATTTTTACAATTGGGTTAAGGACCCAACAGTGGCAGCTTGACAGAGGTCAGACCTTCTGGTCTACAAAGCAATACCTTAACCTTTAGGCTTCCACAGCCCAGAGCTACCACTGTTTGGGCATTAACGCTCAGTTCCTTGGACTGAATCTACTAAGACTGTATGGGTTCCTCTGGATAAAGCAGTCAGCTAAATGGTATAAATGGAAAACCATAATTAGTTTTAAATAAATCATTCCAGGCACCTCTGACTAAGAATAAACCAGACCCGACACCTATGTTCATTTCCAAACTATCTCGGTAATGAAGCTGTTTGTCTCCTGAATTTGGTATGATTGTTCACACCTGCAAAATTCATCAATGTGCAGCCATCGCATCTGCGTCGAGCCCGAGGCCGAGCCAAGTGTCAAAGACCATCCACTGATTGCTTTAATTTGGCGATTTAGACGTAATTGGAAATAAACTCGACACATCTGTTGGAGCAAACACCTTCATTGGAACGTGAATAGAAAACACTTCCACATGCTCTAAGGCATGTAACTGAGCTTTGAGGTATACCAGAGCCATTTGTGCAAGTGCTGTAATGACTACTGCATGCATCAGTAGCATGGGAGTAACGCCAATGGTTCAAGTCATTGTTTCACACAGACAAAAAAAATACTCCTGTTATTGAAATGTTGAGCTTCTGGAATAGAAAAGTCACAACATGCCACATATCGACAGCAGCTCTGCTTGGGTACAGCTGTGGTTTGTAAAATCAGCAGAGAGAACGCAGACAGCTGGATCACAAGCATATGTGACATACAATCTGAGTATTTCTAAAAAAAACCTCTCTCAATCCTGTGCATGCTGGAATACTTGGAGCAAATCATGTCTGCACTGCTGAAACATATGCAATCATGGCACGGATTATGAGATTTATTGCAATTTGCAGTGAGAAGCTCAGCTCCGTGAGATCTTTATCCTACAGAACAGAACGATCGACTTTAAATACAAGACTTTATCTTTCAGTCACTAAGCCCATCTGTGTGACTGACATCCGCAAGTAGCTGTCCTCCTCCACAGGGTAAACAAACGCGTTGCATAACTTTGCATCAGGCTGGCATAATTTAGACTGAATTATTTTTTTCTATTTATCTGAGAACTGTGCGTTAAAATAACCTGATCCTCTGCGTTTAAACTGAAAAAAATAAATAAATTAAAAATGCCTGGAGTGTGTATGTCTGTGTCTGTCTTCTTCAGTCACTCTCACACTCTTCCCGACCAGTGTGGTGGAGTACCCAATCAGAGTGTACGTGAAAGAACGAGAAATAATGTAAGCAGTGTGCTTACATGCACTTTAATATCTTAACTAATCTAATCTAATAACTACAGACAATCAGATTGTCAGTAATCTGATCTAGGGGTTTGCATGCACTTTTGTAATCAGATAATGGGAAAACTCCAAGTTTACAGGACTCGGCCATAATCAGGGGCCGTATTCACAAAGATTCTTAGTGCTAAGAGTAGCTCCTAGTGACAAAATTCTAGGAAAAATTTTAGAATTGTGGGCGTTTCCCTCTTAAAGTTAGGAGTAGGTCCTAGTAAAGATAAAAGCTATTCATAAAGCATCTCAACCCCTAAAAGAGCTCCTAAGGTGAAATGCTATTAGGAGGAATTTTAGGAGGCAGAGGAGAAAATGGAGGAAAGTTGATGAGGCAGAAGAAATGTTCTCCAAACACTGAATAATGAGTTAATCAAATGCTACGATTAGATCATGCAGGAATAACATTTGTGGTTGACCTTATTAGAGATTTGCTCACATCTCCTACCCAGCACAACAATGGCGTAACACCCGAAATGAAAGCTACAAGTGAACCAACTCCACCGGTTAAACAGATCAGACACAACAGCAATCCTACCTGAAAAGAGCCGAGCCACATTTTCTCCAGTTCATAAGCTATCCAATGGATTACGTAGGCTAACAAAAACTATCAGCATTGTAAATACAATGATAATAAAACAAAAAAGGAATGTGTGTGATTAATGTACAATATGCAGAAATATCCTACGCTTGTTATTTCAAAGGCTTATGATAGGCTATACAGTACTTCCCTATTTAAGAGTGCGTTTGTGTGTGCACTCGTGTCTTCAAAAGAATGCGTCATACCTAGAAACCAGGCCAGCCACGGCTCCTCACTGACACAAAAGTTTTTGTCTTCTTTCTCAGAGTTGCTTTCAGATCGCTTGTGAATCACTTTTAAGCTAAAGCTCCTTGCTAGAAGTTTTTAGGCTAAGTTAGGGGCTCTCTAAGGGTTTTCTTATAATCTTTATGAATACACCCCCAGATTTCTACTTTGCAGTCTGCCATATACAGTATATGTAAAATATATATACAGTGGTGCTTGAAAGTTTGTGAACCTTTTAGAATTTTATATATTTCTGCATAAATATGACCTAAAACATCATCAGATTTTCACACAAGTCCTAAAAGTAGATAAAGAGAACCCAGTTAAACAAATGAGACAAAAATATTGTACTTGGTCATTTATTTATTGAGGAAAATGATCCAATATTACATATTAGTGAGCGGCAAAAGTATGTGAACCTTTGCTTTCAGTATCTGTTGTGACCCCCCTGTGCAGCAATAACTGCAACTAAACGTTCCTGTAACTGTTTGATCAGTTCTGCACACTGGCTTGGAAGAATTTTTAGCCCATTCCTCCATACAGAACAGCTTCAGCTCTGGGATGTTGGTGGGTTTTTCCTCTCATTAACTGCTCACTTCAGGTCCTTCCACACAGACATTTCGATTGGATTAAGGTCAGGACTTTGACTTGGCCAATTCCAAAACATTACCCTTATTCTTCTTTAAAACCATTCTTTAGTAGAACGGCTTGTGTGCTTAGGGTCGTTGTCTTGCTGCATGACCCACCTTCTCTTGAGATTCAGTTCATGGACAGATGTCCTGATATTTTCCTTCAGAATTATCTGATACAATTCAGAATTCATTGTTCCATCAAGATGGCAAGCCGACCTGGTCCAGATGCAGCAAAACAGGCCCAAACCAATGATACTACCACAACCATGTTTTTCACAGATGAGATAAGGTTCTTATGCTGGAATGCAGTGTTTTCCTTTCTCCAAACATAACACTTTTCTATTAAACCAAAAAACTTCTATTTTGGTCTCATCCGTCCACAAAACATTCTTCCAATAGCCTTCTGGCTTGTCCACGTGATCTTTAACAAACTGCAGATGAGCAGCAATGTTCTTCTTGGAGAGCAGTGGCTTTCTCCTTGCAACCCTGACATGCATGAAATTGTTGTTCAGTGTTTTTCTGATGATGGACTCAAGAACATTAACATTAGCCAATGTGAGAGAGGCCTTCAGTTGCTTAGAAGTTACCCTGGGGTCCTTTGTGACCTCGCCAACTATTACACGCCTTGCTCTTGGAGTGATCTTTGTTGGTCGACCACTCCTGGGGAGGGTAACAATGGTCTTGAATCTCCTCCATTTGCACACAATCTGTCTGACTGTGGATTGGCGGATTTGTTTAACAGGGTTCTCTCTTTATCTACTTTTAGGACGTGTGTGAAAATCTGATGATGTTTTGTAGAGAAACAATATACAAGATTGCAAATACATAGAGTGATATATATATAATCATTGTATATGCATTTGCAATCTAAAACACTTCATGAATGAGTGAAAACTTTTCAAAATGCAAATGATTTGAAAATTTACTGCGACCCGAATCGAGTACATTTATGTCTGTAATGAACCACATCAGTCATAGTTATCCCACTGTAATTTCAATGTGTGCAGAAGAACTGTGCGTTTGCCCTCAGAGAAATCAGCACTATTAAGAATGGAATACATTACTGGTGATCCGACCGACGACACGGCATGCTCTCACTCAATTAACCTTAAAGCGCAGACAGAAAAGGGGACAATGAAGTCTCACTTAGCGTTAATGATATTTTATTGGGGCAGCTCAATCTACTTAACCCCTGACCTTATAGGAATTAGACAAGGCCTATGGTCAGATTTATTGATCACGCCTTTCAGATTCTTCCTCGTTAGGGAGCATCAGATTGGAGAACGGACAGGCAGCATGGCTCCACTTAGCATGTTTGCTGCGAGTATGCTAATGATTATGCTAATAGGAAATAGAAAGTGGATTCCTGAATATTTTTACATTTGCCGCTTCTGAAGTCATTTCAGTTTCATTTCACGAAGGAGGTTGAAGTTTAAAAGTGGAAAAAGAGCAGCGAAGACGAAGCTCTTGGGAAGAAGGGGCCAGCAGAGGATGGAGAATGGATTTGACTATGATTGAAGATTCCCGCTTTGGTCGCCTATAAAAAGCTATGAAGGATGAAGGTCGCCTTCGGCTTCTCCACCTGCGAAGCTGAAGAATCTCGTATCCACGCTCCGACAAAATCAATTCGGGGCCAGGGAGCGATTTTCATCAACAGGAAGGATTGGAATTAGAGCAGGTGCGCTTCTTAAGAGCCGGGACAGGCGCTCTGAACGGCGATCAGGTTCTCTATCCATCTTCCTTTAGTGTGCGTCTCCCACAGTCACACCAGGAGGGAGCACCACCCTTTAGGAATCAATCTCCATTCCCGCTGCTGTCACTCTGTCTCCCGACCGAGAGGATTCACCAGCAAATTGATCGACTTCTGTTAAATTCAGCATTAAGTCAATGTCAAAGGCTAAGATTTATCATCATTTGCTGCGCTCCCATCGGAGAATATATTATCCCGCTTAAATGAAAAACAAAGAGGCTACAACAAACGGCCACTTGTGATGCATGCCGTACGGAGGCGTACACAATCAGCTTCAGTAGTGTCTCTCTTCTGCTGCCAGATTCAATTCTGCTGTTGCTGGGTTTTTTTTTAAATAAAGACAACAATAAAGGCCTCCTGCAGCAATACTGTCTGGCAAAACAGGCTACGAAAAAGCTAAATGGGGCGAACAAAACAAGTCTCCAGGAGTCAGCGTGCCCAGACCATACCGGCTTTCGCTCTCAAGTTAATTTCCTCCTCGTCCTTTTGGCTTACTGCCTTCCTCTGCACAATTGAGCTCATTCAGCTTGTCCAGGCTGTGATCAAATTTTCTCCATCTCGCAAAAAAATGTTTGTATAATAGCAGTGATTGAGGAGACAAGAGAAGGGGTTAGAATAAGACGCGGAGGGCTTGGCATGGCATTTTAATGAAATACAGCAGGGTCCGTGCCACTCAGGAGCCGTTGTCACATTACGGAGGAATGAATAAATCAAGCCGGCGCTCAGCATCGCGGCTCACGGCTTACGGTTCAAACTGCTAGAACGAGGTGCTTCGTTTGCTTGGCCTTGTCTCCCCCTGCTCCAAGAGATCAGCCCTGGGGATTTCTGGCATGCCTTCAAGTTTTATTAATGTTATTAAAATCAACAGGGCAGTGCAAACATGTCAGAGGGTTAGAGCACTGCTTGAATTTAGGGGCTCATGTTCTTCACGTTTGATAAGGCGGGGTTGGGAGGGGGCAGCCAGTGATTGTGGGATGTGGAGCAACGGATTAAGGCTGCATGAGACATGGTAGGATATTAACAAATAACTGTAGTTTTGGATTAAAGATACTAATAAACCAATTTCTTTGGTTCTCACTCAATCAGTTTCCATACCTGTGAGGTGCTGGGAGTAACCGGTAACACAGGGTGCAAGGCAGCAAACTAAGATACAGTGGAACCTCGGAATTCGAACTTAATTGGTTACTTTAGGTCGCTCGAACTACGATTTGTTTGAAGTCGGAATCAAATGTCCCCATAAGAACTCATGTAAATAGGATTAATCCATTCACAACCCCCAAATGATTCTTTTAAAGCTTATATGTTATTAATGATAAAAATAAAATAAAAAATCAATAAATAAGTGACCACCACTGGGACAGCGATGGCAAGAATGAGGGGGTGTCTGAAACCGCACCCATAGACTGATATACATAATATAATAATAAAATAACATAATATAATATACCTATGATCACAAACAAGTTCTTTTTCTTGGCATACTGTATTGGTGCATTGACTGGACTGGATTACATGCATTGTGGCAGTAGCACCACTGAGTGTTTTATTTTGGATGGCCATGTTCAAAGTCAGAATTTTTGTTCGAATTTGGAGGCAAAAAAAAAGGTCAATCTGACCATTTGTTGTCCAAATTGTCCACTGTATTAAGGAGGATTTCGTTACTCAATGGGAAAGGCCAACCAAAACTCATGAGCCAAGTTCGAGCAAAGACACGATGACTTTCGAGCAATGACTTTGAATCCTAGTGTTATACGTAATACCATAAATTGAACTGGGACTGTGGTAGCCTAGCGGTTAAGGTACTGGACTATGGACCAAAATGATCCACCCAAATAGTGGGTTCATATCCCACCTCTGCCAAGCTGCCACACTTGGGTCCATGAGCAAGGCCCTTAACCCACAATTGCTTGGATTGTAAGATTGTATCAATTGTAAGTCGCTCTGGATAAGGGCGTCTGCTAAATGCTGTAATAACAAATAATGTAATAATAAATATAAAGCAAGTGGCAAACACTCAGTACTGGACACACAAAAAAACCTGGATTTAACAGAGGCATCGCACAATCGTCCCACACCTCTTGATCAGATTTTTGAGGTTAAAAAACTTACAATCTAGCTTTTATGCCTCTCCCACAGGCCAAAGATTGGATCTAGGTGCTTTAAAATTTGATCATTTGCAGATCTTGGTGACACCTGCTACTTCCTCGATTTGCATAACCTTCCTTCTTGGTGTTGCAAATTGAGGAGTGTATATTATATGCATATGCATTGCAGGCCTGCAACACACTCCAAAAACAGTTGGGACAGGGGCAATTTAAGGCTGGTAATGAGGTAAAAATTGAGGTAAAAATAGAAAAATGATGTGAATTCAAACAGGTGACGTCAACAGGTGATTATAGTCATGATTTGGGGAGCAATCTTTGAGGAGCGAAAATGGGCAGAGGATCTCCAGTTTATCAACAAATGCATGAGAAAATTATTGAAATGTTTAAAAACTAATGTTCCTTAAAGAAATATTGGAAGGGATTTACATAGTTCTGCCTCTACAGTGCATAATATCATTAAATGATTTGAGGAATCTGGAGGAATTTCAGTCCTTAAAGGGCAGGGGTTCAAGACTAAACTAAACTCTGATCTTTGATCCCTCAGACAGCGCTGCATCAAGAACCATCACTGTCAATAGCTGATAGAACCACCTGGGCAAGGGATTACAATATGGAGTTACGTTCACAAATGCCACTTAAAACGTTACTGTGCAAAAAAGAAGCCTCATGTTAACCATGTCCAGCAGCAGAGTCGACTTCCCTGCATCTGGGATGGACCATCACAGTGGAAATGTGTACTGTGGTCAGACAAAACATTCAAACATTCGTGTGTACTGTTTGCAATGAAATAAAAGTCAAAATTGCATCTTTTTAACTTTGCGTTTTCTGTTTTGGGGTTGTAGTAGCAATAGCTTAAGCATACTAGACAAATATATTTTCCTTCTTTTTTTTTTTTTAAACGCTAAATGGGCCATAAAGAGAAAGCAAGCCAGGATTTCCATGAAACAGATTGGGTTCTCCATGGGGAGTTGCAGGCTCCTGACCTTGCTGACAAAGAGTGGACAAATTAGCATCGGCAGCAGGGGGTAAGAGCAGCAGGTAAGTCAACCTAAGCTCGTCTCTTATAAACAGAGCCAACGTTCGCCAGGCAGCGAGCGTGTTTCTCCTCAAATGCGTTCGGTCGAGCGTGTCAAACAGCGCACGGAAGAAATTTTCGCAAGCGGAGATCTACAGACATCCTTTCTGCCCTATGGATCTTCTCGTCCGGATTGAATTCTCCTCTGTGACGACTCCGAGAGTCCTCTGTGAATCCCCTCTCCGCCCTAAATCACATCTCCTTCCAGCTAGCCTACCATAAAGCGGCGTGAACCTTATCTTTAAAAATAGAAAGCCTATTCGGGAGCTCCACAAGGGCACAGACCTGCGTCGCCCTACCACGCCACTCGCAGTCAATCACCGGCAGCCTGCTGAAGGCTCTCTTTATTATGTGCATATCTTTCATATCCCAGGGAGCTTGTTATAGGCCAGGCCTGAGCTCATGTAATGGCATGCATGACAGGCACCTCGATGACAGCTTAAAGAGCCCTTACAAAGCATCCCCACTTTAACAGACTCCTTCTCGCGCAGCTGGGAGACTGACAGTTGACCTTATCAGCGATCTGCAGCGGAAATTTACAGCACCATCCTTCTGAAGCGTGCATTTAAACACCCTTCTTATGCGCCGCCGAGGTGGGACCAAATCTGATTTGGGAGATATGGTGGAATGGAGCACGGAATCCATCTCGCCGGCGCGCCGAAGATCTATCAAAGCGGACGGCAAATAGTATGCTGTGTTTTATAAAATATGACACAGGAGCCAGGAGTAAATATCAAAGTGGTCAGGTTTCATCGTAGCACTTGTCCTGCAGGAAGGAGGAAACGTGCACGTTTGTAGATCGTATCTCTGCGTGGAAGCGACCACAGAGGTGCATGAATGATGATTAAAGGGTAGGTTAGTCCTCAAATCAGACACAAAAGGAAATTACAGAACGTCACAATGTCAGGCCTGAGAATTGGCTACTGTAACGTCTCCATTAGGTAATTTAGCCTGACGTTAGGCTCAGGCCGTGTGCAAGACGCCTGTCTTATGTGATGAAACGTATGAAAAGAGAGGTCTTCTGCAAGACACCAACCATTAGCAACCAGACTATGATGTGTGGAACTGCGGCCATTTTGCCAATGGCTGTAGTTGGTACAGCAAGAAATGCTACTTATTTGTTTCTGCAATTTCTAACCTTCTTATGAGGGAAGGGCTACAGATAATTTATTTTAACCATTATCTTTATTCATTTTAAAGACAGTGAAGACAATAAAAAACTATTACCACAATGAAACTGGTGCATAATTCTTATCACTCTTGTCTCTTTAAGACTCCAATATAAACCACCAGAACTCGTCCCAACCCAAATTCCCACAACAACAACTAGAAGAGGACAGGAACAAGGGAAAAAAGGTTGAACAACAGGGGTGTGAAACACCTTAAGTGGCACAGACCAGGTATTATTGAAAACTTGAAGAGACCCAGCTCTCAAATAGTGAAGTTTTTCTTATAGCAAAGTTAATACATCTTATGACCTCTTGGAATCATCGATTATGAGTGGGAGGAGAAGTCAGTATCCAGTTGAAAAGAATAGAGTGCCTGGCCAATAGGGTGGGAAAAGCTAAGGGTGGCCAGCCTAATTTCTGG
>JAJAGP010001333.1:0-203940 GCA_025084515.1 Ancistrus triradiatus
AGAGGCCTTCAGTTGCTTAGAAGTTACCCTGGGGTCCTTTGTGACCTCGCCAACTATTCCACACCTTACACACTTTGAGTGATCTTTGTTGGTCGATCACTCCTGGGGAGGGTAACAATGGCCTTGAATTTCCTCCATTGGTACACAATCTGTCTGACTGTGGATTGGTGGAGACCAAACTCTTTAGAGATGGTTTTGTAACCTTTTCCAGCCTGATGAGCATCAGCAACTCTTTTTCTGAGGTCCTCAGAAATCTCCTTTGTTCGTTCCATGATACACTTCCACAAACGTGTTGTGAAGAGCAGACTTTGATAGATCCTTGTTCTCTAAATAAAACAGGGTGCCCACTCACTCCTGATTGTCATCCCATTGATTGAAAACACCTGACTCTAATTTCACCTTCAAAATAACTGCTAATCCTAGATGTTCACATACTTTTGCCACTCACTAATATGTACTATTAGTAATATTTTATTTCCTCAATAAATAAATGACCAAGTATAATATTTCTGTCATTTGTTTAACTGGGTTCTGTTTATCTACTTTTAGGACTTGTGTGAAACTCTGATGATGTTTTAGGTCATATTTATGCAGAAATATAGAAAAAGGGTTCACAAACGTTCAAGCACCACTGAAGTTTGTTGTATCGAGTTCTGAAGCATTAAGTCCTGCAAGCATCATTTAGAAAATACCTTTGCAGTCAGGTCCGAAGTGACCCTCTGTGCATAGCTCACAGGCCACTCCCTGAAACCCAGTATCACATGTGCAGGTGCCATTTCCTAGATGATCTTCATCACACTGTCCATGGTTACTACAGGGGGATCCAGGTCCTCCAGGACAGGCTGGACAAAAGGTCAAGGAAAAACAAATATTACAAATACACAGTGACACTATTAATATTGTCAACATTATTCAATAATATAATTGCAAAATGCTTTATAATACTGATTTGTGCTTCATAATTAGCATACATTACAGAAACCTTTTACAGACTTATGCGTCATGTAACGTCCACAATACATTCCTGCACCTTATGCGATAGGCATGTTGTCCAAACACCCTATCGTATTTACTTAGGATTGCTACATGGGATACTGTAGTGTTCCAGTTCTGACTAACTAGCCAAGATACGACAGTGTTTCCACACATTGATTTATTTATTGATTTTCTTTTTTTTTTTTACTCTTTAAGACGGGTCAGATCACTTCATTGTAAAGCTGCATGCAGCTCAGCACAACGTAGGTCCAGCACATACACTCACGCTCATATTGTTAGTTTACTTTCAGTCAGTAACATTTGGTTGTATTCACCCAGTTACATATTTCTGCAGGTGAATCTCAAATACTGTTATTAGTGGTCATGTATTGCATTACTTGAGGTCTAGAGCAGCATTATATTAACCTCAATGTGCATCACATAGGTATTGAAAATGTCATTTTTGTTGTACCTTTGTGTTCCCTCATGTAGACACAGCTCTAATTTAGATCAGAGATAAAGCAGATAAAAGAAGAGTATTGCCAGGGTTTCCATATTGAAGAAAACAGCCAGTGTATTGATGGGTATCAAGGCATTTATGAAGGAACTAAGTCTGAATAATGTAATTGTTCAAGATCAGTTCATTAAGATGTAAACTCATGATTCATGATCAGTTCCTGTTGAGGTTGGAGCTTATAAGTGTAATTCAGGAATTATGTTTTTCCCCCAAACTGAGGTTTAACAATTATGAGCTGACTATATGGTGATCCATGAACATCTTACCAATACAGTCCCTGCCGTAGTAGCCGGGACAGCACTTGGGCTTCCATATGCTAAAGGAGCAGACAGACTGGCATCCAGAGTTCACGGACAAGAAGTGCCTTGGAAGGTCGCATTTCTGTTTAGTCTGTTTTGAGAAGAGATATTTAAAGTTACTCCACAGACAGAATGTCTGAGTTCATGCTCAGCCAAGAAAAACTCTCGACAAACATACTGTAGTAAGGTCAGGGCATATAAACTAATGACTCTTTTTAATGTCATTTTTAGGGTTATGGTAGAGATATTTAAATACATACACAAACATGTTAAGAAACAAATTTGAAAACTTGTTTTAAGGTACAAAGCATACAAAATTAGTTTAAGAGCATAATAAACAGAGACGTAGCCAAATATTTAGTTAGACCAAAGATGCTAAAGTTGTCGCTGTCCATTAATGGTTGGGTTGACAGTTGTGATAGATGGACTACATTTACATTTACAGCATTTAGCAGACGCCCTTATCCAGAGCGACTTACATTTGTACAATCTTACAATCCAAGCAATTGTGGGTTAAGGGCCTTGCTCAAGGACCCAACAGTGGCAGCTGGGCAGAGGTGGGATTTGAACCTTGGATCTTCTGGTCCAGAGTCCAGTACCTTATCCACTAGGCTACCACATAGTGCATACTTAACATAGTGCACCAATATGGTAGATTTGACTAAATGGCCAATTAGTATAAGTACTAGGTAGGTATAAATACTCAACTTTTTTGTATGATTACCAGCAAAATAGATTGTCAGAGATTATTAAAGCAGGCTGTCCACTGAATACCTTCAGGATACAGGTAAATCAAGCATACCTTAGGTTTGCTCACTGAAGGGCAGTCACTTGTGGCACAATGTCTGCACGGCATCTGTCACATGGAAAGAAAAAAAAACATGTTTTTTCTCAAGGGCTTAACAACATCAAGGCACTAAGAATAACCTGCATTGCCTTGTGTTTGGCACATCAGCATAATTACATGTAAGCTTTTGCCATTCTAGAACTTACAGTGATGTCCACAGTGTCCTTCTTATCACAGCGTCCCCCAAGACTGGGAGGGGTTAGCAAACAATCAATGCCATAAATGAAGCCTCCATTAAATTTCAGGTTTCCCTTTACAATTTGACAAGGTCTGTCATTGACATACAGCGCCCCCTAAAAAGTGAGAGATATGAATAATGTCATGCGTTAAGCAGTATTTTATCCATCTATTGTTTATCATGTATCAGATAACATATATCTATCAAATATCCTGGATTTCTGGGAAACAGACGCATTTTTGGGCAACAGAACTTAATGGTGAACTTTAAGTGCATTCCTGTCAATTAAACCAGACAGTTTAAAAAAAATGTCATACAGTGTATTGCATAACAATATTCACCCCCTCTTGAACTTTTCCTTATTTTGTGTGTTAAAACCTGGAATTGAAATGAACTAAACTGCAATTGTATGTCACAAATCAATACAATAATTTATTGAATCATGTCTGTCTGTGTGTAATTTAAGTGTCAGATGATCTCAATATAAATACACTTTGTTCTGGATGGTATTTGTGAGCATACCTACATAAACATCATCGCTATCGCAACAAGTCCAAGGTTAAGAAAAGCATTATGAATAGAGATCTCAAACTTTGAACATTCCCGAGCGCACCATTAAATCCTCAATTTTAATGAAAACAATATGGCACAACTGTGACTCTGCTTAGACAAGGTCATCCATTGAAAAATGTCAGTGACTGATAAAGGAGGCCAACAATCAGAAAAGCAACCAACAAGCTGAAGGTAATTCTGAAGGATCTGGAGTGATCTGCAGCTGAGAAAATGGTGTGCAAAGGACTATAACCGAAACACTCCACAAAGCTGGTCTGTATGGACGAGTGACAAGATGAAAGGCATTTGAAATCATGTTTGGAGTTTAAGCCAAAAGCTATAAAAAGGACTTTTCGGCCTTGTTGCAGAGTGCTATACATGGCGTGAGCCAAATTCTTCTCATCACCCTGTGAATACCAGTCCTACAGTGACGCCTGGTGGTGGTAGCATTATGCTGTTTTTTTATCTACAGCGACTAGTCAGAGTTAATACAAGAAAGATAGAGTCAAAACAGTCTGCAGTAGACCTGAAACTAGGGTGCAGGTTTACCTGACAATAAGAAGACAATAAGCATACTGCCAAAGCTACACAGGAGTGGTTCAAAAACAAGAACCTCCATGTATTGGAGTGATCAAAGTGAAAATCTGTGTGTATATATATATACATATATATATATATATATATATATATATATATATATATATATATATATATACACACACAAAAACATTATTTAGTCAGCCACTGATTGTGCAAGTTCTCCCTACTTAGAGAGATGAGAGAGGTCTGTAATTTTCCATCCATAGGTACACTTCAACTATGAGAGACAAAATGAGAAAAAAAAAAATCCAGGAAATCACATTGTAGGATTTTTAAAGAATTTAATTGTAAATTATGGTGGAAAATAAAAAAAAAAAAATATTTGGTCACCCACCAAACAAAGCAAGATTTCTGGCGCTCATAGAACCTGTAACTTCTTCTTTAAGAAGCTCTTCTGTCCTCCTCTAATGTACCTGTTTGACCTTGTTATCTGTATAAAGGACACCTGTCCCACAGCCTCAAACAGTCAGACTCCCAAACTCAACCATGGCCCAAGACCAAAGAGCTGTCGAAGGAGGAAGAAAAATTGTAGACCTGCCACCAGGCTAGAAAGAGTGAATCTACAATAGGCAAGCAGGTTGGTGTGAATAAATCAACTGTGGGAGCAATTGGTAAGAAAATGGAAGGACATTACAAGACCATTGATAATCTCCTTCGATCTGGGGCGCCATGCAAGATCTCATCTGTGGGGTCAAAATGAGTCATGAGAACGGTGAGCAAAAAATCCCAAAGCTACACGGAGGGACCTGATGAATGACCTTGCAGAGAGCTGGGAACCAAAGTAACAAAGGCCTACCATCAGTAACACACTACGCCACGAGGGACTCAGATCCTGCAGTGCCAGGTCGTGTCCCCCTGCTTTTAAGCCAGTACATGTCCAGGCCCGTTCTGAAGTTTTTGCCAGAGAGAGCATATGGATGAAATCCAGAAGAGGATTGGGAAGAATATCATGTGGTCAGATGAAACCAAATGAAACCAAATAGAAACTTTTTGGTAAAAACTCAACTGGAGGAGGAAAAAAGAATGCTTGAGTCGAATCCCAAGAAGACACCATACCTACTGTGAAGCATAGGGGCGGAAACATCATGCTTGGGGGCTGTTTTCTGCAGAGGGGACAGGACGACTGATCCGTGTTAAGGGAAGAATGAACGGGGCCATGTATCGTGAGATTTTAAGCCAAAACCTCCTTCCATCAGTGAGAGCATTGAAGATGGAACGTGGCTGGGTCTTCCAGCATGACGATGATCCCAAACACACCGCTCGGGCAACGAAGGAGTGGTTTCGTAAAAAGCATTTCAAGGTCCTGGAGTGACCTAGCCAGTCTCCAGACCTCAACCCCATAGAGAATTTGTGGAGGGAGTTGAAAGTCCGTGTTGCCCCAAAACATCACTGCTCTAGAGGAGATCTGCATGGAGGAATGGGCCAAAATACCAGCTACAGTGTGTGCCAACCTGGTGAAGACTTACAGGAAACGTTTGACCTCTGTCATTGCCAACAAAGGCTGTGTTACAAAGTATTGAGGTGAACTTTTGTTATTGACCAAATACTTATATTCCACCATAATATACAATTAAATTCTTTAAAAATCCTACAGTGTGATTTCCTGGATTTTTTCAAGTAGGAGAACTTGCACAATCAGTGGCTGACTAAATACTTTTATTGCCCCACTGTGTATGCATACAGTGGGACAAAAAAGTATATATATACTTAAATTTATATTTATTTATTTATTTATTTATTTTTTTCCCCAGACATTTTCGGACATTTATCTGCTTATTCCAAACAGCCAAAATAAAAATGGACAAAATCTCAGAGCTTGCTGGAGAACAATACTATTCATAAAACTACTATAACTACTATAAACCACTGTAGAATACACGTTTTTCTGGCAACTCACTATGTTGTCTTCTCCAATGCAGCTCACAGAGATATCAGAACCCTGAAGAGTCTTGAGTGACTCAAAATGGATCATCTCTGCAGAGTGCAACTACATGAGACGCATAAAAAAAAATAGTTTGTTAAAATAGTTTGTCATAGTTAATGTCTCACGCAGTATTTTCGAATACTAAAGCAAATTAATACTGTTTTTTTTTTTATTAAGATCATTGTACTCTGCTGCCAAACTAAAAACACAAAAAGGTCAAATCACATGTAACTTAAGGCATCAGATTAGAACTTACTCTTGCTCACCTTTTTGTCTCTGAGTATGTGGTACTCAAGATACTCTACCAGCTGAGCCCGATTATGCAGACCATAAAGAAAGTCCTTCTGTTCTTGGGGCAAAGCTGCCATAGTAGTGTCAGTGGGTAGGAATAGGGTGACTGGCTGGTGGAGAGGGTTCAGCACATGTTTTAACACCCCTGTATCCTAGGAACAAACAAATTCATTCAGTTGAGGTTGTGATGTAATTGGATGGTGAATTAATTTCAAAACTGTAATGTGGAAAAATCTGTACTCACTTCCAGTAGTTTGAAGAAGGTCTTGAAGCCATGTTCTGCTACATCATTAAGGGTAGACTATACAGAAAATACATGTTTTGTTTACCGTGTGCATTACAAAAACTACCACATAGAGACAACTATTTATGCACTTACAGTGTGGAAAAAAGTATTTAGTCAGCCACTGATTGTGCAAGTTCTCCTACTTAGAAAGATGAGAGAGGTCTGTAATTTTTATCATAGGTACACTTCAACTATGAGAGACAAAATGAGAAAAAAAAATCCTGGAAATCACATTGTAGGATTTTTAAAGAATTTAATTGTAAATCATGGTGAAAATAAGTATTTGGTCACCCACAAACAAGCAAGATTTCTGGCTCTCACAGACCTGTAAACTCTTCTTTAAAAAGCTCTTCTGTCCTCCACTTGTTTACCTGTATTAATGGCACCTGTTGACCTCGTTATTTGTATAATATAAACCTGTCCACAGCCTCAAACAATCAGACTCCAAACTCAACCATGGCCAAAGACCAAAGAGTCTGTCGAAGAACACCAGGAAGAAAATTGTAGACCTGCACCAGGCTGGGAAGAGTGAATCTACAATAGGCAAGCAGGTTGGTGTGAATAAATCATCTGTGGGAGCAATTGTAAGAAAATGGAAGACATACAAGACCATTGATAATCTCCCTCGATCTGGGGCCCCACACAAGACCTCATCCCATGGGGTCAAATGATCATGGAGAACGGTGAGCAAAAATCCAGAGCTACACGGAGGGACCTGATGAATGACCTGCAGAGAGCTGGGGACCAAAGTAGTAACAAGGCTACCATCCAGTAACACACTACGTCAAGAGGGACTCAGATCCTGCAGTTGCCAGGTGTGTCCCCCTGCTTAGCCAGTACATGTCCAGGCTCGTCTGAACAAAAAAGTTTGTCAGAGAGCATATGGATGATCCCAGAAGAGGATGGGAGAATATCATGTGGTCAGCTGAAAACCAAAATAGAACTTTTTGGTAAAAACTCAACTGGAGGAAAAAGGGATGCCAAGTCGGGGCATCCCAAGGAAACACCATACTACTGTGAAAGCATGGGGGGTGGAAAAATCATGCTTTGGGGCTGTTTTTCTGCCAGAGGGAACAGGACGACTGATCCGTGTTGAAGGAAGAATGAACAGGGACGCATTGTATCCGTGAGATTTTTAGCCAAAACCTCCTTCCATCAGTGACAGCATTGAAGATGGAAACGTGGCTGGGTCTTCCAGCATGACAATGATCCCAAACACACCGCTCCAGGCAACGAAGGAGTGGCTTCGTTAAAAGCATTTCAAGGTTCTGGAGTGGCCTAGCCAGTCTCCAGACCTCAACCCCATCGAAAATTTGTGGAGGGAGTTGAAAGTCCGTGTTGCCCCCAAACATCACTGCTCTAGAGGAGATCTGCATGGAGGAATGGGCCAAAATACCAGCTACAGTGTGTGCAAACCTGGTGAAGGCTTACAGGAAACGCTTGTCCTCTGTCATTGCCAACAAAGGTTATGTTACAAAGTATTGAGGTGAACTTTTGTTATTGACCAAATACTTATTTTCCACCATAATTTACTATTAAATCCTCTAAAAATCCTACAATGTGATTTCCTGGATTTTTTTTCTCATTTTGTCTCTCATAGTTGAAGTGTAGCTATGATGAAAATTACAGACCTCTCTCATCTTTCTAGGTCGGAGAACTTGCACAATCAGTGGCTGACTAAATACTATTTTTGCCCCACTGTATTTTATCATCCAACATTAAAAAGAAAAAAACACTCTACACTTTCTGTGCCCCCATCTGTGCTTCTTTTTCAAATCACATGGCATGTACTAAGTATTACTAAACAGTACCTTCCATCTACCTTATGTAAGGGAACAAGGCATAAAATCTGAGAACTTACAATATTTGGCTTGTCCTTGTCGTTCATGTTCTGAGCACTGGGAGGAATCAGAACAGTGTCAATCTCATGGAAAATCCCGTTGCTACTTTCTTTATCACTGTACACCACTTTGGCCTTGTTATTGATGTATATTGTACCCTGTGGACATAGATTAAATTTAAGTTGCTGTTTTTTTTAACACTGTACACAGTAAAATGTTCTTCTTTACTGCTGTTGCCTTGCGCACCTCTGAATATGAAATGGTAAGTATTTCACCAGTGAGAGTGGTGAGGTTGCGGGGTTGCATAAGAGCCTCAGGAAGGAGGCTCTGACATGAGACTATGTGGTACATCAGGATTGCAGTATTCTTGGCTTTATTTACCATGTTCCGATACTAAAAACAGAGCAAGAGTGGACAGGATAAGAAGAGAAACAGGGTAGACTGTATTAGAGAAAACAGGAATTAGTCAGCATTTGGACTCCAATACTGCTCAAAAGTGCAATCAAACACTTACTTGTAATTTGTTAAATGCCTCATTAGTGGGAGCAAACACAGTGTATGGACCACGACCTTGGAGAAAAATGATATCAGCTCTCTGAAAATATAGACGCATATTGCTTAGTTCAAGCATTTATTTCAGTAAATGGTACATTTCTTTGACACAGTGTTAATTAAAAACCTTTAAGATCTAAGATGCAAACACATCCAACACAGTTAACGATTTCATATTCAGCTTTGGCTGTTTTTGTATTGACAGTGCTTTGTTGGCCGAGCTTATGTCTTTATGGTCACTAGTTTGTGGACACTCCTTCTAATTAGTGAATTGTATTATTTAATCAGGCGGAATGGCGGTTCTGTAGCCTCATGGTAGCACTGTCAATTCACAGCGAGAAGGGTGACCTGCCCCTCAACCTACTGAGGACTTGGGGTGCTTCTGGCGAGTGGGAACACCCACATACATACACATTCAAGAATGCTGGACCTTTAAGCGCATCACCAAGGGACACACGCAGCTTGGTGCCGGGAACCACTTTGGAATACTGTATGTGCTGGAAAGGGTGCCAGTAACCCATATCGAACTTTGAACGCAACTTCGTAAGCGGCAAATCTCACCTCATCAGAGGAATATTAACCAGGCTAGCTCAATAGGTTTTGTAATGCTGAGCTACCTTGCCTCGTATCCTGCCTCTGACAAGGTGAGATGCCTTGAAATTACCAGCAAAGTCCGAGGTGGTTCCTGTCACCAAGAATCCAGTAGTCACGTAGGCCTTTGGTGATGCAAATAAATGTCAGCAATACACAGAAAATGTATATCAATGAATATTTGAATATCTCACAAGAGTCTCCCAGGTTTTCATTGCTCCGGTGGGTTGGAAGCTGTGTGTATGGTCATGTGACATAGACCAGGGGTACCCCCATGGCAACCACATAGTACATGCATTTATGCGCATATGTGTAATAGTATAACATATATGTGTATATGTGTAATGTGTAAGTTGTATAACAGATGTTCACATATCATAGAATGGTTCTGTAGTATATAGGTGAAACACACACACACACACACACATATATATATATATATATATATATATATATATAGTGCAAGGGTGAAAAAACATAGCCTGCACCGGAAATTCTACAACCCCAAATCAGGAAAAGTTTGGAAAATGTATATAAAAAACAGTGTTTCTTACATTTACTTTGACTTTTATTTCATTGCAGACAGCATGAACCTGAGATATCTAATGTTATGTCTCTTCAACTTCATTTCATTTGTTAATAAACATCCATTCCTGCATTTCAGGCCTGCAACACATTCCAAAAAAAGTTGGCATGGGGGCAGTTTAGAGCTAATAATGAAAAAAACAAAACAAATAATGAGGTGATTTCAAACTGGTGATGTCAACAGGTGATTGTAGTCATGATTTGGAACCAAAGCTGTATCCACGAAAGGCTGTCTTTGATGAGCAAAGATAGCCAAAGGATCTCTGTCAGGATGTTGCAACCCCGTTTTCTTCTTCCTCCACAGCAGGTGCCACCTGCTGGCCTTCTCTATAAACACTCACTTCCTGTGCACCAGTTTGTCTTGCATTCTCACCTCCATGGTTTATCTTGGCTCCTGTGTATTCCTGCATCCTTGCCTGGTTTGTCTCTTTGCCTTTGTCTAGTGTCTCATTGTGTCATGTTTTGTTGTGATGTGTTCTTGTTGTAGCTCTGTTCTGCGTCTTGTACTTTATGTCCTTTGATTATTCATCAGTGTTCATTGTCTGTTTGTGTAGCATGGTCTTGCTTTGTTTGTTCTGTTAGTGTTAGCATGTTAGCCTTTTGTTTGTTTCACACATGGTCCCTGTTGGTTAGTGTTAGCTCTTTGGTTTGTCCATTTGTATTCCCACATTGAGTTGGTATTAGCCTTGTCTGTTGTTGTTAAGTTCTTTTGTAGCATTGTTAGCTTGTTGTTCTGTGTTTCTCAGTCTGGCACCTTTTGCATCACCTTTTGTCTTTGTAAATAAACACTTCTGCAATTACGTCTGCCACCGTCTCCCATCAAGTGTGTTTCGTTACAATCTCCAGTTTGTCAACATATGTGTGAGGAAAATTACTGACATGTTTAAAAACAATCTACCACAAAGAAAGTTTGGAAGTGACTTCCATATTTCTCCATTTACAGTGCAAAATATCATTAAACAATTCAAGAAATCGGGAGGAACTTCAGTGCGTATAGGCCAAGGATGCCTCATATAACACTTCATCAAGAACAATATTCAACAACAGCAGATATAACCACAATAAATTACTTTGACCTGCAAGCACAAACCTATATAAAGCACTACAATACAGAGTTACAGTCACAAACGGCACTTAAAACTTCACTGTGCAAAAAAAAAAGCCTCATGTTAACCGTGACCAGAAGCAGCGTCAACTTCTCTGGGCTCGGAGGCATCTAAGATGGACCATCATACAGTAGAAATGAGCACTGTGGTCAGAGGAATCAGTATTCCAGTATTCTTTTTTAGAAAATTGGACATCGTGTGCTCCAGCCCAAAGATGATAAGGACCATCCAGACTGTTGTAGCGTTAATAGCTAAATTACAGTCATTCAGGGGTCTGACTACCCCCCTCTTTCTACCCTCTTCTACCAAAGTCACAAACATTACGACACCTTGGAATGCAAAAAGGCCACCATCTGGACAGACTCTGCACAGATTGATGGCCAGACAAACAACCTTTTTCTCAAAACAACAGAAGGAACTTAGGACATGGCCAAGCCCAGATAACCTGTGCATCTCGCCATCATAAAATAAACCAATGTGTAGTTTTAAAAGGATTTCTGACAGTCCACCCCAGACTCACCCCTTCCCAAGAGAAATCTGCCCTAATTTCTCCAAAGGAAAGCAAATGTGCATCCTCTCCGGGTTACTTTTACGACCTCTTTCACAGTCGACCTGGCGCCAGGAGGACACCCCTGGAAATTTACGACAGAAGAATTCCCGCCTAACTTCTACAGACATACTTTTTAATAATAGTATAAAATTTTTGTTGGGAACAGATTATCTTCGCCTGGAACACTCAATTAGAGAACACACAAGAACTGCTTCATAATAAGTCCAAACACACCAATATGTGCTTAGCTATTTCATACAAAGAATGTGATCAGGGATATTTTCCATACTCTCATATATACATATATAATCATATATATATGCATGTGTCACGCTCGCTGGCCACGACGCCAGCGTCACCTGCCCACGTCATGATCACACGCACCTGTTCCTCATTTCACCATCACACCCACACTATATAAACCGCACTCACCTCACCGTCACCGCGGATTATTGATGTCGGTTGCGTCCCTACGCGCCGTTCCCCGTCTCGCTTCCCAACGCACTCCGTCCGTTCTCATCCATGCTCATCCGCGTCCCTCACATCCCCAGGTTTGGCACGTTAAGTTCACTTCCTCGTTTTGTGCTTTGTTTCATACCCGTTTTCGGCTTCGGCCCCGTTTTCGTTTTCCACCCGTTTTCAGTCCTCGCCTGTTCCTTTCGCTGTGCCTGCCTTGGTTTGTTTGTTTGTTAATAAATCACCCCTTTACTTTTGAACCTGCGTTCGTCTCCTGCTTCCCCTTCGGCTCACGCCGTTACAGAATAATCCGCCTTAAAACATGGAGACGGCAGGTTCTTTTGATTTTTCGTTTTCTCTCGGCCGTTTCTATGGCGACCCTGCCTCCTGCTGGCCATTTGTGGTACAGTGCAGGGCTTATTTTGACTTTCACCAATTCGATTCCGAGCACGAAAAGGTGTCCTTTTTGTTTCTTCACCTTGGCGGTGAAGCCCTGGTTTGGGCCACTCACATGTGGCCGGTGCTCCGGACGGGTTCCATAGAGCTATTTCTGGAGGAGCTCTTTTGGCTCCCCATGGGACTCCCCGGGCATCGACGCTGTGGGTTCCAGCCCTGCAGAACCCGTTCGCCCTGTCCGGTCTGCACTGGTTGGTAAAGTGCTGGATCCCCAGCTTACCACCAGCCGGACCGCCCTAACCAGGCATCAAAGCGCCCCGCCAACCAACAATTACATCTTTAGTCGCTCTTGTTTTGTGCCAGAACCCCTAGTTTTCGATGTTCGTGCCTCTCGTCACTCTAGTCTCGCTCCAGAACCTCTAGTCCATGATGGTGGTCCTGCACAGTCGACTTCCCCGACACCCACACCCGCACTGCGTTCGTTTAGGACACGGACGGTCACATCACCCCCGCTCGTACCCACTCTCGCGTCTCGGATGTTGGTGCCAGTGTCTGTGTCCAGGACATCTGCAGTTCCGGTGGCTGCCCCCTGGACATCTGCAGTTCCAGTGGCTGCCCCCAGGACATCTGCAGTTCCAGTGGCTGCCCCCAGGACATCTGCAGTTCCAGTGGCTGCCCCAGGACATCGCAGTTCCAGTTGGCTGCCCCCAGGACATCTGCAGTTTCCAGTGGGCTGCCCCAGGACATCTGAGCTCCGGTGGCTGCCCCCAGGGATGTTCCTCAGTCCGGGTGGCTGCCTCCGGGGTGTCCCTGCGTTCCCGTGGCTGCCCTCCAGGGCGTCTGTGTTCCAGTGCTTTGCCCCCAGGGCCCCAGAAGCCCTTCCTAAAGGCTCCATCCTCTTCAAGCTTGCTAAAGGCTCCATCCTCGTCAGAAGCCGTTCCAAAGGCCCAAGTCTCGTCAGAAGCCTTTCCAAAGGCCCCAAGTCTCGTCAGAAGCCTCTCCAAGGCCCCAATTCTCGTCAGAAAGCCTCTCCCAGGCCAGTCTCGTCAGAAGCCTCTCCAAAGGCCCAAGTCTCGTCATAAAAAAAAAAAGGAGGGGGGGGAAGGGAAGAACAAAAAAAAAAACAGGGGGGGGGGAGGAAGCCAGAGGGGCCAAAAAAACAACTCCTCTCCAAGGCCCAAGTCTCGTCAGAACCTTCTCAAAGGCCCCAGTCTCGTCGAAGCCTCTCCAACGGCCCCGTCTCGTCAGAACCTCTCCAAAGGCCCATTCTCGTCAGAAGCCTCTCAAAGGCCCCCGTCTCGTCAGAAGCCTCTCCAAAGGGCCCCCATCTCGTCAGAAGCCTCTCCAGAAGGCCCAGTCTCGTCAGAAGCCTCTCCAAGGCCCCATTCTTCCGTCCAAGCCTCTCCAGAAGGCCCCCAGTCTCGGGGAAAAAAAAAAAGAAAGAGAAGCCTCTCCAAAGGGCCCCATGCTCGTCCCAGAAGCCTCTCCAAAGGCCCAGTCTCGTCAGAGCCTCTTTCTCCAAAGGCCCCAGTCGCGGCAGAAGCCTCTCCAAAGGCCCCAGTCTCGTCAGAAGCCTCTCCAAAGGCCCCAGTCTCGTCAGAAGCCCTCTCCAAAGGCCCCAGTCTCGTCAGAAGCCTCTCCAAAGGCCCCAGTCCTCGTCAGAAGCCTCTCCAAAGGCCCCAGTCTCGTCAGAAGCCTCTCCAAAGGCCCCAAGTCTCCGTCAGAAGCCTCTCCAAAGGCCCCAGTCTCGTCAGAGCCTCTCCAAAGGCCCCAGTCTCGTCAGAAGCCTCTCCAAAGGCCCAGTCTCTGTCAGAAGCCTCTCCAAAGGCCCCCAGTCTCGTCAGAAGTGCCTCTCCAAAGGCCCCAGTCTCGTCAGAAGCCTCTTCCAAAGGCCCCAGTCTCGTCAGAAGCCTCTCCAAGGCCCCAGTCTCGTCAGAAGCCTCTCCAAAGGCCCCAGTCTCGTCAGAAGCCTCTCCAAAGGCCCCAGTCTCGTCCAGAAGCCTCTCCAAAGGCCCAAGTCTCGTCAGAAGCCTCTCCAAAGGCCCAAGTCGTCGTCAGAAGCCTCTCCAAAGGCCACGTCTCGTCAGAAGCTCTCCAAAAGGCCGCAATCTCGTCAAGAGAGCCTCTTCCAGAAGGCCCAAGTCTCGTCAGAAGCCTCTCCAAAGGCCCAGTCCTCATCAGAAGCCTCTCCAAAGGCCCAAGTCTCGTCAGAAGCCTCTCCAAAGGCCCAAGTCTCGTCAGAAGCCTCTCCAAAGGCCCAAGTCCCGTCCGAAGCCTCTCCAAAGGCCCAAGTCCCGTCCGAAGCCCTCTCCAAAGGCCCCAAGTCCCCCGTCCGAAGCCTCTCCAAAGGCCCAAGTCCCGTCCGAAGCCTCTCCAAAGGCTCCATCCGCGTCCGAAGCCTCTCTAAGGGCTCCATCCTCGTCCGAAGCCTCTCTAAAGGCTCCATCCTCGTCCGAAGCCTCTCTAAAGGCTCCATCCTCGTCCGGAAGCCTCTCTAAAGGCTCCATCCTCGTCCGAAAGCCTCTCTAAAGGCTCCATCCTCGTCCGAAGCCTCTCTAAAGGCTCCATCCTCGTCCGAAGCCTCTCTAAAGGCTCCATCCTCGTCCGAAGCCTCTCTAAGGCCTCCATCCTCGTCCGAAGCCTCTCTAAAGGCTCCATCCTCGTCCGAAGCCTCTCTAAAGGCTCCATCCTCGTCCGAAGCCTCTCTAAAGGCTCCATCCTCGTCCGAAAGCCTTCTAAAGGCTCCATCCTCGTCCGAAGCCTTTCTAAAGGCCGCATTCCTCGTCAGAAGCCCTTCCAAAGGCCGCATCCTCAACAGAGGATCCATCCAGAGTACGTGTCCTCCACGGAAACCGTTTCTGAGACTGTCTCCTCCGGGATCTCCAGCATCCCGTCGTCGTCGGACCCTGCTCTCAAGCGTCCCGTCATCGTCGACCCTGCTCGGCAGCCCTCACGTCGTCCACGACTCCGCTTCGGCAGCCTCACGTTCGTCCACACGACTCCGCTCGGCAGCCTCACGTCGTCTCTGCTGTCAAGCACGGCCGCCTCGTCGTCTCTGCTGTCAAGCAACGGCCGCCTCGTCGTCTCTGCTGTCAAGCACGGCCGCCTCGCCGTCTCTCTGCTGTCAAGCACGGCCGCCTCGCCGTCTCTGCCTGTCAAGCACGGCCGCCTCGCCGTCTCTGCTGTCAAGCACGGCCCGCCTCGCCGTCTCTGCTGTCCCAAGCACGGCCTCCTCGCCGTCTCTGCCTTGTCAAGCACGGCCGCCTCGCCGTCTCTCTGCCTGTCAAGCACGGCCGCCTCGCCGTCTCTGCTGTCAAGCACGGCCCGCCTCGCCGTCTCTGCTGTCAAGCCACGGCCGCCTCGCCGTCTCTGCTGTCAAGCACGGCCGCCCTCGCCGTCTCTGCTGTCAAGCACGGCCGCCTCGCCGTCTCTGCTGTCAAGCACGGCCGCCTCGCCGTCTCTGCTGTCAAGCACGGCCGCCTCGCCGTCTCTGCTGTCAAGCACGGCCTCTTCGCCGTCTCCTGCTGTCAAGCACGGCCGCCTCTGCCGTCTCTGCTGTCAAGCACGACCGCCTCGCCATCTCTCTGCTGTCCAAGCACGGCCGCCTCGCCGTCTCTGCTGTCAAGCACGGCCGCCTCGCCGTCTCTGCTGTCAAGCACGGCCGCCTCGCCGTCTCTGCTGTCAAGCACGGCCGCCTCGCCCGTCTCTGCTGTCAAGCACGGCCGCCTCGCCGTCTCTGCTGTCAAGCACGGCCGCCTCGCCGTCTCTGCTGTCAAGCACGGCCCCGCCTCGCCGTCTCTGCTGTCAAGCACGGCCGCCTCGCCGTCTCTGCTGTCAAGCACGGCCGCCTCGCCGTCTCTGCTGTCAAGCACGGCCGGGGCCTCGCCGTCTCTGGCTGTCAAGCACGGCCGCCTCGCCGTCTCTGCTGTCAAGCACGGCCGCCTCGCCGTCTCTGCTGTCAGCACGGCCGCCTCGCCGTCTCTGCTGTCAAGCACGGCCGCCTCGCCGTCTCTGCTGTCAAGCACGGCCGCCTCGCCGTCTCTGCTGTCAAGCACGGCCGCCTCGCCGTCTCGGTCTGTCAAGCACGGCCGCCTCGCCGTTCTCTGCTGTCAAGCACGGCCGCCTCGCCGTCTCTGCTGTCAAGCACGGCCGCCTCGCCGTCTCTGCTGTCAAGCACGGCCGCCTCGCCGTCTCTGCTGTCAAGCAACGGCCGCCTCGCCGTCTCTGCTGTCAAGCACGGCCGCCTCGCCGTCTCTCTGCTGTCAAGAGCACGGCCGCCTCGCCGTCTCTGCTGTCCAAGCACGGCCCGCCTCGCCGTCTCTGCTGTCAAGCGTCGCCGCCTCGCCGCAGCTGTCAAGCGTCGCCGCCCCGGGGTCGCCGCAGCTGTCAAGCGTCGCCGCCTCGCCGCAGCTGTTCAAGCGTCGCCGCCCGCCTCTGCTGACAAAGCGTCGCCGCCTTGCCTCTGCTGACCAGCGTCGTCCGCCCTCGCCTCTTCTGACAAGCGTCGTCGCCTCGCCATCTGCGGTTTCAAGCGTCGTCGCCCTCGCCTCTGCGGTCAAGCCGTCGCTGACGCTCGTCGACTCTTCTGTCAAGCGACGTCGCCTCGTCGACTCTGCTGTCAAGCGACGTCGCCCTCGTCGGACTCTGCGGTCAAGCGACGTCGCCTCGTCGACTCTGCTGTCAAGCGACGTCGCCTCGTCGACTCTGCTGTCAAGCGACGTCGCCAGATCGTCGACTCTGCTGTCAGCGCCGTCCCTCGTCGACTCTGCTTTCAAGCGACTCGCCTCGTCGGACTCTGCTGTCAAGCGGACGTCGGCCTCGTCGACTCTGCTGTCAAGCGACGTCGCCTCGTCGACTCTGCTGTCAAGCACGGCCCGCCTCGTCGTCTCTGCTGTCAAGCACGGCCGCCTCGTCGTCCTCTGCTGTCAAGCACGGCCGCTCGGTCGTCTCTGCTGTCAACGCACGGCCGCCTCGTCGTCTCTGCTGTCAAGCACGGCCGCCTCGTCGACTCTTGCTCTCAAGCGTCGTCGCCTCGTCGACTCTGCTGTCAAGCGACGTCGCCTCGTCGACTCTGCTGTCAAGCTACGTCGCCTCGTCGACCTCTGCTGTCAAGCGACGTCGCCTCGTCGACTCTGCTGTCAAGCGACGTCGCCCCCGTCGACTCTGTTTCTATTCTGGGTCAGTGCAAGCGACGTCGCGCCTCGTCGACTCTGCTGTCAAGCGACGTCGCCTCGTCGACTCTGGCTGTCAAGCACGGCCGCCTCGTCGTCTGGCTGCTGTCAAGCACGGCCGCCTCGTCGTCTCTGCTGTCAAGCACGGCGCCTCGTCGTCTCTGCTGTCAAGCACGGCCGCCTCGTCGTCTCTCTGCTGTCAACATGGGCCGCCTCGTCGTCTCTGCTGTCAATGCACGGGCCGCCTCGTCGACTCTGCTCTCAAGCGTCGTCGCCTCGTCGACTCTGCTCTCAAGCGTCGTCGCCTCGTCGACTCTGCTCTCAAGCGTCCGTCGCCTCGTCGACTCTGCTCTCAAGCGTCGTCGCCGGCTCGTCGACTCTGCTCTCAAGCGTCGTCGCCTCGTCGACTCTGCTCTCAAGCGTCGTCGCCTCGTCGACTCTGCTCTCAAGCGTCGTCGCCTCGTCGACTCTGCTCTCAAGCGTCGTCGCCCCGTCGGTTCCCGCTCGTCTGCCTCCAGCCATCGACTCCGCTCGTCTGCCTCCAGCCGTCGCCCCTCCGCTCTCAGCGTCGCCGCGTCGCCGCCGCTCTCAAGCGTCGCCTCCAGCCGCCCGACTGTTGGCGGTCCCCTCCTGGGGTCCACCCGGTGAGGAGGGGACCCCCCGAGGCAGGACTGCGGCCGGGGGCTCTCTTTTGGAGTCCTGGCTCCGTCTCGGGACTCCTTGGGGGGGGGCCTCTGTCACGCTCGCTGGCCACGACGCCAGCGTCACCTGCCCACGTCATGATCACACGCACCTGTTCCCTCATTTCACCATCACACCCACACTATATAACCGCACTCACCTCAACCGTCACCGCGGATTATTGATGTCGTGTTGCGTCCCTACGCGCCGTTCCCCGTCTCGCTTCCCAACGCACTCCGTCCGTTCTCATCCATGCTCGTCCGCGTCCCTCACATCCCCAGGTTTGGCACGTTAAGTTCACTTCCTCGTTTTGTGCTTTGTTTCATACCCGTTTTCGGCTTCAGCCCCGTTTTCGTTATCCACCCGTTTTCAGTCCTCGCCTGTTCCTTTCGCTGTGTCTGCCTTGGTTTGTTTGTTTGTTAATAAATCACCCCTTTACTTTTGAACCTGCGTTCGTCTCCTGCTTCCCCTTCGGCTCACACCGTTACAGCATGTCACTGATTCCTCGTGTATTTTCTTATCTATTTGGTCAATGTTTTAGTATAGTGACCATTCTATACGTAATATGGTCCAGTTGTGCTATACTAATAGTTATAATATTAGAAACAATAGCTGTTTTATCTATATGTATCGATCGCTCGGGTTTAATACTTGTTCATACGTATAAAGGAACAGAATTGAAATTGTTATTTAGAATGTACTGTTTCCTACATTATGTATTGATTGTATTATTATTTGTTTAAGGAATAGCAAATGTATGTGCTGTAGTTAGAATGATTTAACGATGTTCTAGGTTATCAATTTAAGGTGCCTTTGATCATCTGAACCTTACAACGAAATTCTGCAACTAAACTTGTAACTTTGAAGATTTTTTTATTATTATGTGATACTTTTAATCATCCTAGATATGTAGGAATATATTAATAAAAGTTATAACATCTGTAGCCCATATAGTGAAATTAGCGAACATATCCACGAGAGGAGGGATTTACTGATGAGTCAGCTTCTGATTGGCTAAGTCAGGGCAACTCCTTGTGCCCCCGCCTCCGACCGCCTCCGATCCGGAACATACAAAAGCGATGTGGGCTAACCACATGGTAGCTTTTGAGTCTTTTGTTCTTGAGTCTTTTTGTCTTTCTAAGTCTAGTCTTTCTAAGTTGCAACTTTTTGTCAGCCTTTTGTTATTCGTTTATTTTACGTTAAGTTTCCTGTGTCCAGCAGTCTTGAGTAGTTCGGTATCGCCGAATTAGAAGATAGTTAAAAGACCAACCAGCCAAGATCTCCTTCACGCTCTTATATCCTAGTTTTTCAGGTTCTTTTGAAGCTCGCGGTGCTAGAACGCGTTCGACTCCACCTTTATCTGTGGCCAAGATAAAATCTGAGTTGTACGCTCGCAAGTTCGAGACCTAATAGACCACGACCACCAATGCTGGGAAGAGAGCCAAACCAAAGCGAGGCCCGCAACACATCTGTGACTTCAAGGGCCGCATGTCGGCACAAACCAAAGGCTAGTAGCAGATATCATCCAGAAGTCCGCCGAACAGTCGTCGTCATATCTGAAGATAGAACCTCTACCGTTCTCCCGTGTGACTTCTGACGACAGGCAGAAGCCCGGTTCCGTTCCATCTCCTTCGCATGAGCCCCCGCAAAGAAACAGGCAAGTACAGCTTGGTGTGTCTTATCTAGGTCCCTGATTCTCGAACCTTGCGATTAATTTTAAACCACGCTTCAACACAGACTCATCCACGCCTCAGTAGTTTCCACCATATTATTCACGTTTCACCATAATTTGTGTTACTAGTAACTCACTGCGCCGTAACAACTAGTTCATAACGTCGCCTCTGGGTAATTACTGTGCGACTGATAAGTTGCATATAGAATCGTCTTATCTGATGTTAATACTATGATATATGTACGTTTGCCATCATTCCCTGTTTTCAATACTGTGATATATACATGTACACCGTCATTTTATGATTTTAACTCTGTGATACACTCGTTATTACATCAGATAGTCTGTTGGTATTGCCTTGTTTTACAATTAATAAACTTGTTATAACCTTTTGAACTTACCGCCTGGTGTGAGAGAGTTTCATTCAAACAAAGGTCGAGAAAAATAACATGGAATTCACTATTCAGACCTAGACTGATCAATTTCACTGTCCCCTTTCAACTGGTTTTCCGGATCTACCAGTCCACAAACGATCCGGTGGTGCCCCGTTTGTTCATTAAAAATTAATCAATTTAAAGTGTAGTCTTAGGTTCGCTACACTGTTATCAGCAACAAGTCCAAAAGCCAGGCTCTGTCATGGTATGGGGTCGTGACAGTGCCCTTGGCAAAGGTCATTTGAAGAAAAGTACATTGAGATCTTAGAGCAGCATTAGCTGCTTTCAAGATGTCCTCTTTTCTTGGGACGTCCATATATTTTCCAACTAAACAATGCAAAACCGCATGCTGCACACATTACAAAGGCATGGCTGCAGAAGAAGACAGTACGGCTACTGGACTGGCCTGACTGCAGTCCCAATGTAGAATTTGTGGAGAATTTTTAAATGAGAAATACGACAACCCCATACTGTTGCACACCTTGAGATGTGTTTGCAGGTAGAATGGGACAGAATAACACCTGAAACACTCAATCGCTTGGTATCCTCTGTGCCAAAACATCATTTAAGTGTGGTGAAAAGGAATGCCAGCAAATGCTTTACTGTCCTAACTTTTTTGTAATGTGTTGCAGGCCTGAAATGTAGGAATGGATGTTTATTAACAAATGAAATTAAGTTGAGCAGACAAAACATGAAATATCTCAGGTTCATACCGTCTGCAATGAAAAAAAAAAAAAAAAAAAAGTAAATTTAAAAAACACTTTTAATGCATTTTCCATACTGTCTCAACCTTTTTCTGATTTGGGGTTGTACAACTTGAGCCTTTAACTTACCGTATAATGGATTTGTATGGAAAAAAGAATGGAATGCCACTTATTGTTCGGAATGTGTGTGCTAGTTGGCGGCTGCTTATCACAAGGGCTAATGTATGTTCAGTCGCATTCAATTAAAATTTCCTGGTCAGCGTGTGCAGACCGAAGTAGGAAATCTGGTGTTGAACAGAAATTCCATGAAAGCGGAGGGCATAAGAATCTATTGGATTTTACACTAAGACACCTTGTAGTAAATCATTGAAAATGGACAATGTGTTATTAAAATGGTAAGATTTCATCCACCTTTAAGTACTTTTAAGTTGAGGAATTGACTTGTAGCAGAAATTCAAAGACATTGTTACTGTAAGCAGGTCATTTTTAGCAGTGTGGCCAATAATAAATGGTCAAACGTTAAATGTCTTGTATGGTGATATTTAAAGCTGGCCTTTAGGTTTGAATGCATACTTAATTGAATTGCTCTCATTTCTATAAATCAAAATCACAACTAATAGGGATATTTTTTATAGCAGTGTTACATCTGTAACAACATATTTAGTAGAATTGGATAGACACATTGAATTTTAATTTGAACTACTTTTGTGTTCACCTATACACATTACATTATGTGTGTAACGTGTATATGTGGCCTCTGATAGGTATCCACTAACCATATAGTGGGCATATAGTGTATATACACAATATAATTTTTAAGTTACATCATTTTCTCTCTACATTTAATACACATACTTACCAGCAAACTGTAGAAGAAGTTGGTCAGATCTCTGCTTTGAATTTCCTACAGAAATATCGAAATACACATTTATGTTAGACAACAAAATTATATGAGATAATATATGAGAAACATAGGGCTTCTTCGTGCTAACCTGCATGACATTACTTTTGCAGGTCATCCCATCTCCAATGTAATTTGAGGGGCAGGTGCAGTTCCTTTTTCCCGGTCCTGTCATTTTGCACGTTGCAAATCTGTGACACCCTCCATTTTTCTGACAAGGTTTAAATATATACACATATTAAATCACATCCGTTTCAGATAAGTTAAGGCTAAGAGTTGGGTGTATTTTACCTTCTTGCACATGTTGATAGGAGCACACTTCTGTCCAGCTCCAGAATAGCCTGGTCGGCACACACATACTGACTGTAAACACCGAAAAGAAAGCCTTCAGGATTTTTGAGTGCTTAATTTTCAAATTTTCTACTGATTCTTCAAAACATTGTGGTAACATTATTAAATCTTTTTTTCAATAAAATATTATTAGACAGTTTATAATAATAACTAATTGACAAACAAAAATAAAGCACCCAGATAGAAATGTTGGATTGCGCCAAAACATGGCATGCAGTTACGTCGCAGGCAGATATGTAAATTCTTACAGGTATGGTCTGATTAGACACTGGGTCTTGCCACAAGAGGGCGTAAAAGTGTTTACCCTGCTGCCCTATAAATAGGCGCTCTTAAGCTACTTTTTGGTAGTGTACCTCTTGGTGAGAGACTGTTGACTGCTAGACATTCCTTTATGACGTACACGAAGATAATTTGCCCAACTGACAAACTTTGAGAGGGGGCTCACCATTGGACTGAGAGAAGCAGGATGGTCGTTTCGACCATTCTGACCTAGCTGTTAGGTGGTGTTGGGAGCAGAGCACCTTCACTACACACACCCTGTCTCTCTCCAGAACACTTCCAGGTGCTTAGCAGAATAATTATGTTGTCGAAGCGCCCATTATGTTTCCTGTCATTGACAACCAGTTATTTGCAGTTGCGTTGTGAACAAGGAACCTGGACTGCTATGGACTGGAACTGCATTGTCTTTAGTAACAAATCCATTTACATTTACAGCACCTCTTATCCAGAGCGACTTACACCTTATACAGTCTTACAATCCAAGGGTTAAGGGCCTTGCTCAAGGACCCAACAGTGGCAGCTTGGCAGAGGCAGGATTTGAACCCTAGACCTTCTGGTCCATAGTCCAGTACCTTAACCGCTAGGCCACCACAGTCCAGGTTCTGTTTGGGATCCAACGACGATCAGGCTCGACTATGGAGGCCTCGTGGTAAGCGCTTCCTTCCTGCCTTTGCTGTGGAGCAACACACTACCCCAACTGGTGGTGTGATAATCTGGGGAGCCATCGCAGCCAGCAGCCAGTCACCCCTAGTAGTGACACATGGGATAGCTCAGCAGGAAATCCTGCAGCCACATGTGTTGCCTCTCACAGCAGGGCTTAAACTAGCATTTTTCAACAGGATAATGGTTGCCTGAGTAATGATTTCCGAGTAATGTCTCTGCCATATTGAAAAACTTCCTTGGCCTGCCCACTCACCAGATTTATTGCCAATCGAGCATTTAAGGAACCAACTGGGACACCAGCTTCTGCAAACTATGACTCTGGGGGATCTTTGCCCAGCTGTGGGCAAATGTGTCATAGAGGCATGTCAATGATCTCTCATCAAGAGGTACACTACCCAAAAGTAGCCTCGGAGAGCCTTTTTGTAGAGCAGCCAAGGAAGCACTTTTGTAAGATGTGTCTAATCAGATCACACCTGTAATCATTTACACATCTGTCTGCAAAGTAACTACGTGCTAAGTTTTGCAGCAATCCAACATTTCTTTCTGGGTTCTTTATTTTTATTGTCATGACTCAATTTCATTCAATATTAATTATGCATTGTTACATTCTTTTTATTAACAAACAAATACATTTCTTAGTAATTCCAGACTGTGAAGGCCAGTAATACAGCAGGGCCCTTCTCTCTGTGTTTTATTAATGTGGTCCACCTGTCAACAAACCTGCTGTGGGCTAGATGACATATTCTACAAGGAAAATTATGAGTTGAAGTCTCTAATTATATGTAGGTTTTAAAAATATGTCAAAAATAAGCTCTTACCAGGTTTTATTTAATTGAAGGTCGATTTAGAGGGCTGACAAATTGTGTATGGCAACAAATGGACTATGTATATGTATTGTATATGTATAAAGTGCAGCTTCATTGCACTTGATAATACGGGTAGTAGAACTGCAAACTATTAATTATATTATAAACACAAAGATCATCAAATTTTCGGTACCTTGTTTGGACCTGTATGTATGCAATCAGAGTTATTGCTGCAGACAGCAGTGCCCTCCAGACAAGGGTTGATGGCTGGTGAAAAGGGAGTGTCACAAATGTGTTTGGCACAAAAAATGCAACACAATATTTTTAAAAAGGCACACAGACGCTAGTACACTTACACACACACACTTGTCCATCTCCTGCATAGCCATCTTTACACAAACATTCCCTTCGGCCTGGGAGAGTCCTCTTACAGACAGCATCAGTAGAGCAGCCTCCGTTGTCTTTTGCACAAGCGTCCACCGCTAAGGACACACCCAAGAATTTACACAAACAGAATTCAGCCTTATAGGGTACTCTGAAAAATAAGTAAATGTTTGGAGCAGCACTTACCTGTGCAGTCTGTACCATTCCCCTCAAACCCAGCAGCACAGCTACAGTAAAATGAGCTATCTACTACCCGTACCAGGCAACTGGAAAACCCACAAATTACACACAAACACTAAGTATACTATTAAACATTCAGTACACTGAGTACACTGAATCTGTACTTTTAAAACATAATTAATAATAAATAATATACATAAATAAAATAGGGTAAATATGAGCCTCTATAACTTTATCTTCATAACATGCCATGATAGCTGCAGAAAATTAGTTGAATTTAATTCGACTGCATGCAAAGATTGTATCACACACTGAAATATGTTTACAGACGCAGAATGTACATTGGGGCAAAAAAGTATTTAGTCAGCCACTGATTGTGCAACTTCTCCGACTTAGAAAGATGAGAGAGGTCTGTAATTTTCATCATAGGTACACTTCAACTATGAGAGACAAAATGAGAAAAAAAATCCAGGAAATCACATTGTAGGATTTTTAAAGAATTTAATTGTAAAATATGGTGGAAAATAAGTATTTGGTCAATAAATTTGTCTTCAGCAGGTTTGCACACACTGTAGCTGGTATTTTGGCCCATTCCTCCATGCAGATCTCCTCTAGAGCAGTGATGTTTTGGGGCAACATGGACTTTCAACTCCCTCCACAAATTTTATATGGGGTTGAGGTCTGGAGACTGGCTAGGCCACTCCAGGACATTGAAATGTTTCTCATGGAGCCACTCCTTCATTGCCCGAGAGTGTGTTTGGGATCATTGTCATGCTGGAAGACCCAGCCACGTTCCATCTTCAGTGCTCTCACATTCTTCCCTTAAAACAGATCAGTCGTTCTGTCCCCTTTGCAGAAAAACAGCCCCAAAGCATGATGTTTACACCCCCATGCTTCACAGTAGGTATGGCGAAACTCAGAATTCTTCTTCCTCCAAACACGACGAGTTGAGTTTTTACCAAAAAGTTCTATTTTGGTTTCATCTGACCACATGATATTCTCCCAATCCTCTTCTGGATCATCCATATGTTCTCTGGCAAACCTCAGATGGGTCTGGACATGTACTGGCATAAGCAGGGGGACACACCTGGCACTGCAGGATCTGAGTCCCTCTCGGCGTAGTGCGTTACTGATGGTAGCCTTTGTTACTTTGGTCCCAGCTCTCTGCAGGTCATTCATCAGGTCCCTCCGTGTAGTTCTGGGATTTTTGCTCACTGTTCTCATGCTCATTTTGACCCCATGGGATGAGATCTTGCGTGGAGCCCCAGATTGACGGAGCTTATCAATGGTCTTGTATGTACAATTGCTCCCACAGTTGATTTATTCACACCAACCTGCTTGCCTATTGTAGATTCACTCTTCCCAGCCTGGTGCAGGTCTGCAATTTTCTTCCTGGTATCCTTCGACAGCTCTTTGGTCTTGTCCATGGTTGAGTTCTTAAAATCCAAACCTAATAGTTCGAGGAGTACACGTCAATGGTCTTGTATGTCTTCCATTTTCTTACAATTGCTCCCACAGATTATTTATTCACACCAACCTGCTTGCCTATTGTAGATTCACTCTTCCCAGCCTGGTGCAGGTCTACAATTTTCTTCCTGTTGTCCTTCGACAGCTCTTTGGTCTTGGCCATGGTTGAGTTTGGAGTCTGACTGTTTGAGGCTGTGGACAGGTGTCTTTTATACAGATAACGAGGTCAAACAGGTGCCATTAATACAGGTAATGAGAGGAGAACAGAAGAGCTTCTTAAACAAGAAGTTACAGGTCTGTGAGAGACAGAAATCTTGCTTGTTTGTGGGTGACCAAATACTTATTTTCCACCATGATTTACAATTAAATTCTTTAAAAATCCTACAATGTGTTTTCCTGGATTTATTTCTCTCATTTTGTCTCTCATAGTTGAAGTGTACCTATGATGAAAATTACAGACCTCTCTCGTCTTTCTCATTAGGAGAACTTGCACAGTCAG
Source organism: Ancistrus triradiatus (assembly GCA_025084515.1). Classification (NCBI taxonomy): domain Eukaryota; kingdom Metazoa; phylum Chordata; class Actinopteri; order Siluriformes; family Loricariidae; genus Ancistrus; species Ancistrus triradiatus. The sequence goes on from JAJAGP010001333.1 coordinate 26,739, forward strand.
TGGCTGACTAAATACTTTTTTGCCCCACTGTACATATATCAACAGTATACACTACTAAATGTCACAATCTTCACATCAAGTGATTGATTATTTTTACCCCCCAGACCATATTTAGTTGTGTCAACAACATTTTGTAACTGCACTCTGCACTCACTTTGCACTTGTGTGACACTTTCCTCCACAGCTGTCTGAGGTGATGGCTGAAATAAAGAGATATTTTAAATAAATGAAATGCATATACACAGTGGAGGTCAAACATCTGAGACCACTAGTGAAAATGCTTCTATTTTCCATTTTCTTGAGTAGAATATGTTATATTTTTCATTGCAATTCATATAAGTATCATAACAATTTGAGTAAAAAGTTGAATCTTAATGAATGAGTTTGTCTCCCTTTTGCTGAAATGATAACATGCACTTAAGCTGGCATGGAGTCTACAAGTTGATGATCCATATTATTCCAGCATGATCCAAAACAGAATCTTGTGATGTTAGTGCAAGCTTGGCTTTCTCTGTATTCTCCCATACATTCTGCATGGGGTTTAGATCAGGTGATCTGTGGAAGAACTCGAGGAAATTGATCCTCTTTTGGTGTTCAAGTACTTATTGCAAATCTTTGATGTGTGTTCTTGGGTTATTGCTCTGCAGTAGTACGAATCCTTCATCACAAAGATAAAATGAGAATTTTTACTAGTGATCTCACATTTACAATGCATTTGGAAAGTCTTCGCATCCTTTCACCTTTTTCACATTTTGTTATGTTGAGACCTTGTACTAATTCAAATTTCCCCCTATCAGTCTGCATTCAATACCCCAAGAAAGTGAGAACTGCAGAAAATGATGCTAATTTTTAAAAAAGGAAAAATTCTAATTTTACGTGAACATAAATATTTAGACCCTTTGCTATGATACTTGAAATTTAGCTCTGGTGGCCTCCCATTTCACTTGATCATCCTTGAGAGGTTTCTACTTGACTGGAGTCCAGCTGTGGTAAATTCAGTTGATTTGACATGGTTTGGAAGCTAACAATGCATACTAGAGCAAAAAACAAGCCGTGAGGGGGAAAGAACTGCCTGTAGAGATCAGAGACAGGACTGTGTGAAGACACAGATCTGGAGAAGGCTACAAACATTCTGCTGCACTGACGGTTCCCAAGAGCACAGTGGCCTTCATAATTCTTAAATGAAAGAAGTTTGGAACAAGCAAGACTCTTCCTAGAGCGGTCCAAACCACAAAACCAAATAATTAGGGGAGAAGGGCCTTGGTAAGGCAGGTGACCAAGAACCCAATGGTCTCTCTGGCTGAGCTCCAAAGATCCTGTGTGCAGATGGGAGAAACTTCCAGAAGGTCCAGAAGGTCAACAAGGTTCACCTTCCAGCAAGACAATGACCCTAATCACACCAAATCACAGGTGTGCAAACCTTGTGGCATCATACCCAAGAGGACTGGAGGCTGTGATCACTGCCAAAGGTACTCCAACGAAGTTCAGAGTAAAGGATCTGAACACTTATGTCATTGCAATATTTTAGTTTTTTCTTTTAAATAAATGTGCAACAATTTCGAATTCATTTTTTTCATTGTTTGTCATTATGGGGTATTGAGCGTAAAATTATGGGGGAAAACTTGATTTTTTTCTTTTCTTTTAGCACAAGACTTCACGATAAAATGTGAAAAAAGTCAAAGGCTCTTAAGACTTTCCGAATGTATTTTATATTAGAGCTGTCATGTTAACAGCACAAAATGTATTAAAGGCTATAATTATAGGGCTGTCTCTGAAATTGTTCTCTACTCACTATTCCCTATACTGTAAACAACAAGTTGCACTATTAGCCTATAGGGAACAGGATTGTACTGCAGTTATTGTTTGCAGTTGTGCACTACACCTTGTAGTTCGGCAATTACAGACTGTAGTCCATCTGTTTATCTACATACTTTGGTAGTCAGGACCCCCACAGCACCACCATAGATCATTTACTATTTGGGTGGTGGATCATTCTCAGCACTGCATTGATATTGATGTGGTGGTGGTGTGTTTTCAAACATTGTGTTGTGTTCACTCAGTGACATGCACAGACACATCTGCCATATTGCTCCACCTTGTACTGTAGATATAAAGTCAGAGACAGTAGCTCCTCTGTTGTTACCCAGTTCGTGTTAGTCATCCTCAGTATACTTCATCAGTGCTCACAGGACCGACCCTGCCTAAAGGATGCTGGTGGCTGGACATTTTTGGTTGATGGACTATTCTCAGCCCAACAGTGACACTGAGATGTTTAAAAACTCTGATCCACTCGTACCAGCACAACACACACTAACACACCACCTTCACATCAGTGTCACTGCAGTGCTGACAATGATATACCACCCAAATAGTATGATCTGTGGTGCTCCTGACCATTACAGAACAGAGTAAAAGGGATAAACAAGGTAATTAGAGAGACAGATGGACTACAGCCTGCAACTGTAGAACTACTTAGTGCGTCTATATGGTAAGTGGTACAATGGACAATGAGGGTAGAAACAAGGAGGTGTACCTAATAAAGTGCTTGGTGAGTGTATACAGTACATTGAGATGGCTATCAAAATATGAAAGGATCTCATAAATATAGAAACAAACAAGGGTGTTGGTGGTGTGTGTTGATTCCTTACGTATGGAGCAGTATATTCCACGCCATCCCACATCACAATCACACGTGCCATCGCCTTTCAGACCATCACGACATCGCCCATTTACACACTTACAGTCTGCAGAATGATGCAGAAATTGAATAATAATAATAATAATAATAATAATAATAATAATAATAATAGAAAGAAATACATGGTACATTAATACAATACTTCAAATGAGTAATAGAAACAGAATTAACACACTTTAGTGAGCCAAACCTTGGTCACAGTGGATGCCAAATTTCCCATTTTGGCAGTTCTCACAGGCTGTGCCATTGAATCCAGGGTTGCACATACACACACCTGTCCCGTTAATACCATCCCCACATACACCATTACCAAAACATGGCTGATCCTCAGGCCCTGGACAATTCTCACAGGTAGTGCCATAAAACCCCTTACAGCACTTCCTTACCTAGAGAGACAGAACCAAAGAATGGATGAGTATTGTGCATGTACTGTGTATTTAAAAGATTGATATTCATATTGTGTTTAAGGATAACTATGTTCTTGGAACCCTGCCTTTCTTTTAAGGGCTCAGTCAGCTTGCCTAACTTGTGTGCAAATACCTGGGCCATTGGCAGTGTTGTTTTTAGCTTCATTGCCTATACAAACCCTGTATACATTTACAGTGTTGAAACAAATTAGTACTGCAGTAAAAGAAATCAATACATACGATGGTGCGGTGTTCACAGTAGGCCCCACAACCGATAAACCTCCCATATTTCTTCACACTGTATGAACATTTCCTCTTTGATACCTTTGGAGAAGAGAAATTTTCATACATAAGCAATCAGTCCATTAAACTATGAGATTATCATTCAGTTATCGGTCTTAAATCCCGTTCTTCAGTAACTGTCATGAATTATTTAGTAACTACAAAAACGGGTAGGAAATATAAACAGGATGCAGGTGTAAAGCGAAAAATGAATCATGGGAGCTTTAAGGGGTTGAAAGAGAGGGGAGTCAAAGAGAACAAAGATAAATATGTCTAAGAGTTGGAAGATGTAATGTTTTAGACGAACTGTTTGACGTGGTATTACCGATTTCACTTCCTGTGCTCCAGCTGGACAGCGGCTCTCAGTTGGATGGAAGCAGTCCATACACTTCCCCTACAAACAGTATAATTAAAACATACTAACTGTTACACACTTTATCACAATATCACACAATTTAGCAAAGTAACTAAGAATCACATTTCTGTTTACTGGTTGGATGAAATGATGTTGATGACTACTGGTTAGGCATGGAATTTTACACAGTGGGGGTGTACAGGCATACCGAGAAGGTCCTGCTGGAGGCTGTGTCACAACGGTTATTAGGAACTTTCTGCACAGCAGATACTCCATGAATCACACCTTTGTCTGTCTCTATATCCATAACACTCAGCAGAGCCTTATTCACAAACCACTGAGAGAGAGAGGGGGAGAGAATTAAGAACTATGATCTTCTACCATATACATGCATGTTGTATGTACACACGTGATAACTTAAAGCTGGGTAATAAATTAAATGGAGACCAATTAGGACATCAACTGGAACTGAACATCACCAATTTCTAAACAGCAAATTAGAGTATGTTTACATAAATGTGACTTCACTTTGGTCTAATGGGTCTAAGAAATGGGCAACAAATATTTGGAAAATAAATCTTCATAAAATGTATTTTGATAAATACTTTGTTGGCCAACTGGTCTCTACCCTCCACACAAATAAATGGGTTCCACTATAGGACCATTATTTACCATATATTATTTAAGTTAAGTACTATGACAGGACTGTACAACTACCTTGTTTGTTATATTATTTAAGTGTATAGTTACAGCCATTTTAAATGCCCAGTTTGTATTAATAATTCTCTAATCGTTCATCAGTGAAGACCACTGGATAGTTTTGACGGCATTCAAAATACCACAATAACATTGCTACTCTTGGCCAGTGCTTGTCAAGTGATGTTCCCTTTCCAGTACCGGGCAAGATAAATGAGGACGGCATGAGATCAGATACCTTTATCATAACACTGAATTCCAGCAGTGAGCCTCCACTTCCTCAGACACAGCTAATTGCACCTGCTTGCGATACCCAGCCTTATCGGAAGGCTCCACTGGGACTTAAACCCAGGTCAAATCAGTTTCCTCAGTTAAGTTGATTAAAAGGTTAGCTAATATTAGACCTACACTGCTGTTGTGGAAGATACCCAGCTGATAAGAGAATCCAAGCATGGTGTCTTTATAGAGGCCATCCTGGAAATCTCCCTGCTTGAGCGTCTCACCCAAGACAATGTGGTAGCGAGTCACATTCACATCCTACGTACAGAAATAACAGTATAAATACATTTCACAAAGGGTGACGTGTGTACATATATTTGAATGTATAAATGTACATCTGGGAGTAATGTTTGTTACCAGTGCATCCTGCCCTGTGCTCTTCAGGTATTCTGTTATGGCACTGTTTGTAGGTGCAAACACTGTAAAGCCAGAAGCCGCCTCGATCTCCTGTGTCAAGCTGTAGGTCTAAAGCACAACCGAGAGCAAATTGAAATGATTTCAATAGGTCAATATTACTGCATTTGTACTGTGAGGATTGCGTTGAGTTCTAAATGTTGTTCTTACAATGAGAGCACTCCTGAATAGAGAGAACTCTGGTCTCTGGTTCAGTACTGCAAGTAAACCTTCGCTCAGATTCCGATCAGAAACGAGGACCTGCCAAAGTGAGACAACAGCATACTTATACCCATTTTTCTTATATTAAAATTAGATTCCCTATGATTTTTTTAAGAATAAAAAAAACTTGCTTTGTCAACCAGATGAATGAGTCCATTCTTGGCCACAATATTTCCTGATAGAATTGCAGCTCCAGCAACTGTGGTGGTCTAAAATGATAAAAATCCATAATTATACTTAACAAATAATATATTATTTTCAATATGATTATCCCTCCTCTGTCATGCAAACATACACAGTTCTTGAAATAGCTCAGCTCAGTTCTTAAGCTATAAAAAAATTCTAATTCAGAAGGAACTTTTTGGAGAAAAGAATTTGTTCCAAACCCATCCATACTTGGCCAAAGTTCCATGTACCACCAAAACAATTAGACAAAACCAAATATCTGTACCTTGTATAGTATTCCTGTTGTTTCCTTCTAAGTGGCTTACAACAGTTTTAAACCCTGTTTGGGACTTTTTTAAAGTCTGCTGTCATTTGCCATGTTAATACTGACCAAATGACCAAATGCTACAACCACACTTGTTGTACTTGTACACTCTTTAAAAAAACAATCCAAAATCAAAACAGAGACAGTATGCATAGTGAGGTTTGGGTGTAATAAATGGAGTGAGTATACCCGTCTCTTCACCTCATTGGTCCAGGAAATAGAAAGTGTTCTTCTTATAAGAGAAACCAGTTGTGGAGGTGGGGAGTCCCGCAAATCAGATAATCCATACAGACCAGTAACCATGTGACCCCTGAGGACAAAAATCATTATTTTTGTTCAAAGCTGGTGGGCAAAATCAAATCCAACGATACACAGACTATACTGATAATAATCTCACATGACAAGACTTGGAAGGTTGCCGCCGGACAGCCAAAAATCCTGATCTTCTTTGCTCATATCACTGATGGCTTGTGCTGAGGGCACGAAAAGAGTCATGTTTTGTGCCTCAAAAAGCATCTGACTGAGGTCTGCTTGCTGTGTGTCATTCCAAAACAGAAGCAATAAAACAAGTGTTTATATCATCATCATGTCATTTGACTGTAGATCAGACAGTAGATTAATACTGCACTAAAGGCACATGCACAGAATGAGCCGCTGCCATTTTACCCCAAACTAAGTAAATGCCCCTTTGGTTGGCTTTTATGATCATTGTGTTTCGTACGGCCTTCAGGTGGCTCATGGAGCAAAAGGTGTGCTCCTTCAGTGCACTCGTGAAATCTGCGAACAGAGTCTCATTCCACAGCTGTGTTGCTTCCAAACTATGGTGGGGTTCAGCTCAGTTGCGACCAAAAAAGTTTTAATTAAGTTGGCTTGGATTTCAAGCAAAACAGCATGGCAGCTTTGGTGGCATTAAACAAGGTCCTCCTGTGTGGAGTTATAGAGTTGTTTATGTTTGTGGTCTTCCAAAGACATGTGTTAGGTCAACTGGTGCTTCTAAAGTGTCTTAGGTTGAATCTGTGTGTCTTATGATGCATTTGCACCCTGTGTAGGGTTGTTCCTGCTGGGTACTCTGTGTTGCCAGAGAGGCCCTTGTTTTATTAGATTTTTTCTGAAGAGATTTTAAATTGCATTTCGAAAAAACAACCCATAAAATGTATCTGGACTGGTCTGAACATCTGAGAAGGTGAATGAAGCTGAGAATTGAAACTTACAGTAACCCAAGCATTGAATCCTCTAAAATCCGGATTGTTTTCCACTTCCTATGGAAACACAGTTTAAAAAAGATGTACATATTCTTATATTTATATATCTATATATCTATATATCTATATATATATATATATATATATATATATATATATATATATATATGCTGAAAAATCATATGAATGACATGTGGAGTCCCCGATATACCTGTGCTAGAGTTCCATAGCAAACTCTTCCATCTCCTGAGTAGCCAGTCAGACACACACATTCATATCTTCCTTGGTTTGTGAGCATACAAGTGGCCTGAGGAAATAATGTTCATCGTAACATTCGTAGTGGTGGATGAGCAGCTCGTGCATGTGGTTGGTGTGTGTGTATGTGCATGTGTGAGGTCTGCTCACCTGCTGATGGCATCCTCCTGTCTGATCTACACACTGATTTATAGGTTCACACTCTCTGCCACTGCCACGGAAATGCTGCTTGCACACACAGTCGTTCTGAAAAAATGCAGTGAACATGAACATAGTAACAATGTGAGACAATGAATACTTGTGTAGACAAACAAATTGATGAATGGAAAATGTAATAAGCTATATGAGCAATGCTGGACAAGAACATTTTTATTTACATTTAAAGCATTTAGCAGACGCCCTTATCCAGAACGACTTACAATTGGTACAGTCTTACAGTCCAAGCAGTTGTGGGTTAAGGGCGTTGCTCAAGGACCCAACAGTGGCAGCTTGGCAGATGTGGGATTTGAACCCTGGACCTTCTGGTCCATAGTCCAGGCTACCACAGTCCCACAGAACGAGTAATTCAGGGATGGGTAGTACACTACAGTTCTTCTTACCTGTCCTGGACCCACATAGATGCAGGACGCGTTAGGATGACAATCCCCTCTGGCAGGCTCCACACAGTTATTAATAGGCTGGCACTCATCTCCATCCTCTTTCCATCCACTCAGACATTCGCACCTGTGTCTGCCCTCTCCGATCCTTATACATCTAGCCTGGGGCAAAGAGAGAGCCAGTGCATTTGGACACCATCCCATAATCACTCATATGCATACAGAAACACACATCCTTAACCTACATTATCACTGCAGCCACCATTGGGTCTCCAAGTACAGGGATCATCGTTCACACAGGACAATCCATCCCCCATGTAACCAGGCTTGCATACACACCTAAATATATAAAACAAACAAAAAACCCATAAAAATTTAGATCTGCCTAGGGTGATTCACATAGTGTATACAATCACCGGCCACCTCCTTGTTTCTACACTCATTTTATCACTTAGACTTATCATATAAATGCACTTTGTAGTTCTGCAATTACAGACTGTAGTCCATCTGTTTCTCTACATACTGTACTTCTCTACATACTTCTGTAATTCTCTAATGGTCAGGACCTACACAGGACTACCACAGATCAAATAGAACCTGGATTCATTGCTAAAGATGATATGGTTCCGGTCCATATCAGTCCAGGTTTCTTGTTCACAACATGACTGCAAACGAAGGTGATGGTGGCTGGTTGTGAAGGGCAGGACACGTAATGGCTGCTGTGACATCAAATTTCCTTCTGCTAAGTCCAGAGACAGGGGTGTGTAGTGAAGGTACCACCTGTGACTGGATAGTGGACAATGAAACTGTTCACCGTGTGTACATGCCTTCACAGAACTACTACTCCCAACAACGTCAGAACATCCTAGATGGCAAACAATTTGTCAAAATGACCATGTTGCTTCTCTCAATCCATTGAATGCACCCCTCTCAAAGTCTGTCAACTGGGCAACATGTCTCATAGACGCTGTTCTAGTAGTCAGCGATCCCTCACCAAGAGGTACACCACCCAAAAGTAGCCTCTGAGAGCCTTTTTATAGGGCTACCTTCTTGTGGCAAGATCTAGTGTCTAAACAGACCACACCTGTGATCATTTACATGCTGCCTGAGCTTATTATACTTAAATATGCAATTTACATTTTTCACTCACACATGTCACTTGTGCCAAATATGATTTTTTTAATTTAACTCTTATTCTGTCATTTAATTTGGATTATTAACTGGTTGGTTTCATGACCTCCTTTTTTGTAAACTACTGAATACTGTATGACTCTAAATTATAATTACAATACAATGTTTAGTTTTTCTTAAGAATTCACCAGAGTGCAATAGCGTAATGAGTGACAAAAGTAGCAGAAGAGATTTATTGGTCTCTCAGACAGGACACTCACTGGTTCTCGTTGATGCTAAATATGCAGTCAGCGTGGACGTGGCACATCTTGTTAGACGAGCATGGCTGCGTTTGTTTATCACAGAATTCTCCAGCAACTCCTGGTACACAGGAGCGTGGCTTACATGCTCCATTAGCTTCAGGTCGATTGTCACACACACCCTTGAAACACTTACAGGCTGAAGGAAAAGAAAGAGAAAGGAGGTTAATAAACACAATGTGCTCAACTTAACTTACTTGTTCATTATTTCGTCTTTTAGATCTACTTCAGGTTAGAAGGCTGGATCAGAATCACAGGTTAGTGATTGTTTTTCTTTACTTCAGATAGACAAACTCAAAGCAACAGCTGAAGTTTCATCATGATCCTGAATTATTAAATTAATATTATTCTATACACACTGATGGACTGGCTTATGGACCCGGGCCACTTAATGTCGATGTGAATACTTCACATTTTATTCGAACTTTGACTCCATGACTGTAGTTTCGCTCTTAGATTTATCATCTACGCCGCCCAAGGAGGATGGGTCTCTTTTTGAGTCTTGGTCCTCCCAAGGTTTCTTCCTAGAACTAGGGAGTTTTTCCTTGCCACTGTCGCCCTAGGCTTGCTCAATTTGGGATTGGACGTAGTTATTAGGAGATAATCTAAACTTGTAAAGTTGCTTTGAGACAATGCTCCATTGTAAAAAGTGCTATATAAATAAATCTGACTTGACTTGACTTGACTTATGATGCGACTAAGACTACAAACATTCCAGATCAAAGTCAGATCAAAATAAGATGGAGAATTTTGTGCTTGAAACAGCCAAGGACATAACAGCAATGGCAGATTGGCCAGATAAAGATTGCTTGTTGTTAGATGTAGGCTTGTATAGGCTTGGTCATTCTGACAGTGTTGTATGGCCAAAGTTACACGAAGACGCTCTGAGTCAGGGAGCACAGCAAGCCATCCTGGAAGAGGCCGAGCTAGTCTGGATATTGCACACTGTGCAGACCATCTACTGTGCTATGACTCCTGTTATCATTTCTGGAGCTCATTAAATCCACAGCTCTTTAGCCTATACAGGGTTCAGAGTGAGAGGCATAACACAGTGTATGTTGTTGTGTGCATAAATTCTACCACAGTATCAGTCTCAGTGCAAGAAGGCCTATCCAAAACAACTTCACATCTAAGCAACAAGTAATCTTCATCTTCCTAATCTGCCATCTTTACCACAACATTCTACTTTTTACACCTTTCAGACTCGGATCCGTAATGTCTGTAGTCTTAGCCCAGTGAATATATATTCACATTTTGTTGAACTTGAAACACAAATTGTGAAATGAAAAGTAAAGGGCCATGAGATGGTACTGATGTTTATTTGTGTTTGAATTTTCATTTTGCCACCTGAAGCATGTTCATGCTGAAAACTGAAAAACAAATTGGCACTTCAATAGATTTTCAGTTGTTTGTTCTCATTTGAATTTTGCAAGATACGTTCTCTACTGCTATGGAAAAGTAAAGACAAAGGGAAATTGCATTGTTTTACACATATGTCTTATAAATAAAAAAAAGAAAAGCAAAAGAACGGTTTGAATGTTCTGTTTCTCATTAGTTTTCAACTTTAATTCTGGCCATAAAATATTGGGTTGATGATGATAATAATAAATGAGATTTTATGAAACTCTATACAGTGGTACCTCGGTTCTCATTGAATTCGGTTCTCAACACTTGAAAAATTGTTTAATATTTACAATATTTACTGAACAAAACATTTCAATGAGACATTTTACATACATTATAAATGCTTTCTTAAATTATATGAGATATACTAAATTAATTGCTTTATACTTGAATTTAAATAAAAACAAAGTATAATTTATTGAAAATGTATATTGAATGTTACAGGCTTTCATCCAGTGATTTATGTCTGCTTAAGATTATTTCTTGCCAACTCACTGAATTCGGTTCTCAACACTTGAAAAATTGTTTTGGTTCTCAGTGTTTGCTCAGTACTCGACGCACCTTCTTAACCTTGCACGAGTCCATGATTCATGATTCAGTACACAGTGATTCAGTGATTAAGAGTCACAAAAGCCATTGCTCAGTGAAGATCTCTGCAGTGTTTATTGTATTTGTCTTTATTTTTACATCTACAGTACTGTATTCTTTGTGCAAATAAGTCTCCATGGGTCCTAAAAAGGTTATAAGAGCCAACCGAAAGGAGATCAGGAACACAGGATTCCTCCAGAACACAGGCTACAGTTAGCTTAGTGGTGGCACCAAGTGTTTTGCTTTTACTTTTTTACTCTAACTAGATTTTTTAACACTTTATTATAAAATAAGCTTTGTGGTAATGATTTTGGTCAACTGTAGGTTAATGTAAACATTAACTTACTTATCATGGACTCCACTATGATACACTATATAGATCGCTCTACAAAACACTCGTTAAACTCCTCAGTTCATGATACACTTAACTTATGATTCATTTGTCTGAACATATCCCGGTCATAAATCAGGGACCACCTGTGCAATACAACTGCATTAATGCATATAATGCCTTATACAGTGTGGATTTTCTGGGGGTCTGGAATGGATTCATTCAATTTACATTACTCCTTATGGGAAACATTTGCTCTGTACTCATTTTCGGGTTCTCGACAAAAGTCTTCTGGAATAAATTAACAACAAGAATCGAGGTACCACTGTATTTGAAATAAATGACTTGTGTTTGGATGAAAAATGCAATGCAAATTTAATTATTTCATTAAAATTTTCATTTTGGCAGGATATTAGCGCTGTGCCTTAGTAAAAGAAATGGCAAAATGCAATTTCATTTTATAGTTTTCATTTTATAGTTTTAATTATGCTTTTGGCAGGATTTACCTCCCACAACTCATTGAAATTGTAAAAAAGATCAATATTTACTGAACAAAACATTTAAATGAGACATTTTACATACATTACAAATGCTTTCTCAAATTATATTAGATATATAATATTAATTGCAAAATTAAATTCTCCATACTTGAATTTAAATACAAACATAAAGTATAATTTATGAAAATGTATATTGAATGTTACAGGCTTTCTGACTCAGGTTTCATCCAGTGATTAAGTGATTAAGACTATTTCTTGCCAAATGCTACCAATACGTAACTAACAAGGATTTGTCCATTAAAATATATAATAAAATAATGCATTTGATAAATCAAGTTGTCTTCCAACAGACCTATATTGGAATGTTTTGAAAAAGTGTGACTGTATGCTATGGTACTCGAAGGTTCTCAGTAAGTTCGGTGATGGGGAAGGGCGAAGTCTTACTTTGATTACAGAATGGGCCATACTTGTTGGAGTCGGCACAGTACTGGCACCGTGACCCTTTGAAGTTGGGCTCACATTGGCATGTTCCATTGCCATCTATGCCATCAAAACACTGAAACAGAGGAAAAAAGCATGATATGCTGTGTGTATTGTATCCATTATTCCATGATTAGTTAGTAACTAGCTTAACTGTTCCGCAGTCAGCGCTTACAGGATCTCTATTTGTGTGTGTGTGTGTGTGTGTGTGTGTGTGTGTGCACATGCGAGTGAGTGAGTTACCTTGCCATGAGAGGAGCAGGCGTTATTAAATCCCCCAGGACAAGGGGAGCAGTCTAGTCCAAAAAAGCCTTTACAGCACTGAGGGATCTAAAATAAAAAAGAATATCAACTTTATGATGAAGGTTTTATTTTAGCACACTGTCTTAAAACTGATTTTATCTTATCATGATTTTTCAGTTACAACCTGCTTTTGACACAGTGTTTAACTTCTTATAATGATACTGATACTAGTGTTTATATTAAATATGTCTACAAATACACTTTCATTATTATTTTACACAACATATTGTACAGTCTTATGGCTCATGGCTTTGGGACATATTACAGCCCTCAGACCAGGCCACGCACTGAAACCAATGCAGTGCCAAGCTTCACAATGCAACGCAATGCAATATATATATATATATATATATACACACACACATACAGTAGGGCAGAAAAGTATTTAGTCAGCCACTGATTGTGCAAGTTCTCCGACTTAGAAACATGAGAAAGGTCTGTAATTTTCATCATAGCTACACTTCAACTATGAGAGACAACATGAGAAAAACAATCCAGAAAATCACATTGTAGGATTTTTAAAGAATTTAATTGTAAATCATGGTGGAAAATAAGTATTTGGTCACCCACAAACAAGCAAGATTTCTGGCTCTCGCAGACCTGTAACAATTTCTTTAAGAAGCTCTTCTGTCCTCCACTCGTTACCTGTATTAATGGCACCTGTTTGACCTCATTATCTGTATAAAAGACACCTGTCCACAGCCTCAAACAGTCAGACGCCAAACTCAACCATGGCCAAGACCAAAGAGCTGTCGAAGGACACCAGGAAGCAAATTGTAGACCTGCAGCAGGCTGGGAAGAGTGAATCTACAGTAGGCAAGCAGGTTTGTTGCTCAGGTTGCTCACTGTTCTCATGATCATTTTGACCCCACGGGATGAGATCTTGTGTGGAGCCCCAGATCGAGGAAGATTATCAATGGTCTTGTATGTCTTCCATTTTCTTACAATTGCTCCCACAGTTGATTTATTCACACCAACCTGCTTGCCTATTGTAGATTCACTCTTCCCAGTCTGGTGCAGGTCTACAATTTTCTTCCTGGTGTCCTTCGACAGCTCTTTGGCCTTGGCCATGGTTGAGTTTGGAGTCTGACTGTTTGAGGCTGTGGACAGGTGTCTTTTATACAGATAACGAGGTCATACAGGTGGCATTAATACAGGTAACGAGTGGAGGACAGAAGAGCTTCTTAAAGAAATTGTTACAGGTCTGTGAGAGCCAGAAATCTTGCTTGTTTGTGGGTGACCAAATACTTATTTTCCACCATGATTTACAATTAAATTCTTTAAAAATCCTACAATGTCATTTCCTGGATTTTTTTCTCATTTTGGCTAGGCGTGCCAAAATGTCTGTGTTTGGAATACTGCATATATAATACTGCGTATTAAGCCAAATGCTACATATATTTTGTCCTGTTGACTCCACTATTGTAAAATTACCATAAACCAACTGAAACAAGTAAAAACCATATTATAAAGAACCAATCCCACTGATAATTTGGGATTTCAATCGGTGTTTGTAAGAATCCAGATCAGATCTCAGTCTTGTAATGTCAAATATTCTATACTCACAGTACGGGTCTCATTGCAGAGCAGGCTGCAGCCTAGGACAGGAATATTAAGTCCAAAAGGCATACTCTTTTGATTGGATTTGTAGATGCAGCGTGAAGTGGTTGCCTTCTTCACAGAATGGCCACAAGGAGAAACAGGGGGAAAAACAGCGTAATAAGCCAAAAATATGGGTTTCATGCCAGTATTTACAGAACTGATCAATAATTTGATAAAGTTAGCAATCAAATGTATGGCTGTTGTTAATATATTTAATATGCTTTCACTATTGTAACAAGCAAAACCTGGCAAGGGAGATAAACTCCTGCCAAACCAAATTCATGTTTGTATCTACCAGATCTTATCCAAGGAACCATGCTATATAAATAATCACATTTCTTTTTAAATGGTATATTCACAGAAATTCATACAAACAACCATTAAACTAGTTTGGTAGTTAGGTGTTTATTATTAAGGGAGAAAAAATCCAAACCTACATGGCCCTGTGTGAAAAAGTGATTGCCCCCTAAACCTAATACCTGGTTGGGCCGCCCTTAGCAGCAACAACTGCAACCAAGTGTTTGTGATAACTTGCAGCGTTGTGGAGGAATTTTGGCCACTCATCTTTGTAGAATTGTTGTAATTCAGCCACACTGGAGGGTTTTCCTGCATGAACATCCTTTTTAAGGCCATGCCACAGCATCTCAGTAGGATTCAGGTCAGGACTTTGACTAGGCCACTCCAAAGTCTTCATATTGTTTTTCTTCAGCCATTCAGAGCTGGACTTGCTGCTGTGTTTTGGATCATTGTCCTGCTGCAGAACCCAAGTTCGTTTCAGCTTGAGGTCACGAACAGATGGCGGACATTCTCCTTCAGGACTTTTTGGTAGACAGCAGAATTCACAGTTCCATTTATCACAGCAAGTCGTCCAGGTCCTGAAGCAGCAAAACAGCCCCAGACCATCACACTACCACCACCATATTTTATTGTTCTGTTTCTGAAATGCTGTGTTACTTTTACACCAGATGTAATGGGACACACCTTCCAAAGAGTTCAAACTTTTGTCTCGTCAGTCCACAGAATGTTTTCCCAAAAGTCTTGGGGATCATCAAGATGTGTTCTGGAGAAATTGTGACGAGCTTTAATGTTCTTTTTGCTCAGCAGTGGTTTTCCTCTTGGAACTCTGCCATGCAGGCCATTTTTGCCCAGTCTCTTTCTTATGGTGGAGGCATGAACACTGACCTTAACTGAGGCAAGTGAGGCCTGCAGTTCCTTGGATGTTGTTGTGGGGTCTTTTGTGACCTCTTGGATGAGTCGTTGCTGCGCTCCTGGGGTAATTTTGGTCGGCCGGCCACTACTGGGAAGGTTCACCACTGTTCCATGTCTTCACCATTTGTGGATAATGGCTCTCACTGTGGTTCGCTGGAGTCCCAAAGCTTTAGAAATGGCTTTATAACCCTTTCCAGACTGATAGATCTCAATTTCTTTCTCAATTGTTCCTGAATTTCTTTGGATCTCGGCATGATGTGTAGCTTTTAAGGATCTTTTGGTGTACTTCCCTTTGTCAGACAGGTCCTATTTAAGTGATGTCCTGATTGAGAACAGGTGTGGCAATAATCAGGCCTGGGTGTGGCTAGAGACAGTGAACTCAGGTGTGATAAACCATAGTTATGTTATGTTTTAACAAGGGCGGGTCACTTTTTCACACAGGGCCATGCAGGTTTGGATTTTTTTCTCCCTTAATAATAAACACCTTCATTTAAAAACTGCATTTTGTGTTTATTTATGTTGACTAATAATTAAATTGGTTTGATGTTCCAAAACATCAAGTGTGACAAACATGCAAAAAAATAGGAACTCAGGAACTGTATATGTTAAAAACGTAAAACATTATGTCAGAAATGTTATTATTGATGTTTAAATTACATTAATCACCATTTAAACCTCCGTAAAACTGTATGTGCATTTGTATTAGTGAAATAGCAGGATCACTTTTCAGCATATCAACAGTGTCGAAGCTTGTGTTTAGCTCTCGTTACCACACAACAGATTAAGTGCAAATCTTCAAACATTAACAAAACACCAAAAACTTGTAGGGCTAATTTGAAAGGTTTTGACTCGACCCCATTCTCCCACAGGTTAAACGGCGTGGAAATGCACCAACACTGTTTCAGTTACGAATCATTACACTGCAGCACAATGAATTACACGCATATTCAGATCCATAACATGTAGTCATAGCAGATTTAAAGATGGAATAAGATGATCAGATCAAAATTAACACAACGTTCTTAGGCGCATAACGGATCAAAACCGCGAAACAAGGTTTTCTAAGCGGTCTTGAATTTAGGGTCGCTAGAGTTTCTTCACACCACTAGGTGTCACTATGATTCTGGTCTTGAGGCTTCAAACCTTTGGCGCATTTTTTGACGCAATCAGGGAGAAGGTTCAGAAGTTTTACGAGGATTTGTCTGCCCGACCCCAGATACTATCCATTTTTGTTGCTTTGTAGATGCTAGCGACATCTGCCACTTTATGATGCTGGCTATTTTTGCTACTTTACTGTAAGATTAGCTTTGTTTGTCTGTGCACCCCGGTCCACTGACTAGCCTGTACATCTGTACACCTTCTTAATAAATACACATTGTTATTGCTTCTGTGAACACTTAGGTCACAGTATCTCATAAAATCTTGTAACATGCAAAACATACACAAATCTGAATTTGATCATTCTGCTCCAGAAATATGCAATTACAAAGAATGAAAATGAAAAGATGAGTGTGTCTCCTTACCAGTGGGACACCTGAAGTGCAGTTTGGCATGGAGACTGAAGAACACATGAAGCATGCACTCTGAACACAAGAAACAAGATGGTACATTATGAGTTCTGCACATACAGTCTACATAGACTGCACCTAAAAATGTTTGAGTTTATAGTAAAACAAACAAGCACAAATTATAAAGAAAAGAAATGACTGATCTGCATGTTAAAATGTGGGAGTTGACACAGACCTTAGAAATTTTGCTTTCTGTGATGTCACACCGATGAGGAAGAATGGGTTCTATGGATGATGGGATTAAAACGCCCTCCAGTGAATACAGACATCCATTCTTCGCTTCAACATCTGCCTCTGCCACTGCTATCGCATTAACCTGGATTTGGCCCTGTTTTTGGACAGAAACAAAAGAATAAATGCTTGTATAATGTATTTTCTAATTGATGGGTTATAACTCCCTTAATTTCAATAACTGCTGTTCCAAATTGATAGTTTTTCTTTTGGTGGATGCAACAATTTTATTGTCCAGTCAACTGACTTAGGTTCAGTATTCCGGGGATTGAGTCAGCATTGCTCCAGACAGGGCGCCAATCCATTGTAGGGCACATACACTCACACTGTCATACACACACTCACACTCTAAGGGGCACTTTGGAAACACCAATTAACCCAACACACTGTTTTGGAATGTGATAGGAAACTAGAGTACCCGGGGGAAAACCCACGCAAACACGGGGAGAACATGCAAACTCCACACAGATGGAGCCTGGGGTCGGGATCGAACTGGGGATCTCTGAGCTGTGAGGTGACAGTGCACCACCATGCTGCCCTTGAACTACCAATTCATTAAGTTCATTTAAAGAATAACCCTTGACCATACAGCTCTATTGACAAAAATGAGATAATTAACTGTTTTTTTTTTAACCAAATCCTTCATATAAACTTTAAATAATTACACAGGAAAGACCAGGTTGTGAAATACACATTTGAATTTCTATAAGATTAATAGGTCACATAAACTTCATATCAGTATCGTTGAATATGGGTCATCCTTAGAGATGTTGATACTCTAATGAAACATCATTTTAAATAAAGAGCAATCTTGAACACTCACCGAAGCAGTCACATTAAAATTCAGGACTTGATTAGCCATGGAAACAGTGCGTGGACTCGTCACAACATAGCTGGCTTTCAGCTGACAAGATTGTAAAAACAGGTAAGTCAAATACACAACTATATGCATAAATGGTATTATCTGATTATATGACAAGGCTGTTATTACACAGAGCATAACACACACCTCGGCTGTGGCTACAATATGGTGTCGCAGGAGCTCCAGCAGCTTAGGTTTGCCCTACATATAACAGATGAGAGAACTAGGTTCAAGGAACGACCAATGGCTGCAAAACATCCTAAATAGAAAATGCAATGACAACAAAATGCTAAAATAAAATAGCACAAATTTCCAGACTTCCATTTCCAGACATAAGGTCTACCTCTTCAGATGTAAGGTAGTCTAGGTAGTCTTTCTTCAGTAAAGAAAAGGCTGTGTTTGTGGGAGCAAACAGCGTGTAAGGACCAGCCTCCTCTAATATGTTCACCAAGGAGGTTTTCTGAAGCAGTAGGAGATACAGTTAGAGCTTTATAGATTTTTTGAACTCATGAGAGTATCACATGAATGTTCTCAAGATTACCTCGATTAAAGACTTAAACTGGGAGAACTTCCCATTGTCTGACAGAATCTTCATCAGATTTTCCTATAATAAAAATGGTGATTATTATACGGCATCAAGACAGTATGTGACATACCGCATATAAACACTCACCAACCACAACAAAACAACTCAAGTGAGCATGTATTTATCACAATGGTGCCCTAGGAATTGAAGCTATGGATTAGGAAGTGTGCGAGGTCAAAACCCAGCTCTACCAAACCTGCCATGGTCCATACATCTTAACTACTCAGCTCAATAGTAAGTTCCTCTGCATAAGAGCACCTGCTAAATTACGTAAATGAATACTGGTATATGAAAACATACCTGGTTGTCACCTAATACGGTAGGTGGGACGGTGTCCAACATTTTATCAATTATGTGGATCAATCCATTAGAAGTGATTATATCTGACTCCAGCACAGTTGCTTTTTTACGGCTACCGTGGATGCGAACCTTTACCTGTGACAACTTGGACAGAAGGAAGGAAGGAAAATCTAGAAATGACTTATTGCGTTAGCATAGAAAATACCAGGAGCTATTTCTCTTAACGTACAAATACCCAAACACTGACATGCACACACCACATACCTCAGTTAATGACTCAGCAGTTTTCCCAGTTAGAGTGTAATAAAGTATTCCCTTTTTCAGAGTATCGATATTCACTTCTCCAGCGATCATGTGCAGCTTTATAAGATAACGAGCCTTTGCCTGATCTGCCAGCAGAGTGTCTACCTGGATAAGAATTGTAAAATTTAGATGTGTGCCATAAAAATACTGTATATACTGTTCATTTACAGTTAGAAACTGTCCAGTCACAAGTACTTTAAATAGTAACTATTACATTACATGATACCTAGTTTAATGTATTCGGGGTGGATCCACAGTCCATATGGAAAAGAATATACGAAAGGCATGGATACGCACTGGACAGTGCACCAATCCATTACAGATATACAGTCTTATTCAGGCACAATGATGTTGGAAATTTAACCCATACAGACATGGAAGAACAGAATAAACTCCATGCCTACAGTAACTGGAGGCAGATTAAGCTGTGCAGCACCAACTCCCTTCTTCACCACTGTACAACCCTACTGATACATTGCAATAAAAAAAACAACCAGCAAGTGACAGTTCTGCAGACAGAAAACACCTTGTTCATAAGAAAGAACAGCGGAGAATAGCCAGGTGCATCAGAGATGCTCTGGTAAATGTAAATGTAAAATGTAAAATGTGGACTGTGGTAACCTAGCGGTTAAGGTACTGGACTATGGACCAGAAGATCCAGGGTTCAAATCCCACCTCTGCCAAGCTGCCACTGTTGGGTCCTTGAGCCCTTAACCCACAATTGTAAGACTGTTCCAATTGTAAGTCGCTCTGGATAAGGGCGTCTGCTAAATGCTGTAAATGTAAATGACTCTGGTAACTCAGATACCACTCTACACAATTATGCTGAGCAGAAAAACATCTCAGAATGCACAAAACGTTGAACACTGAAGTGAAGGAATTACAACGGGGAGGCTGTGCCCAACATTAATATAGTGTTCTAATAAAGTGAGTGTACACAAAATAACAAGAACTTACAAATATCTTACAAGTGCATACAGTGGGGCAAAAAAGTATTTAGTCAGCCACTGATTGTGCAAGTTCTCCTACTTTGAAAGTTGAGAGGGGTCTGTAGATTTCATCAGAGGAAATAGCCATGTATTGTGAGATTTTAAGCCAAAACCTCCTTCCATCAGTGAGAGCATTGAAGATGGAACGTGGCTGGGTATTCCAGCATGACAATGATCCCAAACACACCGCTCTTGCAACGTAAAAAGAATTTCAAGGTCCTGGAGTGGCCTAGCCAGTCTCCAGACCTCAACCCCATAGAAAATTTGTGGAGGGAGTTGAAAGTCTGTGTTGCCCCAAAACATCACTGCTCTAGAGGAGATCTGCATGGAGGAATGGGCCAAAATACCAGCTACAGTCTGTGCAAACCTGGTGAAGACTTACAGGAAACGTTTGACCTCTGTCATTGCCAACAAAGGTTATGTTGCAGAGTATTGAGTTGAACTTTTGTTGCTGACCAAATACTTATTTTCCACCATAATTTACAATGAAATTTTTTAAAAAATCCTACAATGTGATTTCCTGGATTTTTTTTCTCATTTTGTCTCTCATAGTTGAAGTGTAGCTATGATAAAATTACAGACCTCTCTCATCTTTCTAAGTAGGAGAACTTGCACAATCAGTGGCTGACTACATACTTTTTTTGCCTCACTGTACGTGAAACCTACCTTAGGTAAATTATTTGGAAGTTTACTTCCGAAATAGAAAGCAAATAAATTAACTACATAAAAAATGATTATATGTAGTTAAATAGATTAAATTGAAGTTACAAAATCATGTCACTAGAATAAATCTCAGTGTTTATGCTCAATATTTTCTGACAGTAATTAACCATTTTTTGGACAGTGGTGGCTCAGTTTTTAAGGCTCTTGGCTACAAATCAAATTGCTGTCAGTTCAAGTCCTGGTTCTGCAAAACTGCCACTGTTGGCGCCTTGAACAAGGTTGTTAACCTTTAGCTGCACTGACACTCTGCAAAGGTCATATCCTAATGCTGTAAATATAATGTTCATGTGTTTATTGTTATGAATTATATCATATACTCTATTACTTTGCATGAAAATGCTATAGACTGTATCCTCCCACAATTACATTTTTACTTATGCAATAGAACACAAGAGGGAGTGTGTTATCACAAATAACATCATGGCTGTGATTTAGTCACAGGTATAGGCCAAAGGTGAGTGCCGTAGATCATCACAGCCATGATGTTAACATTTGACCACAAGTATTCTTTTGCTTTTATATAACAGTTTTTAAAGAAGCAAAATAAATCAAATAAGCCTTGAGTTTCATACTGAATATGCTTTAATACTGACAATACCTTCTGCCAAAAATTAGGTCCACAACAAATGAGTTGCTGCTATGCAGCGGTAATAATTCCCTACCCTGCCTTATCACAGTATGCTACAAAAGGCACATGGTTTATAGCACGAGTTTGAAATACAAAGTACAAATACGCGAACATGAAAAAAGGACTAAACCTAAAATAAAATGAATTAAAATTTAATGATAGAATTTAATTTTAGTAGGGTTATTGTCTTATTTGCATATGTTATAGGTTTATGTGCATAAAGCTTTACCATTTTGGTGTGAGAACGCTTCTCACACCAGTCAGATTGTAAGGTCAGAACTAACTATTGTATAAAAGCTGATATTCGCATTAAGAAAAAAGTACTTTACAGTTGTATGCATCTTGTATACATTCATAAGGTTACTTACAGAGGTTGATTTGAAAGCCTTGTTGCTTGGAACAAACACAGTAAATGGTCCAAGTGAGGTCAGAGGCCAGGACATGATTGACTCTGAAATGTAAACATAAGAAAATATCATGTATGTAAAATGCAAACTGCACAACAAAGGGTAAAAGTTAGAATGTGAAACCTAACGCCACTCACCAAGCAGAGTAATGGCTTTGGAGAGCTGACCAGTCCACTTGCTGACTGGGTCTGAGTTCAGTTCTTGTAAGCGATTCATTATGTTACCAAAACATATCTTCCCATTACCAAGGAAACCCTGAAGGCAATTACAGCTGTAAGGTGGAATGGATAAAAGTATGAAATATACATACATAATATATTTGTGTCTGTGGTTTTGTAAAGTAAAAAAATGGCTGGCCCCAAGTTTAACATACTCTAAATGACCAAAAGTATGTGGACACCTGCTTATTGTACATCACATCCAAATCCACATGGAGTCCTTGCAGCTACACGAGCCTCCACTCTTCTAGGAAGGCTTTCTATTAGATTTTGGAACTTGATTACAGGGATTTACATATATTTAGCCATGGCAGCAAGGACTTGGGTATTGATTTTGGCGGATACAGAATGGGTGATAGTTTGCACTGCAATTCAAGTCATGTTTCAATCCAAAAATGTTGTATAAAGTCAGATCTTTTCAACCAAACTGGACAAACCATTTGTCATGCTGAAACAGGAAATGTTCTTCTCAAAACTGTTTGCTACAAATACAAAAGCACTTAATTATCAAGGACTTATGCAGTAGCACTAATATTTCCAAGATGATAGCACTGACCACCTGGCTCCCAATAACTGACAACACTCAACTGACAACAACGGACAGTTGGCATCCTATGATAGGACCACACTGAAAGCCACTGACCTCTTTAGTTAGGTCCGTTTTACTCTCAGATTCTTTCTACGGAGAGTACATACAGTAGATGAACAGTATACTTCCATGGGTTAGGATGGGATTCCAAATACTTTTGGCCATATAGTGCACAGTACGTCAGTCTATGTAACACAATGTCAGCACAGATTCCAAAATCTTGTGTATTCACTAGTATAATCTCTCACACAGCCCTGGGTGGTGTGAGTGTCAGATTTGACGTTGTAAGCATTGGAGTTTGATGGCATGTATAAGTGACTGTTAATAACAAATGGGACCGAGTATGAGAGCATGTGTGAGAGTGTATAAAAAGCATGTGCTACAGAGTATGACAGCATCTGTAAGAATATGACAGTGTGAGAGTATGACAGCAGGTGCAATAGAATGGATGACAAGACATTTTAAAGTGTGTAAGAGAGTCTAAAAACAGGTTAGAAAGTGGAAATGCATATGTAAGTATGACAGTGAGTGAGAGAGTATGAAAACTTGAAAGAGAGTGTGACAGAGCATAAGAGAATATAAAAGCACGTGAAATTCTGAGTGAATAAAGTAGATGTGTGTAAGTGATAGTATGTGAGGGCTGTCAAGTTTGAATACATGTACATGCATGCAATAAACCCTCAAGCAAACCTACTCCACAGTTCCTGGTGCAACTGTCGTACAAATAGCATTTTTGTGGCATGAGTCTGGTCTACACAAGTCCTTCATACTGCAGCTCACCCCCATGACCAGCTTGTCAAACCCTTGTAGACATTCACAGTGAGCCTGCAGAAGAATCCATATATACATGGGAAGCATTAGGAGACAATGTGTCAGCCTAGCCTTGGATTAAATTGAAATTTCCACTCATTCAGCACTATAGGTCATTTTAAATTTATTATTAGGACTAATTCAGGTCTGGGAGACCAGCCTTTTAAAAATAAATCTTACAGCACATACCTTTCCAGGTCCATCGTATACACATTGTGTGGAGTTGCTGCTGCACCCTCCATAGTTATTCTGGCAGGGATCGATGGGCATGCAGACCAGTCCGTCTCCTTGATAGCCTTCTGCACACATGCATGTGTGTTGGTTCGGCCCCGTGTGCACACATGCTGCATGCTCATGACACACCTTCCTTAAACATGGGTTAATGGCTGTAAATAAGATCAACTAATTAATTTATAAAGGACTAAACCCAGCTTTAAGGCATTTTCTTATTTTGTCGTCCTGAAAAAGCAAATATTAACAAATCCATCTCATGAGTACTCACAGGCACACTGGATTCCATCACCACGGAATCCAGGTTTGCATTTGCACACCAGTTTCCCCAAGGTAATATCTTCAAAACACAGTGCGTTGGGTCCACAGTTTAGAGCCGTGCAACCTGAGAGCTCTGTGAGAACACACACAAACTCATGGAAACAGAAACACATACTCATGGCCAGCTTTCAACCCAAGCCCATACAAATTAGCAATTCCATCATCTTTACTGTTCCATATGTTCCATCAACTTTAGAAACATATTCAGAAAGGAGCATAAACAGCATGAAGCATTTAAAGTACAATGGACTCTCAAGACTCTCTTACCCTGGTCACAGTCTGGACCTGTGTATCCTGAAAAGCATGTGCACTGACCATCTCCCTTCAGCCCACTGTTACATAGGCCATTCTTACAGGTACAAACTGAGGAATATAAACATACAGTGGTGCTTGAATGTTTGTGAACCCTTTAGAATTTTCTATATTTCTGCTTAAATATGACCTAAAACATCATCAGATTTTCACACAAGTCCTAAAAGTAGATAAAGAGAACCCAGTTACACAAATGAGACAAAAATATAATACTTGGTCATTTATTTATTGAGGAAAATGATCCAATATTTCAAAACTATGTGAACCTCTAGGATTAGCAGTTAATTTGAAGGTGAAATTAGAGTCAGGGTGTTTTCAGTCAATGGGCGATGACAATCAGGTGTTGAGTGGGCAACCTGTTTTTATTTTAAAGAACAGGGATCTATCAAAGTCTGCTCTTCACAACACAATCTTTGTGGAAGTGTATCATGGCATGACCAAAGGGGGAGATTTCTGAGGACCTCCAGAAAAAGAGTTGTTTGATGCTCATCAGGCTAGAAAAGTTACAAAACCATCTCTCTAAAGAGTTTGGACTCCACCAAAATCCCCACAGTCAGACAGATTGTGTACAAATGGAGGAAATTCAAGACCCATTGTTACCCTCCCCAGGAGTTTGTCGACCACAGAGATCACCCCAAGAGCAAGGCGTGTAATCGTTGGTGAGGTCACAAAGGACCCCAGGGTAACTTCTACGCGACTGAAGGCCTCTCTCACACTGGCTAATGTTAATGTTCATGGAGTCCACCATCAGAAGAACACTGAACAACAATGGTGTGCATGGCAGGGTTACAAGGAGAAAGCCAACTGCTCTCTTCCAAAAAGAACATTGCTGCTCGTCTGCAGTTTTGCTAAAGATCACGTGGACAAGCCAGAAGGCTATTGGAAGAATGTTTTGTGGATGGATGAGACCAAAATATAACGTTTTGGTTTAAAATAAAAGTGTTTATGTTTGGAGAAAGGAAAACTCTGCATTCCAGCATAAGGAAGGACCTTATTCCCATCTGTGAAACATGGTGGTGGTAGTATCATGGTTTGGGCCTGTTTTTGCTGCATCTGGGCAGGACGGCTTGCCATCATTGATGGAAAAATGGAATTCTTCCTGAATGATATCAGAGAATTCTAAAATGTCAGGACATCTGTCCATGACTGAATCTCAAGAGAAGTTGGGTCAATGCAGCAAGACAACAACGATTCTAAGCACACAAGCCGTTCTACCAAAGAATGGTTTTTTTTAAGAAGAATAAAGTTCAGTTGTTTTGTAATGGCCAAGGTCAAGTCCTGAACCTTAATCCAATGGAAATGTTGTGGAAGGACCTTGAAGTGAGCAGCTAATGTGAGGAAACCACCAACATCCCACAGAGCTGAAGATGTTTCTGTACGGAGGAATGGGCTAAAATTCCTCCAAGTCGGTGAGCAGGACTGATCAACAGCTACAGGAAACGTTTAGCTGCAGTTATTGCTGCACAGGGGGGTCACACCAGATACTGAAAGCAAAGGTTCACATACTTTTGCCACTCACTAATATGTAATATTGGATCATTTTCCTCAATAAATAAATGATCAAGTACAATATGTTTGTCTCATTTGTTTAACTGGGTTCCCTTTATCTACTTTTAGGACTTTCAAGCACCACTGTACACATAGTTAAACGCTATAGAACAGATTCTGGTACCAAACCTTATATACTGTTATTATAGTGCTATATTAAGGTTAGATTTCAGTTACCATTACTGCATGTGGGTCCGTACAGGTTCTCATCACACTTTTCACATGCTGTTCCTACAAAACCTGCCTGAGGGAACAAACACAATACATACTGTACACATGGCTCAGCAGCAACTAAAATTACGTGTGTGCTTCTGAACATGTTACTGTAGCTTATAGATTTGAATTAGAGTACATTTACAAGGACAATGTAATGATCTATTGAAATCTAAGACAATATTGAGATATATTGATATTGATATTATATTCAGTATTGAGCAATATGTTAAATATATACAAAAGCATTATTTAAACGGTACTTTTCACTGGGAGGTAAAAAGCCCAGAAATATAAATTGTAACTTGTGAAAATAATACTTGAAAAGAATAAATGTTTTTGCATTTTTAAAATGATGTTTATTTATAATGAGTTTACCTTTCACTAAAAAACTATATTCAAAAAGTTAACACAGACACAGCATATTGTTCAACTAAAGCAAGCAAATAACATGCATATAAATTATAAAAAAAGTAAAAGTGCAGGTAACTCAGATTTTTTAGTAAATGAGTAATTTTCTAGATTATTAATTTGAAGTATTTCAGTATTCATTTTAAGGGCTATCACAAGCCCTAACCTTTAAAGTTTAGCTTGTGAAAATAATACTGTACTTAAAGCGGTTTTGTATTTTAATTATTTATATTGTATTTTTAATTTCTTAATTTCTTTCATTTCTAAGTGATGTTTATTTATAATGAGTTTACTTTTCACTAATAAACTATATTCAAAACGTTAACACAGACACAACTTATTGTTCAAATAAAGCAGGCAAATAAAAACTACAGAAATTATAACAAATTAAAAATGCAGGTAACTCAGATTTTTTAAATACATTATTAATATTCTAGATTATTTTGATCCACAAATTAAATGTATGCACTTTGTTCACTTGGATAAATAGAAAATGTAATCACACTATTGTTACTTGTAAAAATATGTATAGTCTAAATAATATACATCTGCTTTTTATTTTTTACATTCTGAGGATGTATTTATCATTTTTGTATAGTTGTAGTTTTAAAATAAATTTTTTATATCACTAATTTCTTCAGTTTTCTTTAGCTTATGTAATGTGTAAATACTGCATATTTAATTATGCTTACCTTACAAGTACATGTGCCGTTTCCACCCCTTCCATCAGAGCACACGCCATTATTATTGCAGGGATTAGCCACTGACCCTGGACACTCTACAACACAGAGGTATAGAAGATAAAAAATAAAAATGAAAGTAGAGTACACAACAACAGAGAACATCCATTGTACTTGGATTAAGCACTATAGGATAGAGCTTTGTTAGCAGTTTTTAACTCTAGTAACCCACCACATGCAATTGTGTGAACATATAGGTGCATCTCAATACATTAGAATATCATCAAAAACTTCATTTATTTCAGTAACTCAATACAAAAAGTGAAACGCATATATTATATAGATTCATTACAAACAGAGTGATCTATTTCAAGTGTTTATTTTTTTAATGTTGATGATTATGGCTTACAGCCAATGAAAACCCAAAAGTCATCATCTCAGAAAATTTGAATAATCATTCAAAACTCCTGCAAAGGCTTAGTCTGGTTCAGTAGGCTACACAATCATGGGGAAGACTGCTGACTTGACATATGTCCAGAAGGCAGTCATTGACACACTCTACAAGGAGGGTATGGCACAAAAGGTCATTGCTAAAGAAGATGGCTGTTCACAGAGTGCTTATTAATGGAACGTTGAGTGGAAGGCAAAATTGTGGTAGAAAAAAGTGCACAACCGCAGCCTTGAAAGGATTGTAAAGAAAAGGCCATTCAAAAATTTGGGGAAGATTCACAAGGAGTTGTTTTCAGATGAAAGTAACTTTTGCATTTCATTTGGAAATCAAGGTCCCAGAGTCTGGAGGAAGAGTAAAGAGGCACAAAATCCAAGCAGCTTGAGGTCTAGTGTGAAGTTTCCGCAATCTGTGATGGTTTGGGGAGCCATGTCATCTGCTGGTGTAGGTCCACTGTCTTATATCAAGACCAAAGTCAGCACAGCTGTCTACCAGGAAATTTTAGAGCAATTAATTCTTCTCTCTGGAGATGGAAATTTCCAGCAGGACTTGGCACCTGTCCACACTGCCAAAAGTACCAATACCTGGTTTAATAACCACAGTATTATTGGGCTTCATTGGCCAGCAAACTCGCCTGTCAAGAGGAAGATGAGAGACAAAAGACCCAACAATGCAGACGAGCTGAAGCCTGCTATCAAAGCAACCCGGGCTTCCATAAGACCTCAGCAGTGCCATAGGCTGATCGCCTCCATGCCACGCCGCATTGATGCAGTACTTCATGCAAAAGGAGCCCCGACGAAGTATTGAGTGCATTTACTGTACATACTTTTCAGTAGGCCAACATTTCTGATTTAAAAATCATTTTTTCAATTGGTCTTATGTAATATTCAAATTTTCTGAGATAATGACTTTTGGGTTTTCATTGGCTGTTAGCCATAATCATCAACATTAAAAGAAATAAACACTTGAAATAGATCACTCTGTTTGTAAGGAATCTATATAATATATGCGTTTCACTTCTTGTATTGCATTACTGAAATAAATGAAGTTTTTGATGATATTCTAATGTATTGAGATGCACCTATACCTACACTGCTGTGAGTGAGGATATGAGTTAGCAGTTTGTGTGTGCACGTGTGTGTGTGTGTGTGTGTGTGTGTGTGTGTGTGTGTGTGTGTGTGTGTGTGTGTGTGTGTGTGTGTGTGTGCATTTCCTAGTATTCTCAGAACTTTGCTTTGTTGTTTAAATCTCTCTCTCTCTCTCTCTCTCTCTCTCTCTCTCTCACACACACACACACACACACACACACACACACACTTACAACTTTTCTTGGAACTGACACAAATAAAACATACTAACAAGAAAAAGACAGCAAAGAGAAGCAATAGGACAAGTAGAACATTTACTGAATAAAACAAATCAATCCCACAACATTCTCAACATTCTCATTCTCACAAGAATTACACAATGAATCACTAAAAAATGTTTTAAATAACAAAAAGTGACTCTATAACTATAACTCTGTACTATAACTAGTTACACTGAAAAGAGATTTAATATTGAACTTGACCAATACCTTAAGAAGATTTGCCTAAGAGCTCTTTGGATGGTTAATGGTTTACTGTAAAACCATGTTAACTTTAAGAATTACCTGTAAGATAATTGAGGCTTCATTTACTAAACTTAGACAAACCGTGAAACACTTTCAAGCAGTAGTTCTACTTGAATCTTCCTAACATGTTTCTACAGAGAACAAAATATTTGATTGCTTCCCAAAGAGAAGACAAACCATGCTACTGGATGACAAAAAAAACAAAAAACAAAAAAACATGCTCACATGAGATTGGGTACTAATTGTGGACAATATGCCTAATGGTGGCTCACTGATTCCAAGGTATTTAAGGTATAGGTTTGTGTGAGTGTCATATTGAGAGTCTTTAATCCCAAAGGCAAGATGGAACCCTGTGGTATCTGGAAGGAAAAAACCTTATATAACCATTAACGAGTCAGTAACGTTATATTATATGTAAGTTATATATCAAGTGTCTGAGACCTTACACTATACTCTAGTGAATCATCTGGAAAGATGCCCAAACCCCTGCACATGCCAAAGTGTAATTTATTTTCCAATTAGCTTTAAAATGTATTCTTGATGTCTTTTAATATATTAGATCTTTAATATATTAGTCTGGGCTTGTCAACATGGAAATCGGACCCTGTATCGACGTGGGATAAACGTTAGGAAAGAGAGATGTAAACAAAATTCACTTGATTTGGTACAAACTTCTGAAATGAACACATTGTACATCACTTGTTGGTTACATCACATATTTTGCTGATTCCACAGTGCTTTATGGACTATGTGCAGCCTTTCTTGTCATACTCAGGTCAAATTATTTAGCTCAGCCGATAACAGAGAAACAACAAAGTACCCAGTGTGACTGTGGTGCCACACTTTATTGCTCACTCAGGTCTGTTTGAGTGCTGACATTGAAAGGAAGTGCTGGAAATGAGAGTTTTGGGGTCAGCACATTCTGTCATTCGCTATGTCACTGCAATAATGCACTTGGAGAGGAAGTGTGTGATTTCCTCACTCGAGCAGGGTCTACATGTTAAGGAAGGCAGAAACACACTATACAAAGATGGAACATCTGCATGTGTTGAGGAGGGGGGAGTATTTATAAAAGCACAAACGAATCTCCACACATTTATAAAAGCAGATTCAAACAGAGATTCTAATAACGCCAACATTCTGTAATAATGAAGTTCAGTTTGACTGATTCCATCATGTGACTAATTGGACTGGAAAGGGGCTGGGAATATCTGATATTGTTACTCTCAGTAAGTCTTTATGCTGAGTAATTAATCCCAGTCTTTCAAACACCCCTAAGGAAAAAAAAGCATATGTCCTGTTTTGGACCATGGTAAGCTGGTCAACCCAGCTTTCAAAGCAAGACCATGCAATTTCACCAGCTAAACCATCAGCAGACCGGCACTAACCAGCACAAACCAACTTGGGCCAACAAGGACCATGAAACTCAAATGATCTCGCTAATTGACCAGCACAGCATATTCTGGACTAGCATAGCTGGACAGCATAAACAGTTTTTTAAGCAGTGAAGGTGTTCTGAAAGTATCAGTGCTTGGTGTCAGCACCTGATGTTCTTTTTCAGTATATATGACTACATGTACATAAGTAATATGAGTCATATGAATAAGTCTATGTACAGATGTACAGGTCATATAAGACTACAGCTTATAAAAATGAAACCCTCAGCAATTGTGTTCTATGTGTAACCTTTTCTGAAAGTTGTCTTCAATCTTCAACATATGCATTATTGCATAATTCATCCCTGACAGGATGAACTATAAACATTTCAGTCATAATCAATGAGTACAATCTTATGCAATAGTTTGGACTCGCCGGTCAAATAAAATGACTATAACTAAAATTTCAAAATGTTTCATTGTACACAGAACAGAATGGAAAAAACATTAACTTAAATCTCAGCCATAGCCAATAGCGTCTGCATGTGACACCTGATCTAGTGGTGGGTTAGTGTATTAAACCCCTTCATATTATTATTCCAACCCAAATCAGAAAAAGGTTGGGACGGTATGGAAAATGCAAAAACTATTTCATGTTTTGTCTGGTAAACTTCATTTCATTTGTTAATAAACATCCGTTCCTGTATTTCAGGCCTGCAACACATTCCAAAAAAGTTGGGACGGTAAAGCATTTACCACTTTGTAACGTTGCCATTCCATCTCACAACACTTAAAAGACATTTTGACATTTCAGGACTTATTTTATACCATTCTTCCTGTAAACCCATCTTAAGTTGTTAAACAGTACAATGTCAAATTTCTCCAGATATTCTCTATTGGGGACAGGCCAGGACTGCAGGCAGGCGAGTCCAGTACCTGTACCCTCTTCTACTGCAGCTATGCCTTTGTAATGTGCACAGCATGTGGTTTTGCATTGTCTAGTTGAAGAATACACTGACGTCCATGGAAAGGAAGCCCTGAAAGCAGCTTATGTTGCTCTAAAATCTCAATGTACTTTTCTGCATTAATGCTGCCATCATAGAAGTGTAAATGGCCTTTGCCAAGGGCACTGACCCAACCCCATACCATGACAGACCATGGCTTTGGATTTTTGCTGATAACAGTCCGGGAGTGTCGAGTGGGCGGTCTGGCTGAACTGGGCTTCGGTCCTCGTGATCTTGACTCATGCATCCTTGCCTTAGAATAAGGGCAGAGCTGGGGGTTCATAGTCAAAGAGTCTTATGGTGATCAGAGACGTTGGGTTGCTGTCTTCTGCCGCTCGTGGGGTTGCCAATGTCTCATGTGATCCCTCTTGGCTGTGTTTCCTACCAGTTCTCCTCTTTCTAGCTTTCTAGCTATGCCTGCTATAGCTAATGCTGCCGGGGTCTCATGCTAACACTTGGCATCAGTGATTGTTAATAAACACTGTGCTCTTAATCAATAAACTAAATTACATTTTCTGTTTTCTCTCCGAGTTGTGTTCCGGCAGTTCCGCCCCACACATGATGTTCATCTGATGTAGCTCCACTTAAGATGCTTCCGTCTCAGCTCCAGCCCCATCATACCCGGGCCACTTAATGTCGATGTGAATTACTTCACATTATATTCGAACTTTGACTCCATGACTTTAGTTCGCTCTTAGATTTATCACCTACGCCGCCCAAGGAGGTTGGGGTCCCTTTTTGAGGTCTTGGTCCTCCCAAGGTTTCTTCCTAGAACTAGGGAGTTTTTCCTTGCCACTGTCGCCCTGGGCTTGTCCAATTTGGGATTGGACGTAGTTATTAGGAGATAATCTAAACTTGTAAAGATGCTTTGAGACAATGCTCCATTGTAAAAAGCGCTATATAAATAAATCTGACTTGACTTGACAGTCTGGATGGTCCTCATTATCTTTGGTCCGGAGGCCACAGCGTCCATTTCTTCCAAATAAGATCTGGAATACTGATTCAATGCAGTATTGTAGTGCTTGACAAAGGTTTGATAAATTAATTCCTTGACCATGTGGTTCTATCAGCTAGTGATGAATCACGGTTCTTGATGCAGTGCCGCCTGAGGGATCGGAGATAATTCGATAATTTGAGAATTGATGTTTGTTAACAAATCAAATGAAGTGACTGGGTGGCATGGTGGCTCGGTGGGTAACACCGTCGCCTCACTGGAAGAAGGTCCTGGGTTAGATCCCAGGTGGACTGGCCTGGATCCTTTCTGTGTGGAGTCTGCATGTCCTCCCCATGTCCGCATGGGTACCCATACTCCGGTTTCCTCCCACAGTTCAAAGACATGCATTAAGGTTCACTGTCGCTAAAATGGCCATTGATTCGGATAGTGATATTAAATAAAACAAAGAAACAAATGAAGTTGACTAAACAAAGCATGAAGTATCTAGGGTTCATACCGTCTCAACTTCTGATTTGGGGTTGTTTTATTACTAACATAAGATTTTAGACTGTGTTAGTACATTTATTCCTCTCTGGCTCTTTCTGTGACACGCGCACTTCCTGACATACTAAGGATAACTATTTTTCCACACTTCACACAATCTCCTGTTTCTGCAAGCTCAGAAGGACTTGGCATTTCCCTTTGTTTTAGTGCCATCAGCTCTGTTAGCTGTCTTTCTCTTCCTGTCAAAATTTCCCCTCAGTGCTCAGATTCCTGCACCATCCAAAGCAAAAGAAGGAAATACCATTCCAGCCATGGCAGCAAAGTTTGTGATCAAATCGGGAAAGATAACAAGACACAGGAAAAGGCTTTTTTGTGCAAGTAATTTTAATTTAAAGAGAGTTCAGACTCACCAATCAGACAGAAAAGCAATATTCTAGAAAAAGGCTCATTGTAGTAGATATGATCTTCTAGAAACATGTTAGTAGTCACCCTATTCTCAATTAGAATTCACACAAAAACAAAGTAGAATAAGTTGACACAGGACAGTAAACTTACCAACACAATGGTATCCCCAGTACCCTGGACAGCACCTTTCCTCCAGAATGACTTTATAACATTCATGTGAGCAGCCAGGGATTGTGGAGGAAACAGCAGCTGTAGGGTGATACCTTCGGTGTAAAATAAAAACAACAACCTCTTTGAAGCTAAATAAAATAATAAATACCATCTCACACACACACACCTTTCTATAGATTGCCTTTCTATTTTTATGAGGACTTAATCCATTCATTCATTGTCATATCCATTTAATCCTGGACAGGGTCGCAGGAAAGCCGATGCCATAGGGCACAAGACAGTAACAACCCTGGACAGGTCAGCCATCCATCATAGGGCACACACACTCATATACTCACATCATAAGAGCATTTTAGAAACACCAATTCACCTAACATACATGGAATGCGGGAGGAAACCAGAGTAGCCAGAGTAAACCCTCACTGACCCGGAGAGGACATGGGCGGAGTCCGAGATTGGGATTGAACCAGGGATGCTGAAGCTGTGAGGCAGCCATGCTAACCACTGCAACACCAATGTAGACTTTCCAAATTTCAGGCATAATATTACTGCAGCGAAATAATTCTACATCGACACCTAACTTTAACCTCAGTAGCCCAACACAAGTCTTTTTCTTACAGCTGCAGTTTGTCCTTGTGAGAACCTGCAAAATGTCCCCACAAGGTAAAACATCTTAGATCTTTCTTCCATGTGAGGACCTCACAATAATATATAAACTTGACCTAACACTGACACACACACAAGCACACATACACATGGACAATGCATATCACTTTAGGATAGTGGGAGGTATTTTCATTAACTAGTGCAGTACTATAAAACTGTATGCAGTGGGGCAAAAAAGTATTCGGTAAGCCACTGATTGTGCAAGTTCTCCTACTTAGAAAGATGAGAGAGGTCTGTAATTTTCATCATAGGTACACTTCAACTATGAGAGACGAAATGAGAAAAAAAATCCAGGAAATCACATTGTAGGATTTTTAAAGAATTTAATTGTAACTGATGGTGGAAAATAAGTATTTGGTTGATAAATTTGTTCAACTCAATACTTTGTAACATAACCTTTGTTGGCAATGACAGAGGTCAAACATTTCCTGTAAGTCTTCACCAGGTTTGCACACACTGTACCTGGTATTTTGGCCCATTCCTCCATGCAGATCTCCTCTAGAGCAGTGATGTTTTGGGGCAACATGGATTTTCAACTCCCTCCACAACTTTTCTATGGGGTTGAGGTCTGGAGACTGGCTAGGCCAGTCCAGGAGCATGAATTGCTTTTTACGGAGCCACTCCTTCATTGCCCGAACAGTGTGTTTGGGATCATTGTCATGCTGGAAGACCCAGCCACGTTCCATCTTCAATGCTCTCACTGATGGAAGGAGGTTTTGGTTTAAAATCTCACGATACATGACCCCGTTCATTCTTCCCTTAACACGGATCAGTCGTCCTGTCCCCTTTGCAGAAAAACACCCCCAAAGCATGAGGTTTCCGCCCCCATGCTTCACAGTAGGTATGGTGCAACTCAGAATTCTTTTTCCTCCAAACACATCGAGTTTTTTACCAAAAAGTTATATTTTGGTGTCATCTGACCACATAATATTCTCCCAATCCTCTTCTGGATCATCCATATGCTCTCTGGCAAACTTCAGACAGGCCTGGACATGTACTGGCTTAAGCAGGGGGACTTGCCTGGCACTGCAGGATCTGAGTCCCTCTCGGCGTAGTGTGTTACTGATGGGTAGCCTTTGTTACTTTTTTCCCCAGCTCTCTGCAGGTCATTCATCAGGTCCCTCTGTGTAGTTCTGGGATTTCTGGGATTTTTGCTCACCATTCTCATGATCATTTTGGACCGCACTGATGAGATCTTGCGTGGGGCCCCAGATCGAGGGAGATTATCAGTGGTCTTGTATGTCCTTCCATTTTCTTACAATAGCTCCCACAGTTGATTTTATTCACACCAACCTGCTTGCCTATTGTAGATTCACTCTTCCCAGCCTCGTGCAGGTCCTACAATTTTCTTCCTGGTGTCCTTAGACAGCTCTTTGGGACTTGGCCATGGTTGAGTTTGGATTCTGACTGTTTGAGGCTGTGAAACAGGTGTCTTTTATACAGATACCGAGGTCCAAACTGGTGGCCATTAATACAGGTGGAGGACAGAAGAGCTTCTGAAAGAAGAAGTTACAGGTCTGTGAGAGCCAGAAATTCTTGCTTGTTTGTGGGTGACCAAATACTTATTTTCCACCATGAGTTACAATTAAATTCTTTAAAATTATTTTGTCTCTCATAGTTGAAGTGTACCTATGATGAAAATTACAGACCTCTCTCCTCTTTCTAAGTAGGAGAACTTGCACAATCAGTGGCTGACTAAATACTTTTTTGCCCCACTGTATGTATTACTACGTTTATGCGGACTTTCTATTGACCTCCTAAAAATAGAAACACACAGATAGAGAAAGGCAGAGAGAGGGAGAGAGAGATCATAATAATAATCAAACACACGTTTCTCTCTCTATCCTTGTCAGTACTGTTAACAGTACTGGAGGTAATAAATGTTATACCTACACCTCCATCTGGCCCTAACCTTGAACTCAACAACTTCAAGCGATTAGTTTAACTCTTTTGGTCTGTCAAAAACTGCAGATTTGTAAATAATCATTTAAAGTTGTTAGGACCAACAAAATGGTTCACTATTTAGAACACATAGACACAAACACATACTGACACACACACACACGCACACCTGCAATCCTGTTGCCCTCGTCCTGGTGTCTTCTTGGTATATCCATTTGGGCAGTTCACTAGAATACTTATAGAGCAGGCATGGCATGCTGTTTTGGTCATCACCTGAATGTTTCTATCGCAGCGATTCTATAGAAAACAAAAAAGAAGATTCTACTGTTATGACTGTAACTGATGTAACATTTGTAACTGCACATAGATCAATGTACTTAGATACAACATATATTTAAGTAAGCTTTCTCTGGTTCCACTTATTGTTTGATGTCTATGACATTTAAATCTCTTTTACTGTCTTCATGAAGCTGTGCACTGGATTAATTCATGTATACCAGTGTCACCAGGTGTTGCTCACTCTCAAAGCAGATTAGGAAGGCTTAATAACCACTATACAGAGAAGCACATGAGGATCAAGCATCTGTTTAAACCCAGATTTCTGTAAAAAATTTCTGGAGAAAATAATGAAAAATACAGTAAACAAATAAAATGAATAGAATTACACTGGAAACAAATACTGCATGGATTAGTCTTGTAACCAGTTCTCAGGTATGGAGTATATTTTTTTTATTATTTGATACAACAGTCCAACAGTAACTCACTTGTGAGAAGCATTTTGAAGGCAGGACCGTGGTTAAGACACAAATCTTGCTGAAATATTTCATTATTTCATTGTCACTGAATTGTTCTACTCACATACAGATGAATACATTTATAAAAGCCACAACTAAAAAAAACATTCACACTACCCCAAGTTCTGCAGAGCCAGTCGCCATTGGTTTAAGGCAGTGCAGGCTGTGTTTATTTTGTTTAGGACCAATGAGGTTCTGTTATTTGAAAATCTAACACAAACAGGAAAAGGAGAAAATCTGATCTGATAAGCATGAAGCTCAGTGAGCACTGCTGAACATTCTTGCATAAGCAACAAGTCTAACACACCCTGTTTACTACATTATTAGTATGTCAAGTAGAATAAGTTCGGCACGATGGCATCTAAATGACCCACCACATTCACACGTAACACTCAACTTAAACACAACAAGTCTTAATGTCCCATACTGCATTGTAAATAAGTGCTTTGTCAGTTCTATTTCTCACCTGTGCAGCAGCTGTTCCTATGAAAATTAGCAGTAGGAGCAAGCTGGTTTCACTGACAGAGTTCATTCTGATCTCCATGATGCTACATACACGCTCTTCCTCTCTCTGGAGCTCCACTCTGGACTGGTGTGATGGTTTTCTGCCTTTTAACACATCCTTTCCTCTCCTCCTCTCTTTCCTGTTCTGTAACAGCCCAAGACCGAGAGACCAGCACCTTCCTGTCAGATCTTCCTCCAGTACACACAGTCAGCAACCAGGAAAAAGTCAATGGTTTTGTTTTCTGTGCATAAAAAGTATGGTTAAGATTATGAAAATTGATGCTGTTTTGGTGCAAAAGGTAAGCATGGATTATAGACTGTGGATATAAGATCCTTATGAATATATTTATCCGAATTTTACCACTAGTTTGCTTAGCCTATGATTGTTTTTTTTGGAAAACATATTGACGTTGTTGCCACAAAGTCAGATCTGTGAAAACCAATTTGATTCTTCCACTTCAAAATTTGAAAAGCATCTCTGTATGGACCCCTTTTTGTGCGAGGGGGCACTGAATGTCAGCATATGCCCTGGCTTAAACTTCTTCTTCATTAGAACCAAGTAACCTAGTACAAAATAAACAAATTTAACCTCAGGCCATTATTTTCCTTTACACTTTCACATACAGTACACAGCTTTGGAAAAATGAAGAGACCACTCAACTTTTTAAAAAAATGAACCTGTATGGCAGCATTTTCATTACAATGTCTCATGAATTCCAACACAGACACACCTCATTCTACTTAATGGGGTACTATTTAGGTGATCACCGGAACCAAAACTTATTATTTCGAAAAAGTACAAGACACAAGAAAGCTGTGATTGAAATGCTGATTTTTGAAGTTATAACATTAGTATTGCTTTGTTAAAAATTGAGTATAAACTTGTGTTCTTTGTATTATTAGCTACAGTATATTATTAATCAAGGTCAGAAAACAGTTCATCTTCTTTGTCATTTACAGAAAATTCTTCTTATTAATGTTCTTATGTTCTTCTTAAAAATTCTTCTTATTAACTTATAGGCATAAAGATGCAGAAGCATACAGCAACAACTGTAACCTTCCATGCTCTAGGCTTATTAATCCTAGAAATCTGGAAATTAGGTGAATAAGGTGCTATAAAAATATGAGTGTAGGGGCCATAGTGTATACTCCAGAGACATTCCAGAATTACAGGATGTCCTCAGTCATAAATAAGCAGGGTAACATGCTGTTTCACACACACACACACACACACTTCCTGCATGGTTTGCTGTGTCAGAACTTTTTCAGCTCCAGTAGTAGATATGATGTCCCCTTCAGGCTGGGTAAGCATATGATGATGCATTTGTGGAAGTGATATTGAAGGGTGGCTTACTTGGACATTGTTTTTACAGTAACAAAGCAGCTTAGTCGTCAGTGTTCTCAACTTATTGCTACAGACATTGGGACACGGTAAAGGAACAATGCCAAAATGGCATAAATAAATGTAGGTGGTTGGATATAGATGCCCACATAAAGAACTTTCATGCTCAGTGCTCTATCATTTATGTTCACTTACATGTCAACTTTGTCACACAGATGTTTCCTCTTAGATTTTTGGGGGAGAAAAAGAAATATTCAAAAAGGAATACAGGGTGGCAAGGAGGCTTGGTAGGTAACACTGTGGTCTCACAGTGAGAAGGTCCTGGGTTCAATCCTAGGGTGGAGGAGCTCCAGGTACTCTGGGTACTCCGGTTTCCTCCCACAGTCCAAAGACGTGCTTTAGGTTAATTGATCATGTTAAAGTGGCCCTAGTGTGTGAGTCTGTGTATGAGAGCGAGAGTTTTCGAGCGGATAAGAAAGTTAATGGATTAGTAAGTTTTAGACTACATGTTGATCAAAACAGAAATCATGCCAGAAACAGGCAATGGATCATAGAATATGTTTTCACCTAGACATAGCACAAAAGGATGTGGTGGAATCCCTTTGCTTGTTATCTACATTTTCCTCAGAACCTAGTGAAACGTCCGACAACGTCCATGTCTTGGTTGACTGATTACATCTGAGGTAAGTATTATGTTCTTTTAGAGTCATGCACTTAACATGAACTCCACTGCATCAGTCTAACTAACTGTGTAGGAGAACTCACATGTAAGAGTTTAAGCTTAAGAAGGATCTGAGACTGAGTCTGAGCAAGGAGAAGCCAAAAATTTTTCTCTTGAAGATTGTGATTGATTGTCACCCCCGTCTCACTCTGTCTCTCATGCACACAGACTTTGGATACTATTTTGGATAGCTTATGAACTGGAGGAAATTACTTTGATTGCTGGGAGGGTTGATTCGTATGTGTTAATGTATTCGTATTATGTGTTCCGGCATTATTGTGCTTGATAGGACATGTGAGTACATCCTTAATAAGGTCAACCACAAACATTTTTCCTGCACGATCTTATAGGTAGTGTGTTATTCAGTGTTTGGAGAACATTTCTTCTGCCTCGTTGTCTTTCTGGATTTTTCTCTGCTCCTAAAAGTTCTCCTCCCTACTCCTAGGTTTTCACCCTAGGAGTTCTTTTATTGGTTAAGATGCTTTATGAATAACCTTTAACTTTACTCGGATGTACTTGTAACTTTAAGAGGGAAACGTCCACATTTCTAAGATTTTTCTTAGAATTTTGTTACTAGGAGCTACTCTCAGTACTAAGAATCATTATGAATTTAGCCCCTGGTCTGGTCCTTTGAAATGTGACTGTTGATAACTCAAGTGTTAGGTGATCGCCTGTTAAAGCAACTCTGAGAACAATAAAAAAGTCAGTAAATCAATATTTGATGATGTCCTCCTCCTTGTTTAGTTCACAAATGTTAGACCAGAGTATATCTCTACCATGGCATGGGAGAGAATATTCATTGTTTGCGTTGTACCTCCTCTCCCATGATTTCCTGATGGTTTTAATGTAGTATGTAATGTCATAATGTAGAGTAAAACTTGTGCAGAAACCTCACTTTAAATCCACCAGACACACTTGAGAAGAACTGGAATGCCAACTACAGTGGTGCTTGAAAGTCTGTGAACCATTTTTCTATATTTCTTCATAAACATGACCTAAAACATCATCAAACTTTCACACAAGTCCGAAAAATAGATAAAAGAGAACACAGTTAAACAAATTAGACAAAAATATGAAACTTGGTCATTTATTTATTACGGAAAATGATCCAATATTACATATTAGTGAGTGGCAAAAGTATGTGAACCTCTAGGATGAGCAGTTCATTTGTAGGTGAAGTCAGGTGTTTTCCATCAATGGGATGACAATCAGGTGTCAGTGGGCACCCTGCTTTATTTAAAGAACAGGGATCCTGGCAAAAGAGGTAGAAGGTAACCATATCTCCACCTATCCCAATGATGCTTTGTTTGGGGGTTTCTAATTAAGAAACTCACTCAAAGATCATAATTGACGTTCCTGTGTAATAAAAGAGGATTATAATATTAACAATAGCACACGTACTGTATTCCTGGTGTCCCCAAACACAACTACTTTACATAACATCAGTGAAATTATATTATTTGATATTTGCCCTTGAATTCTTCGAGTACAATGATAGAAATAACACATTATACAAAACTTACTGTTTGTTCCTCCAAATCTGGCACAGGGCCCTATAGTTTTGTGAGGCCACTGTAGTTTAAAGTCAACATCAGACCGTGTCAGTGAGGTTGAAATTGTAGAAAACAACCAAACGACTGAGACCTAACAGGATACACCCTGAACCCAAAGCCCTGACTGACCTTGTCAGCAAAACTATTCAGTGTTGAAGAAGTCAGCACTGCCACTGTTACTACACAATAGCCACACCAACAGACTAGTAAAATATTAGCATGTAGGAAATATTAGCATGTACGTGTTATGCATAATAATATAAAATTTTTGAATGATAGAGAGCAATGCTGCCATAATGGCACTATATAGAGAAAAAATCATTTCAGAATTGATCGGTATGAACTGTCTTTGTGTTTAGTGTACAGCCGATTTCATATTACAGATTTATACAAACGTTTGGGCAACCTTCACGCTTTGCTAATTTCTAAATGAAAGACACAACCCTTGCCGGACACAAGCTTTAATATGACTACTTTCTGTACTTTTACTTCACAGAAAAAAAAGTTAAACATAAAATCGTAATTGACTTTAATTTAATCGTTCACTAAAAATTCGTTAACCTAAAGACACGTACGGCAACACCATGTAAATTAACCAGGGGGTCCATATATTTATGCGTACTTGTGTACCACTACCCGGAAACATTTTATTGAGTACTAGTCCACTAGATGGAGACAAATGTATGTATATTGGCATAAAGTAATCCCTTACCTAATAACGTTATATACTGTATGTTGGTAAGTAAGGACAACTACAAATTACTTATGAATTCCCTACCTTCTCTACTAATGGATCTATAAATATGACTGACAGGGCAGGTGGAAATACTGTAATTCCAGCAGCCACCCTAACCCCTCTCCTTCCCCTATTACATTTGTCACTACTGAAGTTCATATTGATAAAACATATGTTCCCCAACAATGGGGAACAGTGGGATTTCAATATAGTAGTATAGTTTATAAATACATAAAAATGATTGTATGTTCTCGTTATTAGCATACAGTGGTGCTTGAAAGTTTGTGAACCCTTTAGAATTTTCTGTATTTCTGCATAAATATGACC
Source organism: Ancistrus triradiatus (assembly GCA_025084515.1). Classification (NCBI taxonomy): domain Eukaryota; kingdom Metazoa; phylum Chordata; class Actinopteri; order Siluriformes; family Loricariidae; genus Ancistrus; species Ancistrus triradiatus. The sequence goes on from JAJAGP010001333.1 coordinate 69,390, forward strand.
TAAAACAGCATCAGATTTTCACACAAGTCCTAAAAGTAGATAAAGAGAACCCAGTTATACAAAAGAGACAAATATATTATACTTGGTAATTTATTTATTGAGGAAAATGATCCAATATTACATATTAGTGAGTGGCAAAAGTATGTGAACCTCTAGAATGAGCAGTTAATTTGAAGGTGAAATTAGAGTCAGGTGTTTTCAGTCAATGGGATGCCAATCAGGTGTGAGTGGGCACCCTGTTTTATTTAAAGATCAGGGATCTATCAAAGTCTGCTCTTCACAACACATGTTTGTGGAAGTGTATCATGGTACGAACAGAGGAGATTTCTGAGGAGCTCAGAAAAAGAGTTGTTGATGCTCATCAGGCTGGAAAAGGTATGCATGGCAGGGTTGCAAGGAGAAAGCCACTGCTCTTCAAAAAGAACATTGCTGCCCGTCTGCAGTAAAGATCACGTGGACGAGCCAGAAGGTTATTGGAAGAATGTTTTGTTGACGAATGAGACCAAAATAGAAATTTTTGGTTTAAAAGAAAAGTGTTAGATTTGAAGAAAGGAAACACTGCATTCAAGCATAAGAACCTTATCCCATCTGTGAAACATGGTGGTGGTGGTATCATGGTTTGGGCCTGTTTTGCTGCATCTGGACCAGGACGGCTTGCCATCATTGATGGAACAATGAATTCTGAATGATATCAGAGAATCCTAAAGCAGTCTCCACTGGAGGCTTGAGTTCAAATCCCACTCCTGACAAACATCTCCTTTGGGACTGTGGTAGCCTAGCGGTTAAGGTACTGGACTCTGGACCAGAAAGTCCAGGGTTCAAATCCCACCTCTGCCAAACTGTTGGGTCCTTGAGCAAGGCCCTTAACCCACAACTGCTTGGATTGTAAGACTGTATGAAATGTAAGTCGCTCTGGATAAGGGCGTCTGCTAAATGCTGTAAATGTAAATGTAAAGGAAAATGTCAGGACATCTGTCCATGAACTGAATCTCAAGTGAAGGTGGGTCATGCAGCAAGTCAACGACCCTAATCACAGTTCTACCAAAGAATGGTTACAGAAGAATAAAGTGTTCATGTTTTGGAATGGCCAAGTCAAAGTCCTGACCTTAATCCAATGGAAATGTTGTGGAAGGACCTGAAGTGAGCAGCTAATGTGAGGAAACCCACCAACATCCCAGAGCTGAAGCTGTTCTGTACGGAGGAATGGGCTACAATTCCTCCAAGCCGGTGTGCAGGACTGATCAACAGTTACAGGAAACATTTAGTTGCAGTTATTGCTGCACAGGGGGGTCACACCAGATACTGAAAGCAAAGGTTCACATACTTTTGTCACTCACTAATATGTAATATTGGATCATTTTCCTCAATAAATAAATGACCAAGTATAATATTTTTGTCTCATTTGTTTAACTGGGTTCTCTTTATCTACTTTTAGGACTTGTGTGAAAATCTGATGATGTTTTAGGTCATATTGGGTCATGGTGGCAAAAAAGGTAATGTTGGCGCTACACAGATCCTGATTTCCTGGTGGCTTCTTCTTTCCATATGCAGGCGGTATTCCACTGTTTTCTTTCACTTCCTTAGAACATTCCGGTAAACACAAACTACATCTACCCTCCAGGTTTAGTGTTTGTAGAAGTTACCCTGGGGTCCTTTGTGACCTCACCAACTATTACACACCTTGCTCTTGGAGTGATCTTTGTTGGTCTTCCACTCCTGGGGAGGGTAATGATGGTCTTGAATTTCCTCCATCCTGAGCATCAACAGCTCTTTTTCTGAGCTCCTCCTTTGTTCATGCCATGAGACACTTCCACAAACATGTGTTGTGAAGAGCAGACTTTGATAGATCCCTGTTCTTTAAATAAAACAGGGTGCCCACTCACACCTGATTGTCATCCCATTGATTGAAAACACCTGCCTCTAATTTCACCTTCAAATTAACTGCTAATCCTAGAGGTTCACATACTTTTGCCACTCACTAATATGTTATATTGGATAATTTTCCTCAATACATAAATGACCAAGTATAATATTTTTGTCTCATTTGTTTAGCTGGGTTCTCTTTATGTACTTTTAGGACTTGTGTGAAAATCTGATGATGTTTTAGGTCATATTTATGCAGAAATATAGAAAATTCTAAAGGGTTCACAAACTTTAAACCACCACTGTACATGGTTCTTGAGGCTTTTTTGTAGGGCCCTCATGTACTGAGTGCTTTAACCCTAATAATAATAAAAATCTCAACAATAACAATAGGGATCTACCTAGGGTTCTATACTGTGTGCTTGAACCCTAAAAAACGCTTATTGGCACAGGTAGCACAACCTTCTGGGATTTTTTAACACTCTGGTGCCCCACACAGAGTGAAGGGAAATTGGAGATGGCAAAGGATATTACTCTTGGCTTAGGCCTGTACCTCTGTACTTGGCTGGCCATCACTGACCATTCAGAAACAGAAAGAATGTTGAGAAATGGTTTAAATGAGTTATGGATGTTGTGTCAACAAAAAGGCATGGAGCAAATTAACCCAAATGCTGTGTGTGTGTGTGTGTGTGATCTGATGTCCTCTGCCACAGTCCAGCCAGAGGATAAAACAGTTACTTGAAGATTGACAAACACTGCATTAATTTCAAATGATCTTGCATACTTGGAGTGGAATCGAACAGCTGCAAGCGGAAAACTGTATCCATTAGGTCTGAGACTAAAAACAAAGAGAAAATGTGTTACATTTAAGGCTTAGAAGGGAAAGGGGTCACAAAATCTTGGCGAATATGTGCATTTCACCTTCCAAAGGAAAATATTTTCAGTGCTTTAACAGTTGGCGAGCCAGCAAACCTCATGTGGCTACATACAGTACATTAAGGAAAGAGTTCCATTTCATCAACAAGCAGATCAAATGTATACATCTTGCCCTTAATGGGACAATGAAAGCAGCTTTGTGGGGAAAGGGATGAGCATAAAGGCGTGAGAAAGATAACTTGGCAAGCATTTGTGCAGTTGGCTGGTTTTGCTAACCCCTGTTGCCATGTAGACTCATTCATCTGTATTGTGTATCTCCAGGGTGTGTTCGGTTCAGGCCTCCTATCTACTCTCTAGCCCCATCACTCCTGCTGAGCCTGGCTAATGCTGGTGTAGGCAAAATTTCAGATCTCAACAAACCAGCTAAAACTGGCTAAGTTACAGCGTTCACGTTTTTATTGGAGTGATTTCATCTTAGACATTATTTAGACGTTGCTATCCACTGTGGATGAAAAGTCTAAAATACAAGCACCATAAAAAAAAGAACTCCCTTGAAACACATGTTCAAATTAAATCATTTATTGAATTGCAAGTGGAAAAGATGGTTCTATGACTCAAACGCTCTGTTCCTTGTTTACTTCACAGTGCAACAGCAATTTCCTTTGAGAGAAGGCTCCCACGAAGTGACCTGACACACTGACAGAAACGACCGAATCAATTACGACAAACCAGACCCAAACAGGAAAAAAAAATCTCTCACAAGTGCATTCAAATGTGTAGGACAATAAACAGCTGCCAGTCTGTTCAGCCTTGTGCAGCTATTACAGCTTCCACGAGAAAAAAACACATGGATAAAAACATAACACAAATGAGTGTTCTCCAATTCTCCAGGCACTCGCGTCTGTTTGACAATTTGAGACATGCCACATAGACACCAAGCATCCAAATGCATCCCAGTCCACTCAGCTGAAGATGCCTGGGAGTTTCCTGTGACAGTTTAACTTCACCTCCATAATAGCCACTGTCCATTTGCTTACTCAAGAGAGCGGGGCAATGTTAAAGTGTTACTTGTGGTATCTGCCACAAGTCTGCGACTTCTAACAAATAATTACTTTGTACAGAATGGCCTAAGTGAAGTAAGAGCGCATCCACTAAGTGGAGTGGGGCGAAAAGAACAGACAAACTTCTTGCATACCACCATTCACCTCGCTTTGGAAACTAATGACATTGATATCTTTGGACCTGGTCTGCTGGTCCAGTATTTATTTCACCTTCTGTGTGAATCAACCTATTTCAAGGCTGAGTTAAAATCGCTGGAATTATTACCATCTGAACATAAAACTTTGGACCAGGCTGGAAACATTCAAGTTATTCATAATTCATACTCTGTGGAATTCCACTTCTCTGCTGGACTCTGGTATGCCTTGTCTACTTTGGCTAATCTTGCTTTGTATAAGCAGTCAGTCTATGAAGGGAAGGGATCAGATTATCCCTGTCAATAAGGATAGCTTGGTTAACTTGGTAGCTTAGCGGTTAAGTAACCGGACTATGGACCAGAACGTCCAGGGTTCACATCCCACCTCTGCTGAGTTGAGGCTGTTGAGCCCTTGAGCAAGGCCCTTAACACACAACTGCTTGGATTGTAAGACTGGATCAGTTGTAAGTCTCTCTGGATAAGGGTGTAATGGTAGTTCATTACTGGTGTAGCATCTCAGTACCATTAGTTATTGGGAGCTTCCTGGAGCCACATGGAAATGAAGATGGGCTAGCTCTCCTTTCCTGGCAGAGGAGGTAGAAGGCAACCGTATCACCCCCTATCCCCAATCATGTTTTGTTGGCACTTTCTTTGCCTTGTCCCTCTATTTACAAGTATGAATGTCGTTCATGGTCTCGCAGCGTCGGCAGCGCACGTAGCAGCACCAGATAAACTTGCACTCGCAACGCTCCACGTGACGGACCACGTGTGTGTTGTAGCCACGGCCACAGCACAGCAGGTTGCAGCCATCTGGACCAGCCGACGTGCGGTTGCAGCGGCGCCCTCGAGTCCCGACCACGCCGAGCTGCCGGTCCTCCACACAGTAATTGGGTGACTTGTTCATGAATATGAGCTCCTCCCGACCTACCGGCATGCGTCGCTGTACCTTGTCCTTGCGGCGGAACTTGCGCTTGGTGCGGTCCATAACCTGCACGCTGTTCTCATAACGTTCCTTCAGGTAGTTACCCACACGCTGAAATGTTGCCATGGTCTTCCAGCAGGTCTTCACAGCGCAGGAGCCCGAGACACCATGACAGCGGCAGTCTGTCCACATTGTCTTGGCCACAGCCTGAAGAACACAAGAGGGCATGGATGATATAAAATTAGTTGCTAGATGGTTCATGTTTTGGATTGGTCAGAGTCCATATTTGAACCCTATAGAGAATAATTTGTCTCATATTAAACACAAACTAACTTTTTCAATTACTCGTCAACAGTTTCAAGGCATTACCATTACATGGAACAACACTGATCTTCCAGTGTTGGGTTTGGTCCATTTTGTTTTGCCCTGGAGTGTACTGTAATATTTATTTTTGAGTCAGGGAATACATCTCGATCACTCAGCTGTACATATAACTCGCCCCCACATTGTAATTTTCCATTCCCAGAAAATACAGTGGTGCTGGAAAGTTTGTGAACCCTTTAGAATCTTCTCTATTTCTGCATAAATATGACTTAAAGTATCATCAGATTTTGACACAAGTCCTAAAAGTAGATAAAGAGTGGCAAAAGTATGTGACCCTTTGCTTTCAGTATCTGGTGTGACCCCCCCCCTCTTGTGCAGCAATAACTGCAACTAAACGTTTCCTGTAACTGTTGATCAGTCCTGCACACCGGCTTGGAGAAATTTTAGCCCATTCCTCCGTACAGAACAGCTTCAGCTCTGGGATGTTGGTGGGTTTCCTCACATTAGCTGCTCACTTCAGGTCCTTCCACAACATTTCCATTGGATTAAGGTCAGGACTTTGACTTGGCCATTCCAAAACATGAACTTTATTCTTCTTTAACCATTCTTTGGTAGAACGACTTGTGTGCTTAGGGTCGTTGTCTTGCTGCATGACCCCACCTTCTCTTGAGATTCAGTTTCATGGACAGATTGTCCTGACATTTTCCTTTAGAATCCTCTGATATAATTCAGAATTCATTGTTCCATCAATGATGGCAAGCCGTCCTGCCCAGATGCAGCAAAACAGGCCCAAACCATGATACTACCACCACCATGTTTCACAGATGGGATAAGGTTCTTATGCTGGAATGCAGTGTTTTGAATAAATGAATAAATGGTCCTAAAATAAATGGTCTCCAGATACTTCAAGTTATTCAAACCTCAAATTATTTAGTAATCCTAATTTAGTAATTTAGTGCCCGTTTCTCACCTGCCTCCCTGCCTCACTGTTATGCTGTTCCATGATGAGCAGAGCATCATCGCTGTGTGCAGAGCCATTCTTCACTGTGCGATCAAGAAAGCGGCGGCTGAACCACATCCCATAGTTGATGTCATCTGAGCACCCTCCCCAGTGCCAGCCCTCGCTTGGTGATCCGCTGCCGGTCAGCGTGGTGTCGCACGAACACTCTGTCATGTTGCCCGCACTACAGGAACGTGTGACTGAGTGAACCAGCCCTGCTGCCATTATGGCATAAATGAATGCTGTCTCCTTTGTTCCTGAATGCCAAAGAGGAAAGAAGGGAATCACATCAGCATAAGCAGTCTGCTTAACAAATAAACAGTTAAGAATGGAATATCAAATAACCAGTACAGTGTTTAGACAATTATGCACAATTGATCTGAATGGGGATAAAATCCATTTTAAATACTTTAACAATTTTGGATGAAAATAAAAATACTCTAAACTCTACTTAGTCACATCTATCACAAATAATAAACACAATTTGTCTTAGTTATGGGCATAACCCTACAATCTAACTATAATAAAGTTTAAAATTTTCATTAGTTAGAGGATCTGTGAGATTCCCAGATACTAAACACATTTACACATTTAAATACATGTACAGCATGTAGGAGACTCCCATATCCAGAGAAACTTTCAACTAATACAGTATTACAAGGTACAATCCAATGCATTATGGATTAATGGCCTTGCTCAAGGGCCCAACAGTGACTGCTTGGCAATCCTGGGACAAGTGTTGCATGAAAGTTTGTGAACACTTTAGAATTTTCTATATTTCTGCATAAATATGGCTAAAACATCATCAGATTTTCACACAAGTCCTAAAAGTAGACAAAGAGAACCCAGTTAAACAAATGAGACAAAAATATTACACTTGGTCATTTATTTATTGAGGAAAATGATCCAATATTGCATATTAGTGAGTGGCAAAAGTATGTGAACCTCTAGGATTAGCAGTTAATTTAAAGGTGAAATCAGAGTCAGGTGTTTCAATCAATGGGATGACAATCAGGTGTGAGTGGGCTCCCTGTTTTATTTAAAGAACAGGGATCTATCAAAGTCTGCTCTTCACAACATGTTTGTGGAAGTGTATCATGGTACGAACAAAGGAGGTTTCTGATGACCCAATCCACAGTCAGACAGATTGTGTACAAATGGAGGAAATTCAAGACCATTGTTCCCCTCCCCAGGAGTGGTCGACCAACAAAGATCACTCCAAGAGCAAGGCGTGTAATAGTTGGTGAGGTCACAAAGGACCCCAGGGTAACTTCTAAAGCAACTGAAGGCCTCTCTCACATTGGTTAATGTTAATGTTCATGAGTCCACCATCAGAAGAACACTGAACAACAATGGTGAGCATGGCCGGGTTGCAAGGAGAAAGCCATGCTCTCCAAAAAGAACATTGCTGCTCGTCTGCAGTTTGCTAAAGATCACGTGGACAAGCCAGAAGGCTATTGGAAGAATGTTTTGTGGGATGGATGAAACTAAAATGGAACTTTTTTTGGTTTAAAAGAAAAGTGTTATGTTTTTGGAGAAAGGAAAACACTGCATTCCCAGCCACATAAGAACCTTATCCCATCTGTGAAACATGGTGGTGGTAGTATCATGGTTTGGGCCTGTTTTTGCTGCATCTGGACCAGGACGGCTTGCCATCATTGATGGGTAACAATGAATTTTCTGAATTATATCAGAGATGTCTAAAGGGAAAATATCATGACATCTGTCCATGAACTGACATCTCAAGAGAAGGTGGGTCATGCAGCAAGACAACGACCCTAAGCACACAAGCCGTTCTACCAAAGAATGGTTACACGAGAATAGAAAATAAAGTTCATGTTTTTGGAATGGCCAAGTCAAAGTCCTGACCTTAATCCAATGGAAATGTTGTGGAAGGACCTGAAGTGAGCAGCTAATGTGAGGAAAACCCACCAACATCCCAGAGCTGAATGCTGTTCTGTACGGAGGAATGGGCTAAAATTCCTCCAAGCTGGTGTGGGCAGAACTGATCAACAGCTACAGGAAACGTTTTTAGCTGCAGTTATTGCTGCACAGGGGTGTCACACCAGATACTGAAAGCAAAGGTTCACATACTTTTGCCACTAACTAATATGTAATATTGGATCATTTTCCCTCAATAAATAATGACCAAGTATAATATTTGTGTCTCATTTGTGTAACTGGGTTCTCTTTATCTACTTTTAGGACTTGTGTGAAAATCTGATGATGTTTTAGGTCATATTTATGCAGAAATACAGAAAATCCTAAAGGGTTCACAAACTTTCAAGCACCACTGTAACTATTAGGTGGATTAGATCCCCTGCTGAGACACACAATATTTGAGAGGTTCTTATGATACTTTCATACACTAACCTTTCATAAAATTCCTAGAAAGGGACCATTGTAAACTTCTGCAACATTAAATCTATGTTTTAGCTCATTCTGATACTGCTCAGAGACATCTTACACACATTCTTTAGTGTCTGGTTCTCTGGCTTTTTCCTGGACAATACAAATGTTTATCTGTTTCTACAGATCAAATAATCTATTTTAATGTATAGTATGAATGAATAATAACAGAATGTACAACATAATTATGTTTTGTTTTTTGTAGGATTTGTAAAAGAAACATTTTATCACAGTTTTACTTTTTTGCTACTGGCAAAGATTTTGATTAAGCCAACACATTTAGCTATAAAAAATAATCCTGGAAATAAAATATTTGATGAAAGGAAGTGTCTGTGTGTGAATGTGGAGTTCTGGTTAAGCCTAATTATGTTGATTGCTTCATGATGTTTTTGTTAACTAATACATTTTAATAGCTAATAGTAATTACGCTCTAAAATCCAATAATTAATTAGATTCATTTAAATTACAACATATGCGAGATATCAATTAACTGGCCTAACTCTCAAGACTATGAATATTTGAGGTATTACAGTCAAAACTCCATAAACAATGGAAACAAGTTTTACATTCTTAAATCATTTCCCAGTCAATTCATGTCAATCACTTAGGCTTATTTACAAATGAAGGGATTTATGACTTTCTGTGACGTTAGTGTTGCCACTATTGTGAGAACAGATGCACGGTCCTATAATCAATCGCAGAAAACAGAATTCCATTGCGTCTTTCACATGGAATAAAACCACCAAAGACATGCATGATTAGGACTGGAATAAATCTTTCAAACAGTAATAACTGTTGCATGTAGTACATGCAAATGCTTCAACACATTTAAAAACACTGACCATGAATAACGCCATTTTAAGCTATTTATTTTACTTCTTACGTGACTAACTATACAACAATCCTTCATTTGTACTGTCAGAATTCTCCCTTCCTACAGTAAAGCACTTCATAAAATGTCATTCAGGGTTTTTAAAGTTTGTGAACCTTATATTTATATAATCTGACTTTATATTCTGAAAGTGTGTAATCTGAAGATAAAACTGAAGGTGAAATTAAAATAAGCATTTCTGTATGGAGTAATGGGCTAAAATTCCTCTCAGCCAATGTGCAGGACTGATCAACAGTTACTAGAAATGTTTAGTTGCAGTTATTTCTAATTATAACTAAGTATATCTGGTCACACCAGATACTGAAAGCAAAAGCTCATATAGTTTTGCCACTCAGAAATATCTAATGTTGGATAATTTCCTTAACAAACCATGACCATGACCATGTATAATATTTTTTGGACTTGAGTGACGTCTTAGGTCATATTTTATGCATAAATATTGAAAATAAATATCTAAAGTGTTCACAAACTTTCAAGCACTGTAACTGCTATAAGTGCCATTTTGTGGTTAGGTACATGGGTTCAGATATTGTGCAAAAAAGAAAGGCCACCACAAACCAAACCTCCAACAGAATGATGGCCCAGTGGATAAAACTCATGATTACTACAGAATATTTTGGAGGAACTTGCCTTCTTTATACCTTAAGTATCTGGTCTGGTTTGCTCTTTATTGAGTGTGTGATATGATCAAACACAAAAACATTGCTAAAAAACTGCTAAAACAAGAAAATTGCAAATGACTGGCCACTGGTTCCGGTTTTACCAGACTACAAACAGCAAAAGTAATTACAGAATAAAAAATCCTTTAGCCATGAATCTATACGCTCATTCCACATGTTTACGATTAGCCAGTTATAAAGCATGTCTAAGATTAGACAAGCACATACCAAACATCACAAGTTAGGCTGTAACCTCCATACACAGGTAAAAATGTCATTAGTTTGAACATTCAAAACAAGTATAAGATCCCTCCATTGTCAGACCATGCATATTTTACACTACAGCTCAAGAAAGAGAATTCCACACTTAAAATAGTTGCAGTGGTCCATCTAAGTCTGATCTCCAGAAAAAACAGAATTCCTCCACACTCTGCATTCCACCAGAAATACTAAAGAAAACAAGGTTCAATCCTGACTGTAAGCTGCCACTGTTGGACTCTTGAGCACTTAACCCTTGAGCCCCACTCAGTTGTAAGTCACTCTGCATAAGAGCAGCTGCTAAATGCTGTAAATGTGAAATAAAAAGGATCACCGGTGCACTAGTTTGTATTGTATATGCACATACAACCACTAAGGAACAGTAAAAGGTTGTGGCTTGATTTGAACCATTGTGGATTGAAAATATCAACAAGAAAGGGGACATTTAACAGCAGTGAATGAGCTATAGAATAAGAGAAAAGCTTAAAGTTATTAAAAGTTCAAAAATCAACTGCGTGCACAATATTTTATAGCTTGATAAATAGCAGCCAAACCTCTTTAAACAACAGACGAAATGTTCAACTTATTTATGTTAGCACATTTTACAGCAGACATTGTCGCCGAACAGCTTCACAAAATGCTGAGTCTGGAGGCTGGGAGATTTATTCAGAGCACTCCCAGTACACAGTAAAAAGAACCGTTTATTCAATTCACATCAAATGAATGTATTATCACCACTTCAGGGAGCAATTAGATAATCTATGCCTAGATGAACTGTAGGCATAGTAGATTTGAAGCCACTTTCTGCATCTTTAGTTGACAATTCTGTCACACTAATATGCATTTATTGGACAGTGCTGGTTTGACCACATGGCTATTCCATTGGCTACAACAATTAGTTCAGACCTCACAGTCTGATTGGTTTTTATTTATTTATTTATTTATTTATTTTTGGAAAATGTGATAACAGCACTCCGCTGACACGTTGCCAAGTAACCCCAGGCTTTATGCACATATAACATATACAAATAGCGCAATAACCCTAATAAATAACTAAATCTTCATTCATTTTATTTTTAGTTTTAGTCCATTTCCCCTTCAATCATCGCATGCACTTTGTATTTAGAACGAACGTTACTTGGTAGTGTTAAAAAAAGCTTTTGTGGCATACTGTAGCATACTTCTTCAGTATCACTGTGCACTCTCCGATTTATAGTGCGTTGGTAATGTATGCCTTTGCAAACAAATTAATAAATAATAATAAATTAATTTTAATCATTGTGCTGAAAGAAACAACAACGGTTCCATAACCAATGTTTTTGCTTAAGGCAAGGATCGCCATCTAGCGACCATTATGTGTAAATAACACATTTACATTTACAGCATTTAGCAGACGCCCTTATCCAGAGCGACTTACAATTGATACAATCTTTACAATCCAAGCAATTATGGGTCGAGGACCTAACAATGGTAGCTTGGCAGAGTTGGGATTTGAACCCTGGACCTTCTGGTCTATAGTCCAGTACCTTACCCGCTAGGCTACCACTTGTCAGTAGACTCAGCGCCGTTTTGAGAAGTAGCATAGGTAAATCCAGCACGGCGCTACTAGTAGATATTCACGACGTTCAAATGACCAGCGGCCGACATTTCTAGGTATATTTAGGTCAAACTGGCTCGCTGCTTTTAGTGCTAATTCAGGGCAGTGAAATGTTATCGTTGCATACTTGACCTACTTTTTTTTGTCAGCACGAAAGCCTATTCAGTATTAAATCCAGGGCTTGCTTGATTTATTTTGTTTCTTTATTTAGTTGTAAAAGAAACCGTTGTATGAAAGCAATAGAACACTTGAGGTGATGTGTTATCGCGAATAAAGTCACGGTTGCATTAAATATGGCACTTGCCTTCGGCTCGTGTCTGCAACCAAATCACAGCCGTCATGCTATTCGAGATAACACACTCCCTCTGGTGTTCTTTTGCTAAAATAGGACACTTGTTTTTGTCCTTGATTTCGTACTTTACGTGTGAATGAAACTTTACACTTTAAACAATAGACTAGATATAAAAATCATAACAGACTAGTACAATCACATGAAACCTTGCTGTTTCTCTTGGAGTTGTTTCTGTTCAAATGCATTAATGAAGACAATCTTAACTTGTGTAGCCCTGCGACAGTCATTTCCGAGACTTTCCATTTCAGCAGAGGCACAGAAAGAATCAAAAATAGGCGGAAAAATGATCTATTAACATAACTGTAAGGGATAAGTGCTTCAAATATTTTATTCAGAAACAGACATACATACACTATCTTCAACTTATACAGTGCCTTTCATACTTGGCTTTGTATCTATGAATGCTTTACCAAAAAGAAATAAAGACAAGGATGAAACGAAAAACAGAAAAAAAGAAGGAAAGAAAGAAAGACAGGCAAGGGCTGTATGTTGATTGTGGTTATTGTGGATATTCTCACCGCTGGAGAGCTCGTAGCCAAACACAGACAGCTCTGGGCTGGTGCTGCAGTTCCAGCGCTCATGTTTAAACTGGGACTGACACTCTGCGATGCCCAGACGCGCTCCATCTTTAATGCTGGGCAGTAGATAGGGCTTCCTCCTGCATACCTCCTTCTGCCTGCTGGACAAGGGTAAGTTGGAGCAACCCATCCTCTCCACTACTCCCACAGACGTGATGCCTAGCCACCTGTGGTGAGGAGCATGGAGAAGAATGATGGAAAGCTCAGGGGAGATATCACCTCCTCTTTTTTCAATTTTATTAAGCTGTACTACTCAGAGCTTGTCATTGGGGTAAATTTATGAGGCACCAAAGTCAGGATAGGCTTCCCCAGTAATGAATGTGACTGGACAGCGTTGGTCAGTTGATCCTCACTGGGTAGGTCTGCCAGTTCTACACTATTTACCCCATAATAAGATGCGTTCTTTAGAGAACCAAAGGTGCTCCGTATAGGCATTCTTTACTTTAAGCTGTAGATTTAAATATAGCAATATTAATATGATTGTATTATGGTGTACCTGCACAGTGCCCTTTTTGGACAGTGCACCTATTTTAAAGATGCAGACTTAATATGACAAGCTTATCATGCACCAGTTGCAATGTATCTTCATGGATCAGTTTAAGTGGAGTCATGACTTAGAGGGATTCAAAGCTAAAATCAGAAGTGGTTCTACAAACATTTAAGGCTGTAATTTAAGATTAATGTATATAACTGCAGGTTGTACGTATACTTTGGTCATAAAGAAGACAAAAGCCTGCATTATAGACATAACCAAACAAAATACAATTTTATTTTTATGGGTCGTCTTAAGTCAGGGCAAACTGCCACAAACTGACATGGATTTACATCTCTGGTCAGCTCCTGTTCACTGGATAGGTTTTCAACTTCTACACAACTGCACAAAAATAAGCTTAAAAGTTTAGATGAATTACGTTTTTAGGGAGCTTTATGGAAACTCGATATACAATGATTTACCTTCACAGTATCATTTTCTATACCATTTTCTATATATCATTTTACTATAGTACCAATGAATAAAAAGCTAATAGGTTCCTTGTGGAACTAAAAATGTGACAAGTGACATACCGATGCATTTATAGAAAACAAAAGTACATCGAGCACAACTTTTGATGGTACATTTAAATTGTATAGGGTAGAATTTGTACATGTGCATTACTATTACAGGACAATGGATTGTGGCCAGAGTCGACTTATCATGCTAATTCTAATGGAAGTTGGGGCACTTAAGTTGGCATACGCGTCCTCAACAACAAAACAATAAAAACGTTTAAAGGTTTTAGGGTGCATTTTAAGTCAGGGTGGGCTTCCTCAATAATTGACGTTGTGAAAATAGTCTCTGGTCAGTTGGTGCTCTCTGGAAAGGTCTGCAATGTGTAGCTGCACAAATAATAACTCAGAGGAATTCAAAACTAAAGGACATTTTGAAGCTTTATTTGCGCAACATTATTAAGTGCCTTTTTGGACTGTATGTTGTATCCACTGTATTGTGGCCATAAAAATATGCCAGTATTAATATGGGATCAGCGTAACATAGGATAGATGTCCTCAATAACTGAGGTCCAGCCTGTCTTGTGGACTAGTTTTTTAATCGTGTTGGGCTTCCCCAATAACTGACTCTGGTCAGTTGGCGCTTTCTGGGTAGACTGAAAGGAATAAACCCTAAACGTTTCATTAAAGCAACAAAATCCTGTTCTAAAGCATTTCAAGTCAGAACAAATAATGATCTATTTCATGGGCTAAGTTCAGACAGGCTGGTGCCCACTGGGTAGGTCTGCAACTTTGCTACAATTGCGCAAGAAAGAGAGTTGAAAGAGGAAATAAATAAAGGAGACTACTCACATCCAGCTCCCCTGGCAGCATAAGGGATATCCTAAGAGGAACGCCAGTACGAACAGGTTGAATAAATGTATTCCCCAGATCCCGCGCTTCTCCATGACCGCCTCATTTAAACGCGTCTCTGGACATCACGGTCCGCAGCCCCATAGAGCGACTCAGCCCGTCACAACTACATCAGTGCCACGTCAGTAATCCAACGCACATTTAAGCTTAGCCTCATTTGTTATTTGCGCATCCAAGAAAGGTCTGGATCCAGGACCGCATCAGTGTAAGGCGCGCGTGCTGAGCTCAACGCGCTGTTATAAGCGTCTGAGGGGGGGGAAGCGCGAGCCGCATCGTGATTGGAGGAGCGGCTCATGCATATGCAGAATGCGCGCCCATGCTGCCTGTATAGGAACGCGGGGAGCGACTCATTCATTAAGTAGCCTACACTTAAAAAAAATTAAACAGTAATCTACATTCTACATACATTTTGTTTTAGATAATTGAAATTTAAACATGTATTTCATGTATGTTCATTAAATAATACAAACAATTAAAAATAGTATGAGGTCGAGGTAATTCAAGAACAAATATTGAATAATCCTACCCCAAAAAATCAAAACAAATGGATGCTTTTACGCTGGTCATAAAGCAAAACCATAAAATTCCAGTTTGCCGTGTTTTATTTTTTAATATATAATTAAACACATAATTATACATAATATATAGCCTTCCTGCTCGTATAAAAATATTCATGGTTTGTCTATTCAAAAGATTTAAAAAGAATTCCTTCCATGTCAAATTAAAGTTAATAGCAACAATTATAATAATTTAACAACACGTTAAAGAGCTTTATCTTTTCAGTAAAAGTTCAAATGGAGAGCGATGTATGGATAAGCACGTTTCCTATTACTCATATGATGATCTTCACGTGTGTAGCGTGTGTATATATATATATATATATATATATATATATATATATATATATATATATATATATATATATATATATATGGCATTAGTATGCTTGCCTATCGCACATCAGAATTAAATTACAAACCTACTTGGGCTTTCTATGTGTATTAATGTGTACTATAATGAATGGGCAGGGAATCTATTATAGCTTCTTTAAGACATCTCACTTCGATCTCTTTTGCTATCACATAAGTTTCCAATATGCACATATACTTGTGAGAAGACAAAAGCAGGCATGCCAGCATTCCATCGTTAAAAGCAAATCCACATACATTTCTAGATCAGTAACCTGGAACAATACATCTTATAAACAGCATGTGTAAAATATTTACACTTATTACATTATATCGCCAAGAAAGTCATGGAAATAAAAGACATCTGTAGAAAAATATACTAGCTATAGAAATGTGAGGTATACATAACCTTCATAAGACCTTTGGCATTGAAAGAGTTCAGCACTTGTAAAGGTTAAAAACTGGCTTCAGAGTCATGGGAGTGACAATCACAGGCACTTCATAAAAAAAAGGAAAATCCTTTCCAGGAAACACTGCAGTGCACGACAGTGATAGGGAAACATGTGGATGCTGTGGAAACATTTATGCATGGCTGGGCAGACCAGTGGCACACTCCAGCCGATGGCTGCTATAAGATGCAGAAGCTGGAGTAGAACTGGAAGACTCAACACATACACACATAGCCAAAAGTTGTGGACACCCAAAATTGCAATAAAGAGCATTAGTTTGACACTTGTTCCCCTTAGCTGCTACAGTAGCTTTCACTCTACTGAATAGGCTTTCCATTAGGTTTTTGAACATAACTATGAAGTAATGGCTCATTGTTGCCATTCCAAAACATCTCAAAAGTGTTTGATGGAATGAAGTCATATTGGGAGGCACTAGGGTGTCCAGACGTTCAGCACTGCTAACCTTTCATTTACATTTACAGCATTTAGCAGACGCCCTTATCCAGAGCGACTTACAATTGGTACAATCTTACAATCCAAGCAATTGTGGGTTAAGGGTCTTGCTCAAGGACCCAACAGTGGCAGCTTGGCAGAGGTGGGATTTGAACCCTGGACCTTTTGGTCCATAGTCCAGTACCTTAACCGCTAGGTTACCACAGTCCCTTTCACTGTTAGGTCTTTGCTCAAGGCCCTTAAACCACAACTTGATTATACCTTGTAAGATTGTATCAGTTATAAGTTTCTCTGGATAATGGAATCTGCTAAACGATGTAAATGAAATACCAGATCACTAATTTGTAGGGGTGTCCACATACTTTTGGCCACATTGTATATCAACCTGGTCGCTGCATAAAAAGTACAAATTTGACCGAAAGACCCTTTCCAGCATTTGCGTGACTTGTACGAAGCACATTTCTCTCCTACATATATACATTATACTAGTGCTGGTTCACAGCATTGAACAACCCTGAGTATATGAATACCTAACCTTATGCCTAAAACTAGAGTATTTAAAATATTTATATCATTATTTATTCGTGAGCTTAATTTAATGGAAAACCACAAACCTAAACACACTGGTGCAGAAGATGTTATGCTATCTCTCAAACAGAAGGCGGCAAAGTTCATAATGGAGGCCTGTACCACAATTTCTGAGAAGGTGGCAGAGAGGTGTAGTGCAAGCTGGCTTGCAATAATTTGGAAACTATGCTTCCCAGAGAGTTCTGGGGTGAATCAGCCCCAGATTGTTTACACCTGTGAAACACACTACTGAGGTCTTTTTTGAGACATCTCTAGTAACTGTAATTGTTTATCTGTGTGTGTGCTGAATGAAAGATGAAGTCAATATGGGAGTTGAAAGAGGAAAAGTCTAAAGGAATGACATGAGAAATGATAAGGTGAAAGGCAATCGAAGGTGGAGCATTTTGTGCTAGGAAATCAAAACACACAGACTAAATGGGAAATGTATAAGAAGTCTGAAAAGAGGAGAAGGTTAAATGACAGAAACATTCTGACAGAGAGGGGTAAAGAGATATAAGCTGGTGGATATTAAGATTGAGAGAAAAGCAGAAAACAGAGAACAGTAACCCTAACCGGTCTGTGACTAGGCAGCTGTACTCAGGAAGGGGCACTCCACTGTGTGCTCTTACACATTCCTCCTATATACTCTCACCAATCTATTAGGTACACCTTCCTAGTACCGGTTGGACCCCATTTTGCCTTCAGAACTGCCCTAAGTTTTCATTGTTGGCATTCCACAAGGTGCTGGGAACCTGTCTCAGAGATTTTGGTCCATATTGACATGATAGGATTACAGATCTGCTGCAGATTTGTTGGCTGCACATCCATAATGCGAATCTTCAATTCCACAGCATTGCAAAGGTGCTCTATTCGACTGATTGCTCAGGTGGGCTGTGGCATGTTCATTTAAATGTTGTTCAGTTGTTATCAAGGGGCACAAAATGTGCCAAGAATGAATCCCCCACACGATTACACAACCACCACCAGAGTAAACCATTGAAACAAGGCAGGAAGGGTCCATGATTTCATTTTGTTTACTCCAAATTCTGACCCTACTATCCAATGGTTGCAGCAGAAATCGAGACTCATCAGACCAGGCAACGTTTTTCCAATCTTCTGTTGTCCAGTTTTGGTGAGCCATGTGAATTGTTGCCATAGTTGCCTGTTCTTAGCTGATGGGACAGGCACCTGGTGTGGTCTTCTGCTAATGTAGCTCATCTGCTTCAAGGTTCAATGTGTTGTTGTTCAGAGATGCTCTACTGTGTACCTTGATTGTAACAAGTGGCTATTTGAGTTACTTTTGTCTCTTTGCCAGCTCAAACCAGTCTGGCCATTCTCTAATGACCTCTGGCATCAACAAGACATTTTCGCCCAGAGAACTGCCACTCATTGGACATTCTCTCTACTTTGGACCATTCTCTGTAAACCCTAGATATGGCTGTGCGTGACAATACCAGTAGATGAGCAGTTTCTGAAATAGTCAGTCCAGACCATCTAGCACTCACAACCATGCCACATTCAAAGTCACTTAAATCAGCTTTCTTTTTGAAGTTCAGCATGTCTTCTTGACCACGTCTGCATGCCTAAATGCACCAAGTTGCTGCCATGTGATAATTGTGATAACGAGTAGCTTAACAGGTGTACCTAATAAAGTGGTGTCTTGACCCCCAGAGCTCCCCAGTGGGTCAAAATCTGCGACCCCCCAGCTGGCCATGTGACAGCTACAATATGCTATTTTATTATTATTATTATGTATCCTGTATCCAGAGGATGAGAACGCTCTGTATATTACCCAAATTATGGAAAAGTCTAGTGAATGCATAGTAGCTACAAAACATTCTTCATACAAGTACTACAAATAATATTGGTCTGTCTTTCAGTCATATATTGTATGTACACATTTTTGGAGACCTTCCTAAACAGCCTTCATTTCATTCAGCTACTTACATTCTTCACATAGACAACCACATAGACAACCACAACACACAGTTTATCATTACCAGCTACTGGCTTAGTCAGTCTATCAGTACTGGCTACTTGTCTTGTTGTGGACAGACGGTGAGCACATTCTGCTGAGCAGGATTTCCGAGTAGACTTCGTTAACTGTTCCCTTCACGTGGTAGGATGAGTTGGGTCGGAGCAATGGCTCTGGTGGCGTACGGGTCACACTCACACTTTGCCCAGCGTGGCTCACTATTTGTATTTTTTTCTGGGTAGGCTCTGTCATCTTACCCACCTGTGAGGAATACAATGCACTGGTGTCAAAATATTTAGCTTGTGGCAAGGCCTATAGGCTTTGACGATATTAGACATATGTGGTGTGGAGGTACTACTGAGATCCATTACAGGCTTATGCAGGCTTTTTACACTTAATGGTTCTGTGTTTGGGTGACACAGAGGCTCTGGATGAGCAAATACTGCATATGAAATTAAATGTACCAGCCAAATATTCAAATCCAGTATCAGTCATGGTGAATATTCCTTTAGATTTAATTGTAAAAGCAAAGTAAGGCATCCTGTTTTACCCCTGCTTTTTCTAGTCAGGGTTGGGGGGGAGGGTCTGAAGGTACACCCTGGACAGTCCATAGCAGGGTTCCACAAAAGCGCCACGAACCTTCATGATGCAAGCCACACCTGGGAGTCAAATTCAGGACCTTTGGAACTGCTCTTGCCAGCATCTGGCTCCTATGTACAGTAATTGTATACTTTATATTACATTGCTGAACTTAGTTCACTAATTGATAAGTTTGCCAATGGCTGCAGACCCTAGCGTCAAGACAACCCCATTATGAAAGAGCAGGTTTCGACAAAACGCATGAATAGCACAGCTGTAAATCAGTCCCTTTATTAATTTAATTTATTTGTATAATAGATTTATTCTAAACTGGATAATTTCTCTTATGAGGTTTGGAATGAAATGGGAAAAGTCTTATTCGTGAGAATATATATACACTATCCATTTATGATCTTTATAACAATATCTGTTCGATGACAATTAGTGTTTGAAGCCTTATCTCCCCCAAAAGCTGGTAATACAATGGTAAAATGAAATCCAGTCTCCATGTAAACCATTTGATTATATACAATGGCAGATGTGTTAGACCTGTGCTAGCTTAGAGTCAGATTGGTGAAGGATTATCACGGCAGTGTGCTATTTTTATGTGCCCACATGGAAGCAAAAGGCAACCACTTCACACACTCCATACCTCCCTCATCTGCACCCCACCTGTTTTTTACGAGCTAATAAAAGCCTTCCTAATTGCTAATTACTCATTAACTGATCCGACGGACAATTTATAGCCAAATAAAAGCAGCAGCGTAAGTGCTCTGTAAAAGGATATTTATTGGTCTAGAAGGGTGGGATGTTTCCAAAAGGATCTGTGTAGATGAATGGAAGGGGTTGAACTGGGTTATTGTAGAAACGAGCCATTTTCTATCTCATACATAAACAGTGGGGACTGGATTGGTGCCTGGCCTCAAGTAAATCAGGCCTTAGACTCAAAGATGTTGAGTCAGTAAGTCAGTTTTCTGGGTGGTAAACGGAGGCCATTCTATAATTACAGAAACAAATCCATGGCATTAGAACAAAGACCACAGTGTTTGACAAAAAGAAATAAAGGAGATTAATGTAATAACCCCAGTGGCATAATATCAACATAATAATACACAATGAGGGGTTAGTTTGTTTATTATATGACTCACTTGCCAAGTAATTTTACCGGTTATGTACATCACTGAGTCAATCCTGTCCAAGCCTCTTCAACATGAAATCCACCAAGTGGCCAAATATATATGGATACCCATTATAATTACTGGATTGTCCTATTTTAGCCAATCTGGGGTCTTGCAATCTAAAAAAAAACATACAATGGCATTATAACTGATCAGAATATGGAGTTGTTTGATGTCCGTCTAGTCATTTAATCAACTTTCTACCCTGCGAGAGCTGTTTCCTATTTCTTGAGAGCCTGGATTCAGGACCCAGGTGTGGCCTGCAGCATGAAGGTTGGTTGGTGTGTTTATAGAACCCTGCAGTGGACTGCAAAACAGTGAATTCCAGGTTAGGTTCCAAACCTACTTCCATCCCCCATCCCAATGACCATAAACAGCACTAAAACAGACTGCATTTGCTCGTTTTCAGAGCTGATATAATGAACTTTAATTGTCTTAGACAAAAGTCAGCAAGACTCATTAAGTGTCTGTCATTGCTTATGCAATACCAAGTTCCAAACTACCTCTGGAAGCACCAACACCTGTTTGTCAGGAGCTTTTGTGGGTTTCCATGGCAGAACGATGGTACACAAGTCTTAAACCATAGTTTGTGTGTTGCTTCCAACTTTACGGCAACAGTTTGGGAAGAGTGAAATCTCTTACACAATGCAGAGTGAGGTGTGAAAGAATTTAGCTAGCCTACACATAAACCTGACCTCAGCCCCATTAGGTTCCTTTGAAAAACAGTGGATCACTGACTATAAACTAGAATTTATCACCAGTATTCAGTGTATCAGAAAAGTCTCTCCAAGGGACCAACTCAATATCATTGGTCACTATTGTGGAAACTGGTGTTCAGTAAGCACATACTTATGGCCCTAGAGTGTATTAACATATTAGAAACAAATGATGAAATTCCTATAAAACAATCAATTTGCTAATCAAAGCATGGGCAAGGAGGGTTGCAGGTTTACCTCATGGAAATGGCAGGCACAGCGCCCCTGGAGAAACTCTTTATAGCGGCCCATGGTGATGCTGAAAGTGTCGATCACCTCATACCCGAGGAGTTTTGCACTTTCCAGAATGTTTTTATTCACTCCATAAAGCTCTTGCACTCCAGTCTAAAAGTGTCAGAGAGAACAACATGTTTAACAATAGTTCCAACCTAACAGTATCACAAACAGCCCAGTAACTATGCAGGAGCCCTTTATAGCATCCTATGATGGTGCTGAAAGTGTTGATCACATCAGATCCATGTATAGGTTTCATAATGCTTTTGTTGATTTCATAAAGCTATTGTAACCCCATCTCAATGTGTAAAAGAGACCAACAATAGTTCAAAGAATAACCGTATTAAAATGGCAGAACAGCACAGCAGTAGCTCTTCATAGCAGCCTGTGGAGATACTGAAACTGCTGATTATCTCATGCCCAAGGTGTTTTGTAGGCTTTTGTGCACCAAGAAAGCTCCAACAGTGCAGTGTAAAAGCCAGTGTTCACAGGCACTGTGTAACAACAGATCATGGATAAACTCTAGCTTTTGTTTTGACATTTCAATTAATACTGGGTAGAATACTCATTCTAATGTATTACTAATGCACTGCTATAAATGCAGAGGACGTGAATGATAATTAAAAATAAGAACATGAGACTAAATCAGCAATGAATGTCTTGTTCACTATTCTATATATTATATTATATTTTCTACTCAAATTCAGCCATGCTAGCCTTTACGGTGATGTATTGATTTAAAGAATTCCTCATGCACCACTCACCAGAGACAGTGAATGAATGCCATCCACTGGTAGATGAAAGCCCATTCCTAACGACTTCACTACCACCATGATATTTTGCAGCTCCTCTCTGAAGGACAAATTAAAACATGTTAGGGTGAGGTCTGAGATTTCCACTCCATTGTGTATTTGACAAAATAACATACACAAGGGAATGCACAAGGTTTAGCACACTGGGAAGAATCAATAAGGCCGTCATTCATGTCTGATTGCATAAAGTACCTTTGGAGGTAACTTTGAAGGATGAAATCGTACAGAAAAGAAATGGCAGTGATGTACTAGTACCCCTTTTGGCAGTTCAATAATGGTTGTGAATTATGCGTTCTGCTACATTCTATTGCATTTTTCTTAATTCTCTCAGGATTATCCATACAGGAACCAACTTAGAATTCAGTACTGGGTTGCAGGCTTGTGCTCAAAAACAAATTAACAGGCCAAATAGCTAACTTCTAAAAAAACAGCTCAGAAAATGGGTAGACACTACAGGAAGTTTAGTATCAGTGTCTCAATTTACCCTCTCAAGTACTCCCAGCACATAACTAACTCGCCAGTAGCTAGCAGGTCTGCTATTTAATTGCTAATGGTTGACTGGTTCACAGATTTCCTTGTAATTGTTTCAGTAATTAACTGAATATCAGATATGACAGGCTCAGTTCTGTGTGTATGTTACCTTTCCAGGACTTGCTGCATGGTCTTGATGTGCTCCAGACTGAGCCATTGGACCCCTCCAGCAACCAGCACTGTTTGAGGGGAGTTTTCCAGAGGTCTTGACCTGCCATAGGTTACAGAAGACAACAACAATAACTTAAAGTTTACAGTCCCATTAGAGCTTACAATCTGGTCAGTACATATTGCAGTATACTAGAGCTGTCGATGTTCATAGTTAACAATATAACATTTGAACTCTTTTTGTTGCCTGACATTGTCAGCCAAAATGGTCCACTGTTCCCTATCCCTTACATTCTACATACTTTACAGTGGGGCAAAAAAGTATTTAGTCAGCCACTGATTGTGCAAGTTCTCCTACTTAGAAAGATGAGAGAGGTCTGTAATTTTCATCATAGGTACACTTCAACTATGAGAGACAAAATGAAGAAAAAAAAATCCAGGAAATCACATTGTAGGATTTCTAAATAATTTAATTGTAAATTATGGTGGAAAATAAGTATTTGGTCACCCACAAACAAGCAAGATTTCTGGCTCTCACAGACCTGTAAATTCTTCTTTAAGATGCTCTTCTGTCCTCCACTCGTTACCTGTATTAATGGCACCTGTTTGACCTCGTTATCTGTAAAAAAGACACCTGTCCACAGCCTCAAACAGTCAGACTCCAAACTCAACCATGGCCAAGACCAAAGAGCTGTCGAAGGAACTATGTGGGAGCAATTGTAAGAAGACGTACAAGACCATTGATAATCTCCCTCGATTTGGAGCCCCACGCAAGATCTCATCCCGTGGGGTCAAAATGATCATGAGAACGGTGAGCAAAAATCCCAGAACTACATGGAGGGACCTGATGAATGACCTGCAGAGAGCTGGGACAAAGTAACAAAGGCTAACCATCAGTAACACACTACGCCAAGAGGGACTCAGATCCTGCCAGTGCCAGGCGGTGCCCCCCTGCTTAAGGCAGTACATGTCCAGGCCCCGTCTGAAGTTTGCCAGAGAGCATATGGATGATCCAGAAGAGACTTGGGAGAATATCATGTGGTCAGATGAAACCCAAATAGAACTTTTTGGTAAAAACTCAACTCGCTGTGTTTGGAGGAAGAAGAATGCTGAGTTGCATTCCAAGAACACCATACCTACTGTGAAGCATGGGGGTGGAAACATCATGCTTGGGGGGCTGTTTTTCTGCAAAGGGGACAGGACGACTGATCCGTGTTAAGGGAAGAATGAACGGGACCATGTATCGTGAGATTTTTAAGCCAAAACCCTCCTTCCATCAGTGAGAGCATTGAAGATGGAACGTGGCTGGGTCTTCCAGCATGACAATGATCCCAAACACACCGCTCGGGCAAACAAAGGAGTGGCTCTGTAAAAAGCATTTCAAGGTCCTGGAGTGGCCTAGCCAGTCTCCAGACCTCAACCCCATTGACAATTTGTGGGAGGGAGTTTGAAAGTCCGTGTTGCACCAAAACATCACTGCTCTAGAGGAGATCTGCATGGAGGAATGGGCCAAAATACCAGCTACAGTGTGTGCCAACCTGGTGAAGAGTTACAGGAAACATTGACCTCTGTCATTGCCAACAAAGGTTTTATGTTACAAAGTATTGAGTTGAACTTTTGTTACTGACCAAAATACTTATTTTCCACCATAATTTACAATTAAATTCTTTAAAAATCCTACAATGTGATTTCCTGGATTTTTTTCTCATTTTGTCTCTCATAGTTGAAGTGTACCTATGATGAAAATTACAGACGTCTCTCATCTTTCTAAGTAGGAGAACCTGCACAATCAGTGGCTGACTAAATACTTTTTTGGCCCACTGTACATCACTACTAGCCTATAGACAGAGTTGGTGAGTGTGGAAATGAATTCAGAAACTTCCTTATACCGTTTGCTATTTTCTTTGTGACAGCAGATTCCATCATGTAAACGCATGTAAAACCATGCACAGACCAAATGAAAAATAACGTTGATTATCTTGACATAACAGCATGTCTAATCTATCATAGATTAGATGGTAAGTGAACAGTCGGTTCTCATAGGCTCATGTTGGATGTGGGAAAATGTTCAGGAGTAAATACCTGGGCAATGTTAACAAGGGACAAAGCGTTATGGCCAGACAACTGGGTAGACATCTCCTATACTACAAAGCGTGTGGGGTGCTCCCAGTCAACACCAGTGAGTATCTACAGATAGCGGTCCGAGAAGGGACAATCCAAGAACCGGCGACAGGTGTTGGAGCCCACATTTAATTGACAGCAATTAATCCGTTTCAGTCAGAAGAGCTGCTGAGCTACAAGTCACAGAAATGTTTAGTGCTGGTAACGGAAGGAATGTGTCACAACACGCAGTGCAGCACCGACTATGGCGCTGCCTGTTCACAGGCCAGTCACCATGCTAACTAACCCCTGTTCACCATCATGCTCACGTTCCCACAATGGGCATGCAAGCATCAGACTGGACCATGGAGCACTTGAAGTAGGTTCTTTTCCATCATGTAGACAGTTAGGTACATCTGCACCGTTTACCTTGGGAATGATGGCACCAGGGTGCAAAGTGGGAAGAAGACATGGCACTCAAGGGAGTGTGATACTCTGGATAACGTTCTGCTGGGAAACTCAGGGTACATGTGTTTATCTGGATGTTAATTATTTAAATATTATCATTATTTAAATGTAATTAAAATTAAACTAAACATTTTTATGTACCAGGTCTTTTAAATGTTCTGGCTGATCAGTGTGTACACAGTCAAAAATACAAATAAAAAAAGTGTGTACAAATCAAAAATAAATAATGAAAAATGTAATTTATCTAATTTATCTCATGAGTGTACTATTCTTTATTTTTATTATTCATATTCTTATTAATTTGGCTTATCAAAGCCAAAATGTTGTTCTTATTCTTGTTATTCTTTTCCTGTCCGCAGTCACAAATTTAAATACTTTCTTCTGCTATAGCTTTCATTCTGCAGGATCACTGATCCTATACCCATAAAAACTTTGTTTAAACAGCATTTTTTCCCCATAGGAAATGAATGGCAGAATGTCTGGGTGATAATGCTACAGTGTTGACCTTTAAATTTCAAATGCCACTTTCTCTCGTATACTCTATTACCACTTTATACATTATATTTTCCTTAACTAAAAATATTGGCACCCCATCACAGCTATTAACTCTCTGTTATGATTAAAGTTTGGCATGATAAAAGTTTTGTGAAAGTCCAGTCCAGGTTTTGCCCAACCAAAATCCAGATCCACTTTGTAAAAGAATCCAGTTGAAAAAAAAGTGGTAACAGCAGTCTACAGTTAGTCATGTAATGACGAAATAGCCATAAATATTTGGACAGCTAGATGATCTTTAGCCATAACTATCTGGACAGTTAATGACCCTTGCCCATAACTATCTAGACATCTAAATGTCCTTTAGTCCAAAGTAGTGTATTTCCACTTTATACATTATATCCCACTTCTATCAAAATTATTGGCACTCCATCACAGCCATTACACTATATTTCCACTTTACACATTATACTTCACTTTAGTCAAAAGTACTGGCACCCTATCAGAGCTATCCAAGGTTTAGCGAATACCTAGCAACCACTCAGCAACCATGTAGCAACAGCCTAGCAATCACTTAGCAACCACTTAGCTACAGCCTAGCAACCACTAAGCAACCACTTAGCAATTATTAGCTGGCTTTGACAAACCAAATTATTAAATCGGCTCAAACCAGTCTGGCCATTCTCCTCTGACCTATGGCATCAACAAGCCATTTTCACCCAGAGAACTGGTGCTCATTGGATAGTTTCTGTTTTTCATACCATTCTGTGTAAACCATATAGAGATGGCTGTGCATGAAAATGCCAGTAGATCAGCAGTTTCTCAAATACTCATTTCGCACCAACAGCCAAGCAACGTTCAATGTCACATAAATCACCTTTCTTCCCCATTCTGATGGTCGGGTTTGAACTCCAGCAGGCCATCCTCACCATGTCAGCATGCCGAAATGCATTATGTTGCTGCCATGTGATCGGCAGGTTAGGTATTTGCATTAAAGTGCTTAAAGAGTTGAAAATGTTATACTACAATGAGTGTACTGTGCCAACCATTCACCTGGATCTCACTTCAGAATGAAATTGGATCCTTGATTTCCTCACTGAGAGGCCACAATCACTCGTAACTGACAGAAAGACCTCAGACAGTATCACTCTCAGCACTCTTACCCTCCAGGGCTTAATGTGATGGAACTGATGCTGTGAAGCCTTTTGCCATAGAGGGGTAGAAGGGCAACTATACTCATTGACAAAAAAATGAATCGCAAAACTTGGCATGCAGTTATGTCGCAGATAGATATGCAAATCATTACAGGTGTGGTCTATTAAATGGGTCTCAGAGGCTACTTTTGGGTAGTATGCCTCTTGGTGAAGGATCGCTGACTGCTAGAAACGCCTCTTTGACACATTTGCCCATAGCTGGCCCTATAGATCCTCCATACTCATAGTTTTCTAAAGCTGGTGTCCCAGCTGGTCTCATAAATGCTCGATTGGGCGATAAATCTGGTGACTGGGCAGGCCAAGGACATTTTGCAACCTGGCAGAGACATTCCTGGGAAACCCTTGCTGTCTGTGTGGGCAAGCATTATCCTACTGAAAAATGCCAGTTGGAAGTTTGTGGTAGTGGTGAAAGTGGTCAAGCTGTGGGCCATGCAAATGCGTTGTGTTTGAAAAATATCCTGGAGGTATGGAAATGCAAATGATGTGGTGGAAACACTGGACTGCTGTTTACCCTGCTGACCCATGACTCATGACCCATGACTCATGGCTAGATCCAGTTTTAATCTTATCATCATATTTACTGATGACACCATGGTAGTAAAACTTGATGAGAAATGGCTCACAAACTGGGGAATGAACAAAAACCTATCACTAAATGATGACAAAACCAAGATAGTTGTTGACTTTAGGAAGTCCCTCAGCATAAATGGCTCAACTATGGAGTAACGGACACTAGGTTCCTACCACTAAATTCCTCATTGTTCACATCGCTGAGGATCTCGGCCATAGTTCCTTCAACATCTGAAAAAAGCGACTCTCCATACACCCATTCTCACCACCTTCTTCCAGACCACCATTGAGAGCTTTCTAAACAGCTTCATTACAGTCTGGTTGGAAATGGCAACTCTGATCAGAAGACCCTGCAGATGATCATGAGGATGGCTGGACGCATCATAATCATTTAAATACCCCACATCTTGGCTTTTTTCCACACACAATGCATCCACAAGCCATCAGAATTCTTGATGACCACTCTCACCTTTTCCAAAAACTATTTGCCCCTCTACCATCTGGCAAAAGGCACTGCAGCATCAGTTCGAGGACTAGAAGGCTGTGGACCAGTTTCTTCCCTCAGCTTGTCTGATTTTCTAAACTAAACAATTTTCTAACCTAATTTCTAAACTAAACCAAGCAATTTATATGAATGACAGCATAATAATTAGAGCTTGTGTATAATGATGGTATCTTTTACACACCAATTGCGATTTTCCTACAGCGAAAATGCAGCGTTATTTAATTCGCACTCTGTTCGACTTTTGCTAACTTTCACCGGTGACAAAAACTCACTGATCAATCACTGCTGCTTCTGTGCCTGTTGAAGCACCTCCTGTTTTTTCAGTCTGCCTCTTACTTGGAACTAGACTCAGTGAAAACATCTTGTCTTCGTCTTCACGTTCCTCTTTTGTCTCCTCCTCGGAACCACAGAGCCCAATATCAGCGTTTGCATTTTTCTGTGAGCAGCAGAATGATGTCTTCATAACTCGAAGAAGACATTTTGTTCATCTTCATCTGAACCAGACAGTAAAAAATTGCCATCGCGTCTTGTGTGTATAGTTTTGAGGCAAAAAAAATTGCATTTTAAGAACTTAAGAAAGTCTTTACAGTCTGTTCATTTCACAACTTGTTGAGACAAACACACACAGCAGGGATTACTCAGACATTAAAGAACTGCACTCAGTCCCTGGTAGTTTATTGCTGCTTAGTCATCCCACATCAAATGCCCAACATATGCAACGTACTGGGACACCAACACAGCCTCTGTAATTGTGCCTGTTAACAAAGATTTTGCCACATGAGTCAGTCACCAAACCAATACATCACAAGCCAGAAGCATCTCACAAACACATGGTGACACATATGCTGCCTTTCAAATATTAGACAAAATCTTGCCTGTACAAGAAATCTGTATTTGTGGCTCTGTATCTTTTGTGCCACTGTCATCTTCTGTTTCTGATCACTGGACTCAAACTGACTGATCAGCAATCATTTCCAGCATGTTACATGAGCGGTCTTGATGGGATCATGATTTGTTGCTAAAAAATATGAGCCGAGAAAGAGTTTGCTGTATAATTTTTTTTGAGTGATAGCACATGTTTTTTTAGTAAAGTAAGATATTGTGGAATGTAAGATATGTAAATACATTTCTCTGTCCTCCCTCCTGATACCTCACATACAGACCTTTCTATGAGCTGTTCCAGCGCTTGTTGGAAGGTGGGTCTCCGACTCTTGTGTAGCCAGAACTGCGGGTAGTACGAGTAACTGATGAGCGTTCTGCCCTGGTTCAGGTTGTGGTAGATGATGGTATCATGGGCCTTGTCCCAATCTTGTAATGTAGTGTTCACTCTCTCCATTAGATAGTACATCATCCCCCTGTTAGTGGAGTCGCCGATGAACAGGACCTGATGGAAAACAGTCACCTTGTCATATTAGAGGTAGCAAAATGGGACTGTGGTAGCCTAGCGGGTAAAGTACTGGACTATGGACCAGAAGGTCCAGGGTTCAAATCCCATCTCTGCCAAGCTGCACTGTTGCAGCAAGACCCTTAACCCACAACTGCTTGGATTGTAAGACTGTATCAATTGTAAGTCGCTCTGCTAAATGCTGTAAATGTAAATACAAGGGCTTTAGCTTTGTATTAAAAGTACTTTGCAATTGCTTATCATGGTAGTTTGTCCTCCCTGCTGAAAAAATGGTTTTAAAAAACAAAGTAGGGAAATCAAGAAATAGGCCACTACATATGAATGATGGTGACTAATGCACCATCACCCAAATCACCCCCCAGCTTGGTGACCAGGTATCAAATCCCAGTGGCGCATTCAGGCGTGTTGGGCTTCACACAGGCACAGGAGCTGCAGTATCTACCTCTACTTGGCTCTGCGGTGGACTGTCCCCCCATTCAGGGTACATTCTCATTCTGCACTCTGTGAATTCCAGAGAATAATGGAGCCCAATGCAACCCTGACTGGTACAAGCCATCACCTTCCTGCGTCTGTGCCAATACACTGACATTTACATTTACAGCATTTAGCAGACGCCCTTATCCAGAGCGACTTACAATTGGTACAGTCTTACCATCCAAGCAATTGTGGGTTAAGGGTCTTGCTCAAGGAGCCAACAGTGGCAGCTTGGCAGAGGTGGGATTTGAACCCTGGACCTTCCGGCACCTTACCCCCTAGGCTACCACAGTCCTATACATTGTAAATAAGTGTGTCATTATTTCATATGGTTGTTACACATTTCTTGATTTGGAAAGTTTAACTGAATTTGTCTTATAATCAGGGCATTTTGTGACTAGCTTTAATGAGTTAAACCTTTGTTTATTCACGTCCCAGTGCTGTGATACCATGCAACCATAAAATAAAGTGACCTACATATTGTTTATTGGACATTCAATATCCTGCCTTATATCAGAACAAATGTACAAATGACACCATGTCTGCTTTATATGGTATTCAATTGAAAAACAGCTATGCAGGGGGATGAGATGACGAATGTGAGCACATTTACACACACTGGTCAGCTTGGCAGATTCTGGTGAGTGTCAGACCAGGGTAAACATGCACACATACACACACCATATCACCATGACATCGGACACAAACAGTACAGATCAAACTCAGAAATGCAAACAGACAAACACTTCCGCCATCTCAACCCTGTACCTCATCTGCTATCAGGGTACTGCCATGGATAAAGGGAATGAGGAATGAATTAAGGGAAAACAAGCCGGTAGAGCTCATAGCCAATGAACTCAGCGGCAGTTCACTGTCAAGTCACTAAATCTGTTATGGTGTTTAGTTTATGGGTATATGGAATGCGTACAGTGGTGTTGTAAAGTTGGTGACCCCTTTAAAATTTTCTATAAATATTTGACCTAAAACATCATCAGAATTTCACACAAGTCTTAAAATCATACAAAGAGAACCCAATTAAAGTAATTTTACTTGTTAATTTTAATTATTGATGAAAATGAGCCAATATGACATATCTGAGTGGCAAAATGATCTGAACCTCTAGTATTAGCCATTAATTTAAAATTGAAATTAGAGTCAGGTATTTTCAATTAATGCAATGACAATTGGGTGTGAGTGATCACTCTTGTATTTAAAGAACAGGGATCTATCAAAGTCTGGTCTTTACAACACATGGTTCCTCAAGTGTATCATGGCATGAACAAGCAAGTTTTTGGGGGACCTGAGAAAAAGAGGTTCTCTTCATATACTTTTAGGGTATGTGTGAATATGATGCTTAAGCTCATATATATCCAGAAAATAAGAAAGGTTTCACAAACTTTCAAGCACCACTGTATGTATGCTGATACAAAATAATGTGGTGAATAAAAATCTTAAATTGGAATTCTACACAAGTTTACAAATTTCTGCACTATTACACCTGCCTGAGTCAACCTTTATAGCTATTACTGTGAAGTGTAATCTTCTAGGAGCAAAATAAAAAAAATCAGTGTGCTGCATGTAGTTCTACAGTGACATATTAAATAGTCAAATCAACATATGGCAGTCAATGTTGATATTAAATAAATAAATGTATAGGAAACACTGCAGTATTTTGGTTATTTAGTCAATACAGGTACACTACAGTGTCCCATATAGTATTACAAAGTATGGTAAATAATTTGGTGTTCGGACAACGTACAGATTTCACAAAATCCTGTATATCATGGTCGTTTAAGCGATGCATACCTGTATATCACATATTAATGTTAACCTACAAAATGAATGCGTTATTTTGATCTTTTGAAAGCAACTCTGTGTTTGTGGTTTCTATCAACTGTTTGTATGTTGAGAAAATCTTCTGAAGTTTATTGAAAACAGAGAGACTGAAGGCTACCTGTAATTATGATCTTACCTTCTTGTCCATCATGCATTGCTGCAATTGTGGCTGTGTCAATACAGGGTTATAACAGTTCTCTGGTTGCCAAGCAACCTCCCTCCAATCACACGTCCTGTTGTCTGAACAGCTTAAGCATGGCACCACCCAGCGGCCTGCAAACGCATGGGGTATGGGATCATTTCAACAACCAGCTGATGTTCTCAGTAGATTTCCTTGCATTTATATCTGAACCATAGATTCTGATGCAGGGCAGCTGGCATAGGCCACATGATACCACGCTACCACAGAACTAGAAACTTAGTTTCTAGAAAGTTTAGGTATGTGAGTAACATTCTAACTAGACAACTGGTTCAAAATACCACAATTGAATCTAATCACAAGTACAACTATGGCATACATAAAAAACATCAATGGTCCCTACCTTAGGGGCCATGCAGCCTCTTCTTTAACAAACGCACACCCAAGAAAACAAATTCCCTGTCATTTAAAGTTAGCTGGCTAGTTAATAACCTCCTTTTCCTGCTCTTATGCGGGGGCACCCCTGTCCTGCTTGTGATACCATAGACACAGCCCCCTGTGTCTGAGAGATAATTCTGAAACTCAGACAGATGGAAGGGGTTCTGGTGAGGTGGGATATAAATGAACAGACAGGTTAAAACCCGGGACAGCACCCAGGTCTAGGACAGACCCTGGTCGGAAATGGAACCTCAGTGAGGGACTGGACCCATGGAGAGTGAATATGAGCAATTAGAGACAACCACCACCTCACCAATGGCAGTATACGAACCAGAAATGCTCAGCATTCAGAACCAGTGCTCATCCAACTGGCAAGGTGATGGTTGTCTCAGGTTGTAAAACTTGAATGCATACATTTTAAAACATATTTGGTAAAAATGAAAATTTGGTGATCCATTAGTGTGTTTAAAGCTGTTAGAGCTTAATTGACTTATTTAATTGTTCATTAAAATGTGCAGCAATATATCATAGTTATGTTTTTGCTATAAGGTTGTGTTCACTTCTTTTGATTTATAAAATCCACTAAAATTTTTATATAAGTTTTAGAAGTCAATAGTTCAATTTATAGAACTTTAATTAATTAAGACAGTGACTATAGCAATATTAGACAATTTCTTACAATATAAGAATATTCTCAACTGCTTGTCTGACGTATTGTGAGGTCACAGGGTTCTGCACTGTCTCACTGAATCTGCATGTCTGATATGGCAGCAGCTGGATAGATGGACGGAAAGGTTTTATCTGAATTTCAATCACTTAATTGTTTCATTTCAACCAGTCAAATTTATAACAACATCTAGTTCTTGACTGCCTGGAACACAGTTAAGCAGAATACCCTGAGAGTGTACAGTGAGGAAACACCATCACGATAATCTGTACCAGAACCAGATGTAAATTCTGCGGTCTTGTGCATTTATCTTCTTCAGTTTTAACAGTCTACAATAAAACGTCTGCACTGTTGAGTTTAGCCACTCCTTAAGTACTTACTCACGTTAAACAGAGAAACATCTCCATCCTAAATTAATGTGCTTTGATGGAATGTTGTTGAGTTCCATTTAAAATGGCAGAAGAATAACCATATGGATTTAAGAGAGTAAGAAGTCAATATTATAAAAGACAAGAAGACAAAACATACTGAACGTACATGTGGTTTGTATATAGTTGAATACATCTGTATCTTTATCTGTTATCTATATATAAAAAAAATAAACCAAGACTTTGCAACATTAGGCCTATGATACTTACATGGCATTTATTATAGAAATAAATGTTACTGACAGAGCCTGCAGTGGTGGCTCTCTACATAAATATGACCTAAACCATCATCAGATATCCAAAATGTAGATAATGAAAAACTAATTAAGTAAAGTATACAAAATAGTTCTTTATTTACTGACAAAATGATCCAATAGTACATATCTGTGAGTGACATAATTATGTGGACCTCTAGGATTAGCAGGAAATACGATGGTGCAATTAGAGTTAGGCATTTTCAATCAATAAGATGACAATCAGGTGTGAGTGGGCACTTCTGTATTTAAAGAACAGGCTGTTCTTCACAACACGTTTGTGGAAGTGTATCATGACACAAACAAAGGATATTTCTGAGAACCTCAGAGTTATGAGGCTGGAAACATTTAAAAAACATCTCTTAAGAGTTTGGACTCCACCAATCCACAGTCAGACAGATTGTGTACAAATGGAGAGAATTTAAGACCATTGTTACCCTCCCCAGGAGTGGTCGACCAACAATGAGCACTCCAAGATCAAGGCATGCAATAGTCTGTACGGTCACAAAGGAACCGGGGTAAGTTCTAAGCAACTAAAGTCCTCTCTCACATTGGCTAGTATTAGCATTCATGTGGAGCACACTGAGCAACAGAAAGCCACTGCTCTCCAAAATTAAATTTGCTGTTCATCACATGGTACATGGATAGGCATACTTCAGAATGGTCAACTAAAAGAATGGTCCAGTCATTCATCCTAATAGAAATGTTATGGAAAGAATTGTGTGATGAATCCCCCATACGTCCCAGAGTTAAAGCTGTTCTGTATGTAAGAATGGGCTAAAAATTCTGCCAAGCCAATGTGCAGGACAGATCAACAGTCACAAGTAATTTTTATATTGTATGTGGTTATTTCTGCACATGAGGGCCACACCAGATACTAAGCAAAGCTTCACATGCTCACAGATATGTAATGTTGGATCATATTAACATTTTTGTCTTTTTTTATTTGGGCTCTCTTTATCTATTGTTAGGACTTGTGTGAAAATCTGATGTTGTTCATAAACTTTCAAGGACCACTGTATCCCAAAGGGTACATGCCATTGAAGGACACCATTCCATTGCATGGCCAGCACTGATTACTGTGTCTGCACTGTGGGATGATTCCCCTCACCAGCCTCACCTCAATCAGACAAAGCCAGTAGGCACCACCAGCAACTGAACCTGCTATAGTAACTGTTTTATATCAGTTAGCTATGAGGAAGCTGTTGAAACTGTTGTTTCCTTCTGACAGGACAATTCTGTAGATATTATCCCTTGCTTAACTTGTGACCTTCTTGTCTTCACACTGCAAACATGACTGGAATATATTACCCTCAAAAGAGTCAAAAGTTCAAAATCTTACATCGTTACAGAGGAGCAATGAGAGCGAGATCATATCACCAGAAAAGCATTTGCACCACCTGTTTTCGCCGTATGTGAGTTATGGCTCTGAGCATGAATAAGACAGCAGTGTATTTCAAAGCTATGTTACCAGTGGGACTTGCATTTTACTGTGTTAACAAAGAGTGGAAATTTGCCTCAGCTCACCCGGTTCATCTCCCGAAGAACAGGGCTGCGTGGAAGCCTCATGTGAAGACTTAAGTCCAGAAACTGGCTCTAGGCCACAGGGCTGATCAGGTCGGACCACCAGGCCACAGTCCTGCATGTAAACACAGAATACAGTGAAAAAGACATAATGAGAAAATAATATACACAGGAACTCTGTGCACAGTAGGAAAGAGAGTTTTCCATGATACATGTACTGTATATATCTTACAGTCTTATGCAAAACGTTAAGCACTCCAGGTCATATGCATGAAACATGGTTGTTATATATATATATATATTCTTTCTGGTCAACTTTATTTAATTTGTTAATAAACATCCATTCCTGCATTTCAGGACTGCAACACATTCCAAAAAAAGGGATGGGGGCAATTTAGGGCTAGGAATGGGATAAAAAATAAATAATGATGTGATTTCAAGCAGGTGATTCAACAGATGATTGTAATCATGATTTGGTACAAAAGCAGTAGCCATGCTAAGTCCTTGAGATGCCTCCGAGGCCACTTCTGGACATGTTTAACATAAGGCTTTTTTTTCGCACAGTAAAGTTGCAAGTGCCATTTGCGAATGTAACTCCATACTGTAGTGCTTCACAAAGTGCCCTGCCAAAGTAATCTCTTGCCCATGTGGTTCCATCAGCTATTGATGAATGACGGTTCTTAATCCAGTGCTGTCTGAGGGATCGGAGGTCTTGGATCTTCAGCTGAGGCTTTCAATCACCTGTTGACATCACCTGTTCAAAATCACATCATTACTTAGTTTTTACCTCATTTCCAGCCCTAAGTTGCCCCCATCCCAACCTTTTCTGTAATGTGTTGCAGGTCTGAAATGCAACAATGAATGTTTATTAACAAATGAAATGAAGTTGACCAGAAAAAACATGAAATATCTTGGGTTCATTGTATGAATTTCATACTGCCTGCAATGAAATAAAAGTCAAAGTAAATGTAAGGGTTTTTTTCTTCTGTTTGGTTTATTTTTATTTGCATTTTACACACTGTCCCAGCTTTTTTTCTGATTTGGGGTTGTATATACTGTTTATGCAGTGTCTGGAACATGTCATGAAGCCTTATGCAAGTCAAATACCAAACATGCCAAAATGGACTGGTTAAGGGTACATTTTTCCTTTTCCCAATAACCATAATACTTAAAACTCCCTGCCCTGCTCAGATCATGAAAACTGCTTGAACTGTTGTCATGATGTTGCCTCCATACCCATGTAACCAGTTATCAGTTATAAACCCGTATCATGACAATGCTGGATGTGAAATGATTTAGCTGGTTGGAGCTTGTTCTTTTATAGTGGAAAAGTTCAGAAAGGTTCTGGATAAGGAATCAGCACTGGAAGCAGCACCAGTTATTATTGCGTGGAAATTTGGCTAATGTGTCCATGTGTATTCTCCCAGTCTGTCTTTTTTCTCCTTTTTCATGTGAACCTTGTTCCCACTTGACCAAATCAAAGCAGGTCGCACCACTTAACACTATTGCCTGCCTGCCCTAGCTCTGCCAGCCATCTGCGGTCAGAGGTCAAACTAACCATACAGCATCAAGGAGGCTGTGTTAACCTCCGCAGGACCCAGTGGGAGCCATCAGGTCTGGTTCCTGTACAGACTATATGAAGCCCTGCTCCAATCTTCCTCTATCCCCGCTGTCCACCTTCACTTTGCGTGCGCTTTAACGGAGGCTTCACATGGCCGTGTCACATTCCCCACCTGCTCGCCGCTGCTCTCAACAAAGTGCCACAAGACAACTTAACAGGGATTTTCTTGTTCATACCTGCGGTCAGTGTATCCGCACAAATAAGAGGGACTTTTTGATTCGGCAAAGGGCTGCATAAATCAAAACCATCCACCGCTGGAAAACCATTTGGCTCTATTCTTCTGCGAGCATGCCCAGAGACTTCACACTCTTACACCAAAGAAAAATGTTTGTGATTACAGCACATTTAGAAGTGGACCGCTCTTCTTTCTTCTGCCGTCATCTTTCCGTTCCCTCAGTGAGAAATACATTTCCGAGCGAGGCCAGCTTCTTTCATCTGGGCTGAAGTGGCAATGCGATTGAATACCCAAGCTTGGTCTTTCAGCTGCGTATGAAAGAGCTTCTGATTGAGGACAATTCAGGTTGCAGGGAGTATGACTATGTAACCAATGTGCCAGAACACAGATTAGATTTTACAAGTAAACTTTATATAATTGATGGTTAGTTTTTTTTTCAAATATTCAACACTCCTGGACTTAACTGGTGTCTCTAAAGTACCAGCTTGAATGTGTGTGCATGTGTGTGTGTGTGTATGCCCGATGATGGATTGGTGCCCTGTCTAGGGTTGGTTCCTGTCTTTCACCACCTCCCAGCGAATTCTGAATAAATAGGTAAATGACCTAATCACTCATATTTTTAAGCTGATTAAATGATTTGCAATGAAAAAATTGTTTGATAAAAATGCAACCATTACAGGTTTCATTTGGATTATGGCAGTTACAGTTTTGTACTGGTATTTGTCCATTCCCTATTGGTGGATATCACCATGTAAAGAATAAGAGCAATATCCTAAGAAGTGACATGTAGGTAGGTAGGTTATTTTGTTTAACGTCGCTATCAGCATCAGTGGCCATTTTCACGAAACACACACAAGGTTACATCGATACCAAGGTTATATCAAGGCTAGTCATATATCTATATATATATATATTATTATACGAGATAGATATATTTTTTATATATATATATATATATATATATATATATATATATATATATGACTATATATGACATATGTCATATGACAGACATATGACTAATATATATATATATATATATATATATTCACATTCAAGCATTCATATGCATTCAACTAGCACATTTTATTGAGGTATACGAATAATAGGTACTGGAACTATAACTGAACACTGAAATCATTAAATCCTGATGGTGAATATTAAATGGAAACTCAGTAGGAAGTTACATTCTTTCAGCAGTGAAGGATTCATTCATGCCAGTTACAGCAATCACACTGTAATCTCTGCTGATCAAAGCCCAAACCTAAGCTGGACTAATAGCTGGAGTCATCAGGATTACCATTCTCCATTAGATCATGCTCTTTAGGGTCATGCAAAGACCTGTTTCAGGGGCAGCTTGAATTAAAGCCCCCCCAGGCAGGCTTTATTTTCTGCTTCCAAAAAGTTCTCAAGGAAAACAGACATGGCTCTTCATTGCTGTGCTCTAATAAGTTGGTGTAAGGGACAAATTTGTGCTTAGAGTTTTTTGAATGAAGGAAATAAAACACACACACAGTCCTTTATTATCCAAGTTGTTCCTAAAGAAATCCAATTTCCAAATTTAAAATGGGTCACATTCATAAGAAGCATATGAATAAATTTTTATTTATGGTTTATAGTCTACCATGTTTTTTCTTGTAAATGTATTGCCAATGATGAATGATACAATTAACATTAACGTTTATTTTTGAATGCAAAATAGTGTGTATCCAGTATTTCATGTACTCCCAGTAACTATTGTTTTTGTGTGAAATAATGCATGCCTTATAGCTATTTTATGAAAAGCATAAACAATACATTACAGGAGCCTATATGTCTTTTGAATTGCATAAAAAAGGTAAACATCAGATTTCGCAAATGGTATTCTAAAATATTTTTAGAAAATAATAGTTTTTATCTATCAATCAGTTCGTAGTTAGAAAGCTTAAAATATACAGAGCGAGTATATGTACATACAGTACACTAAAATATAACTGAGAATGCAATAAAAACAAAGGATTAAAATGTTGGAGTGTATGTAAAAGAGTGTGTAGACTTTAACATTACCCAGGGAGGTTGGGTCCCTTTTTGAGTCTTGGTCCTCCCAAGGTTTCTTCCTCATAACACTTAGGGAGTTTTTCCTTGCCACTGTCGCCCTAGGCTTGCTCAATTTGGGATTGGACGTAGTTATTAGGAGATAATCTAAACTTGTAAAGTTGCTTTGAGACAGTGCTCCATTGTAAAAAGCGCTATATAAATAGATCTGACTTGACTTGAACATTACTAGAGTGATCACATGTCCTCTGTTTCACAGACATGTTCTCTTTTTGGGACCTAAAAATTCAAACAGGTTGGATTTCTAAATTGAATAAAATGTCTATGATTTGTTTTTGCTTTCATGCTGACTTTTGCCTTCTACAGTCGCTATACAGGTATACAGTACCTGATTTATGATGGGGATACGTTCTGACAAATCCGTGGTAAGCTGGATGTATCATAACCCTAGATTTTAAAATATATCTTATCGTAGCTCATCTTAAACATGCTTCAAGCACTTACATTAATCTGCAGTTGGGCAAAATCATTAACACAAACCTTATTTTATAATAAAGTGTTGAATATCTCATGTAATTTATTGAATAATTAAATAAAAGTGAAAAACAAAAACAAAATGTTTACTGTCATGACCACAGCTTTTCCTCACTCCATTCATTGCTGCACATCGCTTGCCCGAGGAAAAGTAGAAATTCAAAAATCTAAGCACGGTTTCTGCTGAATGCGTATGTATGTATGTATTATCAGATTCCCATCTAGTATTGCTTTGACTCTTCTCTTTAGGTCCCACCTTCTTGGAAGCAATTGTTCAGTTATATACAAGCACTGGTCAAACTGCTTCTCAGTCATTACCCTCAAGTGTTTAAGGAACCACTGAACCACAGCAGCAGACTGTGTGGGAGATTTGTCTTTGGCCATGAAAAGAAACAATGTTATGTAAAAGGTGGTGAAAGTTAAACCCTGTTGTAGCTCATCCACCTCAAGGTTGGAAGTGTTGTGCATTCTGAGATTCTTTTCTACTCACCACAATTGTACAGAGAAGGTATCTGACTTACCATAGTCTTTCTCTCAGCTTAAACCAGTCTGGCCATTCTCCATTGACCTTTCTAAACAACAAGCTAACTGCAGCTCACTGGATGTTATATTTCTTTATTCTAACATTCTACGTGACCTCTATAGGCTCTTGTGCATGAAAATCCCAGGAGGTCAGCAGTTATAAAAAATACTCACTGTGGTGGCCTAATGGTTAAGGTACTGGACTCTGGACCAGAAGGTCCAGGGTTCAAATCCCATCTCTGCCAAGCAGCCACTGTTGGGTCCTTGAGCAAGACCCTTAACCCACAATTGCTTGGATTGTAAGATTGTATCAATTGTAAGTCGCTCTGGATAAGGGCGTCTGCTAAATGCTGTAAATGTAAATGTACTCACACCAGCACATCTGGCACCACCAAGCATGCCAGATGTGGTGAAGGTCAAATTGATTGAGATAACACCGTTTCCCCATTCTGATGGTTGAAATGTACATTACCTGAAGCTGCTGGTCTTTATCTCCAAGATTTTATACATTGCACTGCTGTCACCTGACTGGTTAGATAACTGCATGAATGAGTAGGTATGCAGGTGTATATGCTGTGAAGGGATTTGTTATTGTTCTTCTGTTAAGCAGCCTGTTGCGTTCCAACCATTATGGCCTGTTTGGTGGTTTCCTTCCATAATTATGGTTTATGTCATCTGACAGTCATAAGGCTTCATGACTTTGTATACACAATCCATATAAACACACAATAATAACTGGTTTCATAGACTTTTAAGTAATTTGATCAACATTTCTAACATCTGTGGTGTTCCAGTTAAATTTGACTTGTCATAGAAAATGAATGTAATTACATGGACAGTGCAACTTTGGTGAAATAACTAGGAAAGGAACTGATGATAAATGTGTTTTAAAATACTTCATAAACGGCTTTTAGGGACCCGGAAAAATTTGACCACAAACAAGAAGGATTTAGCTTTAATGCAAACACAACATGAGGACGAAAGAGTTTATGTATATAAGTTCACGATGCTGCCATTTACTTGAACCCTCCCCCAGGGCCCAACCTTCCACCCCCCTACCAACCACAGCCTTGAGCCCCTTTCTGCAGCACTCCCGCTCTCAATGTCCTTTTTCTGGAAAACCACAGCATAGTCACCCTTAGCATCGCCATATTTAGTCGTAGCATTACTTGCTTTTTGTCACACAGTTAACAAAGGCCTGAACATGCAGAAAAATGATTTCCATTTCCATTTCCCAGCGCTCATCACAGCCGCCACATCACTCCCTCATGCATTTACATTTACATTTACAGCATTTAGCAGACGCCCTTATCCAGAGCGACTTACAATTGGTACAGTCTTACAATCCAAGCAATTGTGGGTTAAGGGTCTTGCTCAAGGACCCAAC
The DNA here is from genome assembly GCA_025084515.1 of Ancistrus triradiatus. Classification (NCBI taxonomy): domain Eukaryota; kingdom Metazoa; phylum Chordata; class Actinopteri; order Siluriformes; family Loricariidae; genus Ancistrus; species Ancistrus triradiatus. The sequence continues at coordinate 111,550 of JAJAGP010001333.1, forward strand.
AGTGGCAGCTTTGGCTGAGGTGGGATTTGAACCCTGGACCTTCTGGTCCATAGTCCTGCACGTTAACCACTAGGCTACCACAGCATTTGGGACTTTAAGTTACCTTTCTTCACCCACTTCAGCCACACAATTTCAATGTCAGTTTTATGATTGAAACTGCATAGGAAAGGATGTTTTTTTCTTCAGTTTTATGACCACTGCTAAACGGTGGAAGGTGGAACTGTACCAGAGGCTTCATTTAGCTAAATCTGCCTGATAATGTGTTAATGTTATCAGCTTAGCTATAGCACAAAACAACCTCTGTATTTTAGCACATCAAGTTAAACTGTGCAACAAGCATTCAGCATCCTAATCAACTAACAACGTGTAGAAGAAAATCAATGTGAGAGCAGGACTGAAAAAACTGCACTAATCAAAAGGGTCTTCATATACTGACCTTCCACTTAATTAATGGGTGTGTTAAGCTGGGTGGTGGATGGCACTAGCTGAGGGGCACAGCTGCTGTTTTTGTCCATCTGTGGTCACTCACACAGTCTTTGTTGTGACAAAGTGAAGTGGCCTCACAAAAAGCGTCTCATGTAATCCTATAAAAATAGGATTAGATAAGACTCAAGTCTCTGATCTTATAGACCAGTCTATAGAATTGGGGATTATAGTTAATCCGACACTCTTTTTCATTGAAAAGGGAACAGCTGGGGAAAATGGTAACATGTAAATGCATTTGAGGACTCTTCATGCAAAGAAGGAACAGGGAGCGCGGATCAGAGAGAAATAGCTGCAGATAAAAAAAACCAAATAAACAAAAAAGCAAAAAAACCTTACAGCTATGGACAGCCGTGTCACGTAAGTTAAAAATCACATATACAGAGAAAATGACTGAAGTAAATCAGATGCCTCCTTATTCTGACTAGATGGATGCTGGTGGTCCACATCGTTTGTTCTATTGTTTCTATTGATTCCACAAGTGTTCTGTCTTAATGGTTCTCTCAGTTTATTGCCAGAAGCTATTGTTAAGTGATATGAATTCAATATCATGTATTTGGATATGCACACCAACTCACAATGCTCACAAGTCTGAAGTTTGACTTGCTGAAATTCAAGTAAAATGTTCAGTGTTTGCACATATAGGCCTGTGGTCCCAACCACAAATTCAATCTCATGCAGGCTGAGTATTTTCAGTGAGAGTAACACCTTTTGAAAAGAAAAATAGAATAATTATAATACTAACAGAAACAAATATTACTATATCTAACACACAAGTCTTAGCCTTCACTACTGCCTTGCATCATATTTAAGGTCCACCATCTGATGCCTTAATATCTTAGTGATCAAAGATACTAGATGGATAAACAATGTTCCTTCAATATACTGTACACAACAGCTTAAACATCAATACAGGCAAATGGCACTAAATGTTAAGATCAAGTGGTGTAAATGAAGCTATCCCAGAATACTTCCAGCTGAGACACTTTCATCAACTTGTGCTAACTGAGGAAAGTGTTAGAGTTACAAACAGAGCTGGATATTTTTCACTGCATACCCAAAAACCAATAGACCAGCATGGTGCATTACTAAAGTGACAACACCTTCATTACAGCAGACGACAAGCCGAATTCTAACAAATCTTTGCTACCATTTTATCCAAATTCAATCCACATTGACGTATGTCAAAAATTTGCTCCCATGTCTTAATTTGCAGTTTAACAGCACACACAGTGGGGACATGAACTCCAAACGTTTGTGCAAAATCTAATGATCAACGTTCCCAATCCCAGCATGATTCACAGTATTCCAAAGAGCATCTCAATGCTACATGTTTGGCTTTCACAAATCTTCCAACTCTTATAAATGCTCAATGGGGCTAGGGTCAGGTGACTGTGAAGGAAAGTCCATGACAGCCAGATTCACTCAGACTGTTACTCTGTATCTATTATTTGTAATGGATAACACTGTATTCAAAACCATTCAGTACAGGTCTCTCTAGAGGACCAGAGGACCAGACTTTTGGCCCCCGCTGTATATGAGGTTTATTGGTTAAAAAATAACTTAATCCATTATAACAAGATGAAATATCCACTAGTAACACACTGTAAATTTTAAATTTAGTTGTTGACTATAATGTGAATAACATTATAATTCAAAAACTTTGAAGTCTTTAGCTTTTTTGCTGTGTCCATAAAGTAAGACTGGCCCAGTTCAATTTAATAGCACAATGTTCCATTTGGTGGCAAAGGCACAACATCTGCAGCCTGACTAATGTATGTTTTATTGTCATTCAAACATGTAACTGAGCCAGAATCAAGGGGATAGAGAGAGACATAAGGGATTATCCCTCAGGCTCCTTCATAACATACATCTCTCTCTCTCTCTCTCTCTGACACACACACACACACACACACACACACACACACACACACACACACACACACAGTCGCGCACACACACACCTCACCGGCAAAAATAGAAGAATATTTATAAGAATGGAAAAATAAACCTGTCAGTCTTATCCCAAACAATTCCTATTTGATTTAGAGGTCTTATAAATATTGGAGCTAATAATAACACAAAAGCTGGGCTATCAGAAATAAAGGTGATTGTTCGTCTTATCTCAAACCAATTGTAGATATTTATTACTTTTAGTTTCGTATTTGGCTTTTGTCATTTGGATATAAGAATTGAATAGGTTTCTCTGGGTTAACAAGCTACAGAGGGAACAAACTAAAAATGACCTGTTTTGCCATTTAACTGCACAATTTTAATACGTTGGAATGATTGAAACCTACAATTTTACATATGCAAAGATTTTCCAGTGACACACACACACACACACACACACACACACACACACACACACACACACACACACACACAGATATGCACAGCTGGTTGTGGGTCAAGAGATCTAATTTCCCAGTAACAATAGCAAAAACAATCTACCAAATGTGTGTATACACACGTCTGTCTCACTATCTTTGTGGGGAGTTCCCAGTGATATAATGAATACTGTAACTAATTAATGCTACACCTACACTACATACACGTAGCCCTTAGCATAACCTCAGTAATCTGAGGCAAATCTTTTGACTTGGTTTTTCAAAAGAAAGTTTCTGTAAAAAAACTAAATTTCCCCCATAGGGACCAGCAAAATGTTAACATAAGGTCATGGCCGAAAGTGTTGGCATCCCTGAAATTTATTGAAAGTATTTCTCCCAGAAAATTATGGCAGTTACACATTTTGTTATACACATGTTCATTTCCTTTGTGTGTATTGAAACAACACAAAAAAAGCAGAGAAAAAAAAAGGCAAATTTGACATAATTTCACACAGAACTCAGAAATTGGGCCAGACAAAATTATTGGCTCCTTTTTAAAATTGTGGGTAAATAACTTTGTTTCAAGTATGTGATGCTCGTTTAAACCCACCTGTGGCAAGTAACAGGTGTGGGCAATATAAAAATCACACTTGAAACCAGATAAAAAGGAGAGTAGTTGACTCAATCTTTGCATTATGTGTCTGTGTGTGCTACACTAAGCATGGAGAACAGAAAGAGGAGAAGGGTACTGTCTGAGGACTTGAGAACCAAAACTATCAAAAATATAAACAATCTCAAGGTTACAAGTCCATCTCCAGAGATCTTGATGTTCCTTTGTCAAGAGGTTTACAAACCTGTCACTGTAGCTATCCTCCCTGGACGTGGACAGAAGAGAAAAATTAATGAAAGGTTGCAACACAGGATAGTCCGGATGGTAGATAAGCAGCCCCAATCAAGTTCCAAAGAAATTCAAGCTGTCCTGCAGGCTCAGGGTGCATCAGTGTCAGCGCAAACTATCGGTCAACATTTGAACGAAATGAAACGCTATAGCAGGAGACCCAGGAGGACCCCACTGCTGACACAGAGACACGAAAAAGCTAGTCTGCAGTTTGCCATAACGTATGTTTGTATGGAAAAATCCTTCTGGGACAACGTCTTGTGACCAGATGAGACCAAGATCTTTGGTAAAGCACATCATTCTACTGTTTACCAAAACCGGAATGAGGCCTACAAAGAAAAGAACGCAGTCAAATATGGTGGAGGTTCGAAGATGTTTTAGGGCTGTTTTGCTGCCTCTGGCACTGGGTGCCTCGACTGTGTGCAAGGCATCATGAAATCTGAAGATTACAAAAGGATTTTGGGTCTCAATGTAGTTCCCAGTGTCAGAAAGCTATGTTTGTGTCCTAGGTCATGGGTCTTCCAGCAGAACAATGACCCCAACCATACTTCAAAAAGCACCCAGAAATAGATGGAAATACAGCGCTGGAGAGTTCTGGAGTGGCCAGCAATGAGTCTTCTTCTTCTTTCGGCTTCTCCCTTTATCAGGGGTCACCACAGCGAGTTAAACGTTTCCACCTCACCCTGTCCTCCACGTCCTCTACTCTCACCCCAACTCCCTGCATATCTTTATTTACCACAACCATATAACTCCTCTTTGGTCTTCCTCTCCGTCTCTCGCCTGGCAGCTCCATCTCCAACATCCTCCTACCAATATATCCACTAATCCCTCCTCTGCACATGTCCAAACCATCTCAGTCTTCCCTCTCGAATTTTGTCTCCCAATTTTCCAACCTGTGCTGTCCCTCTGATGATCTCATTCCTAATCCTGTCCACTCTAGACACTCCTAAAGAGAACCTCATGAGTCACAATGTGTAAATGCAATAATTTCTGGGAGGAATACTTCATTTTCTGGAAAAATTTCAGGGGTGCCAACACTTTCGGCCATGACTGTATCTATCTTTGTATAGATACGTAATCTAAACAAAACCCACACACAAACACACTCGGGCACACGTGCACCTCACTGGGAAAAATAGAAGAATATTTATAAGAATGGAAAAAATAAACCTGCCAGCCTTATCCCAAACAGTTCCTATATGATTTAGAGGTGTTATAAATATTGGACCTAATAATAGCAGGAAGCTTTCAGAAATAAAGATGATTGTTTGTCTTACCTCAAACCAAATGTAGATATTTATTACTTTTAGTTTTTGTTTGACATTTGTCTTTTGGTTATAAGAACTGAATAAGTTTCCCCTGGGATAAACCATACTGCATATTAAAAATAAAGCAGGAATGAACTTCCCAGCATTTCACTTAGTTTCAAGAGCAACATTTTTTTTCTTTTTTTCAAAAAGTGTTAATTTGTCACACACTCTTCAGCAAATGGTACTTTCAGTTTCCCTCTCCAAGTAGGAGCAGCATGAAAGCAAGCATTTGTCATTCTGGAATGCTTTGTAAGATTTTTACGTCGAGAGCTTTACAGTCTCGTGGCCTTGCTGGTTAGAGCTGATCCATACTCTGACTTATAGTTAAGCCACTGAGCCCAAAACCAAAAGACAAATCAAACATTTTAAGGGGATGAGGCTTGTACCATGTCCAGTCTTTAACCACCTGGGGTACTCAAAGTGGGAGATCTTCGATGAGATCAGCCGGGCTTGCTTGCCAAACTCACTGGTTCAGAAGTAATGACAGAGTCCCACGTGCTGGCTGAACCACAGCTGTGTTGATGAGATCACTCCTGTTTATTCTCTCCCACGTGTAATTCCCAGCAACACACTGGATTTTGTGAATCAAAACCTTTACATCCAGAACGCACTACTGATCAATGTGTCAATGTTAAACATTATGGTTGCCAGATGAAAACTCAACTCAGCTACTTATACTCTGCAGGTTCACAAGCCATTCAGAGGATGTTCAGAGCATTTGTAAGACATCCGAGTCTATGATTTTATTTTTTCTGGATTGGCAGTGACAGTGTTTTCTCTCTTTTGACCCATGATAGCATTTCATTCCTCCCCACCTGTTTTTCAGTGAGCTCACGGGTGGTCTAATAACTGAATTAAATAATCAAGTCCTGATAAACATCTCAGCGATTTTAAAGCCTGAGGGTATCTTTATATTGGAAAACTTGTTGACTACTGCTGCAAGCTGTACTTAGTTAGCTTGGGGTGTGTTTAGAGCTGGCGGCATACATTGGCAATTGGACAAAAGCCATCAATAAATTATCTAGACTTGCACTTTCTGGGTGGCCCATGGAAATTACCTGTATGTAACTCACACCATTGGGGTTGCCATGTTTTTGCCGTGTAAAGAGCACTGGTGGGGGTAGACAGTGTACTTACACGGTGGGTTACAAATGTGTGTCCCTTAAAACATCTTAAAATGAAAGTTCCCATTTAGATCCCATTTACCCGGTTCAGTATCATGGGAGGTGAGGGGTTGGCAATGCCTGGAGCCCGTCCCAGAATTAACTGTGTGTAGGTAAAAGTGCACTCTGAATGGGACACCACCCAAAGTCGACATTGTAAACCAGCACATTGAAACCAGCGGTCTTCTGAACCGCCATGTTCAGCACCTGCCACTTACTCTCCTACTAACACTGACCTGAGATACAATAATTGTAATCTATCCTTTATGGACAATCTGTAGTTGTTTTAGCATTATTTAATAAGAAAGTAAATAAAGCATTCAGTAACATCACAAAATGCTCTTTGGAACAAAGTGAAATCATGATGGAATAACATGGATCATCAGATTTTGGGAGCACATGTCAGCTCGAGTGTTTGCTGTCATCAGCAAAAGTGGAACATATCAATACTAATAAATTCACAAATTTACCAAAATATATATATTTTCAAAGTTTCAACTTTCAACTCAATTAACTATGCTGAATATATGAGCTGTAATGAAAAGCACTATATTCAAATTGAGTAAATTGCAAAACAGGATTTTCACTAATAGCCTCTCACTTTTGGTTCTCAATGTACCATGCATGGTAAAGAGTGTAAAAGTCATTATTTCATGCGCAACAGACGCTTTCCAGAGGATATAACCACAGTCCATAATTGTTCTCTGATAAAGTTACAATGCTAAAGTAGCTATGCTAATGTTGCATCTTTGTGGCTGAGATGGAGTCAAATATTAGTGCCTAATAAACGTTATGTGACTAAGGTTCTGAGCAGAAGGCCTACAATATTTTTTTGTGTGGAAACAACAAAAAATACATGTTCATTTTGTGAAATGTACAGGTAATTACAAAATGTCAGTCTTTCATTATTGTCCATAAATCATCCAAAATAAATCACAGATTAAATTCCAGGTCCGCAAGACTTAACACCAATATAAATGATGACATATTTATGATTCTTTTATCTGATTTGTGAGGTTATGAGAATTTTTTTTATGTAGACATGACTCACTGTAAGCATCGCTGCCTGTTGGCTGCCAAGCATTTCTGGCTTAGCTCTTTGTTATAAAAGTAAATGTGTTACAATACTTATCATTAAGCTACTTAGCCTTTTCCGTTTAAAACTTGATTAGACAGTATAATCAGACAAAAACGTATCGGAAAGGAGACACACAAAAAAAGATCACAGCCTCACTGGAAGGAATGACCTTTGCATTTATGTACTACAGCGTGACTTTCGGTGTGTTCAACAATACTGTGGAGTTACACAGCTCTACAAAAATGATAATGGCAATGCGTGTGTCTGATGAAAATGTTGCTGCTGAGCAGTAGGTGAGGTAGCAAATTCCAAATTGTTGGTCACAGATGTGTGGAACAGTAAAACATCCAATTTCGCCTCCACCATTCTCAACAGCTGTACTCCAATTCCAGATGTGAATCAGCAGACCATGCCAGTTTGTTCTGAAACTTTTAACTTGGCATCAGTCCCTCTTCATTCACACATGCAGACTCTCAGAAAATAAATACAACACGCACATGGGCACAAATGTCTGTTTTCCAAAACAATAAGCCCGACATTGTTATTTTATTGAAACCCAGTTAGTGCCACCATAGACTAAATGCATGATAAACAAACACTTGGGGTATATTAATATTTGAGTTTGTGTAGCCTATTTATAGTGAAATCCACCTCAAAAAGACTTTATCATTGTGCATTTTCACAACTCAAACATGAAGACAGCTGACATGTTTATAGCCATGCTATTGTAGCATTTGATTTCATTTCATGCAAACTGTCCATTACGACAAGGTGTGCATTTCAGTTTACCCACATAAATCATAAGGTTCAAGTGGCGTTATTAATACCTACAGTGGTATGAAAAAGTTTGGGCACCCCTGATAATTTTCATGATTTTAGTTTATAAATCATTGGTTGTTCAGATCAGCAACTTGAGTTAAATATATCATATAGCAGATGAACACAGTGATATTTGAGAAGTGAAATGTTGAGAAGTGAAATGAAGTTTATAGGATTTACAGAAAGTGTGCAGTAATTATTCAAACAAAATTAGGCAGGTGCATAAATTTGGGAAATAACCTAGAACCCAACAGAAAAATGACATCAATTATTAGTAGATCTCCTTTCGTAGATCAAAATAACAGCCGCAGGAAAAAAGAAAAAATAATAAACGCTTCCTACAGCTTCCAGTGGAGTCTGGATTATGGTTGAAGGTGCTTTGGACCATTCTTCTTCTATTCTTTAGAAACATCTCCAGTTCCAGTCAGGTTTGATGGTTTTTCCGAGCATGGACAGCCCACATTTTCAGTAATATTCATGTCTGGGGACTGAGATGGGCCATTCCAGAACGTGTTGTACTGGTTCCTCTGCATGAATGCCTTAGTAGATTTTGAGCAGGGTTTGGGGTCGTTGGCCTCGGTTGCAACTTTGTCACTGATTCTTGAACATTGTTCTCAAGAATCTGGGAGATTATTAACTGGAAATCAATCCATGCGACCCTCAACTTTAACAAGATCCTAGTACCTGCACTGGCCACACAGTCCCACAGCATGATGGAACCGCCACCAAAAATGTTTTACTGTGGGTAGCAATGGTATTTGTCTTGGGATGCTGTGTTCTTTTTCCGCTCCTTGTTATGTCCAAATAACTCAATTTTAGGTTTCATCAGTACACAGCAACTTTATTCCAAAATGAAGCTGGGATTGTCCAAAATGTGCTTAGCACACCTCAAGTGACTCCTGTTTGTGGGCGTGTCTGCAGAAAAGGCTTCTTCTGCATTACTCTCCCATACAGCCTCTCCTTGTGTGCAAAGTGCGCTGTTATATAGAAGTTTGAACGATGAACAGTGACACCATTGCAGCAAAGATGAGGATGGGTCTTTTGGTCTTTGGAGGTGGTCTGTGGCCTGGACTATTGACTGTTCTTCACCATGCCTATCTGAGATTTTTCTTGGTCTGGCCACTTCGGGAGTTCCTTAACTAGAACGGTGCCTGTGGTCTTCCTATTGCCTCACTATGTTCCTCACAGTGGAAAAACTGACAGCTGAAATCTCTGAGAGAGCTTTTCCTTTCCCTGAACCATGATGTTGAACAAACCTTTGTTTTCAGGCCCCATTTGAGAGTTGTTTTGAGGCTCCCATGTTGCCACTCTTCAGAGAAGATGCGAAAAGAGGAGAGCAAAAGAGAGAAAAACTCCAATTGGCCACCTTCCTTCCTTAACACTTTCTCATAGTTGGATTCACTTGTGTATGTAGAGTTCAAGGGTCAATGAGCTTACAAAACAATTTTGTGTTTTTTGTGTTTTACTAATACTAAGTGCTAAAGGTATTCAAATGACAAGGGTGCCCCAAATTTATGCACCTTGCCTAATTTTGTTTGAATGTAATTAATTACTGCACACTTTCTGTAAAAAAACCTATAAACTTAATTTCACTTCTCAAATATCACAGTGTTCATCTGCTGTATGATACATTTACCTGAAATTGCTGAGCTGGACAACCAATGATTTATAAAGAAAAATCATGAAAATTATCAGGGGTGCCCAAACTTTTTCATACCACTGTATGTAAATCAAGAAAACCCACCCACACACCCAAGCAGAAAAAAGACTGGTCCTGCTAACAGATACTTTTGAGAATTTCACATACAAAGTTTGAATAGACAGATTCATATGTAAACGCTCAATCAGAAACGATTCCATTCCATTCCTGAATTGCTGGGTCATGGACCAATTGAGTGTGTGCTTTGCTGTATCACACAGTGATCAGCTTTGCTGCTGGGAAAAAGCACAGACCAGAGCTGGTAAGTAGTCTAAACAATGTTCTTCTGGCCCTTATCCAGAGTGACTTCCAATTGATACAATCTCACAATCCAAGCAATTGTGGGTTATGGGCCTTGCTCAAGGACCCAACAATTGGCAGATGTGGGATTTGAACCCTGAACCTTCTGGTCCAGAGTCCAGTACCTTAACCACTAGGCTACCACAGTCCCTCAGTATGACAGCAACAAGTGAGGACAGGTTGCTCAATTAACTAGAGCTATAAAATACTTTTATGTAAAGCTGAAATGCCTGCTGTGAAAAAAGCACAGACCAAATGGTCATGGAGGTGATCAGCATTTGTTGTATTTTGAAGACAACCCTGCTAATTTCACCGCCTAAACCAGCCAACATGGTATAAAATTAGCACAGCCAAGTTCCTTGCTAACAAAATGCCAAAAATACAACATGCACTGGACTGGACTAAACCAGCTTTAGTTATATTTAGCCAATACTGTATTAAATTAGTTGTGTGAGCATTAAACTATAAGTACAGCGTATAGCCTAGCTATAAGGGATATTGAAAAGCGACATAAAATTGCCCAGAAAGACATTGAGACATCCTTGAGACATCTCACTGTAAAGGATTTAGCCTTCAGATGAGATTGGGAAAAGTCCTGGTCACAGAACAGAGCACAACATATACTGATTTTCCATCCACATATTAATAGTGTGAATGCAAACTATATACATCTTTCAAAGGTGATGCTACCAGCCAAAAGTATGGAGACATTTTTGACTTTTTATAGCTATTTTATTCACCTTACAGTTACAAAAAAAAGCCTTAAGGAAGTAAAGTAATATAAATCAACTATTTGATCTTAACATGTTTGCTACTGGAAATTCATTAAGCATTTATTTCAGTTGATGTTTGTGGTGATGGTAACTAGCGACTACTGACACATGCTTGTTATCTGCAGCAGAGGTAGCATGTAGCCTCCCTTTCGTGGAATAAATTTTGCATTATTATGTAGCATTTCATGGTTTTGGCCACTGCATTTGGTGAAAACTTTAATTTCCTACATTAATCATGGACTGAATTTTATCTTTGCAAAATTCAGCTTGTTTACCATATTATTGATTATTAAAAACAAACAAAAAATATTTCTTCCAAATAGGTCCCTTGGTACCCATTCTATCTTGACAAAAATGTATCCCAGAATCATAAGTATAAACCACAATAATATGCAACTGAGCTAAGTTACTGTTGCAAGCATCTCATCGATTTTCAAAAATGAGTTAAAATGTATACCAAAGTGAGTTTCAATTAACACAAAGCAAGGCCATAGAGCACTAAGCATGATGCCAACAACCGCTTCAAAACTGCAGGTTCAACAACAGTCTGAAACATAAGTGACCTACGACAGGCTCAGGCTCATGTGACATGCTCACTGAGAGAGAGAGAAACACAATACATTTATGCACCATTTAGCAAACGCATTATGTTCTGTGAAACAGGTCGTTGATAAAGAAATGGACATTGACTGGATATTACCATAGTCCCAGTTTTTTCATGCTATTATAATGTTAATATAAAGGGTATTTTCACCAGAAAATTATATGCAAAGAACATGTGTGTGATATATCGTGTGTGAAAATATGAGCAGAAGCTACCATCTACACAACAGTTAAAGGCTAAACTACTATAGACAGGTTAAACAGTTTCTTTTTTAATTTATGGAATTTATAATAATATGATATACAGGGTGGGCCATTTATATGGATACACCTAAATACAATGGGAATGGTTGGTGATATCAACTTCCTGTTTGTGGCACATTAGTATATGGGAGGGGGAAAACTTTTCAAAATTGTTTGTTGACCATGGTGGCCATTTTGAAGTCGGCCATTTTGGATCCAACTTATATTATTTCCAATGGGAAGAGGGTCATGTAACACATCAACCTTATTGAGAATTTCACAAGAAAACCAATGGTGTGCTTGGTTTTAATGGAACTTTATTCTTTCATGAGTTATTTACAAGTTTATGACCACTGATAAAATGTGTTCAAACTGCTGCCCATTGTGTTGGATTGTCAATGCAACCCTCTTCTCCCCCTCTTGACACACTGATAGCAACACCGCAGAAGAAATGCTCTCCCGATCTGACCCCCTTAGACATTTATCTTTGGGGTCATCTGAAGGCAATTGTCTATGCTGTGAAGATACGAGATGTGCAGCATCTGAAACAACGGATACTGTAAGCCTGTGCTAGCATTTCTTCTGCGGTGTTGCTATCAGTGTGTCCAGAGTGGGGAGAAGAGGGTTTCATTGACAATCCAACACAATGGGCAGCACTTTGAACACATTTTATAAGTGGTCATCAACTTGTAAATAACTCATGAAAGAATAAAGTTCCGTTAAAACACCATTGTTTTTCTTGTGAAATTGTCAATAAGGTTGATGTGATGTTTACATGACCCTCTTCCCACTGGAAAAATAAAGTTGGATCCAAAATGGGCCGACTTTCAAAATGGTCACCATGGTCAACACCCATCTTGAAAAAGTTTCCCCCCTCCCATAATACTACTTGTGCCACAAACAGGAAGTTGATATCACCAAACCATTCCCATTTTTATTTAGGTGTATCCATATACCGTATTTTTTCGGACCATAAGGCGCACTTAAAATCCTTTAATTTTCTCAAAAATCGACAGTGCACCTTAAAATGCGGTGCGTCTAATGTATGAATTAATTCTGGTTGAGCCTTCTGACCTAGAAACCGATTTGTAGATGGTACACGGCGCTCATAAATCTGTCAAAATGTTTTAGCACGGTCTTGGTAAGTTACGAAGCTTATGGCAACCGTAGTGCGCAGCATCACAGAGTAATACGGTATGTGCTTCAGGATTAGGGTACGTGCATTCATTCATTTATTTTCGAAGCGGATTTCAAACACAACGCTATCAGTCACGCAGTACAACATGGACATAGAGCAGCTGCGAGAGAATTCAACATTAACGAATCAATGGTACGGAAGTGGAGGAAGCAAGAAGACGCCCTGCTCCAGGTAAAGACCAAACTGAGCTTCCGACGGAACTTAAGAGTTTTGTTTCATTTAATGCGTCTCATGCGCTTTATGTATGAAAATAGATCCGTTAGCAGCCGATCGTTGATATTGCATCTTATAATCCGGTGCGCTTTATGGTCCGAAAAATACGGTAAATGGCCCACCCTGTATAACAATAATTACAGAAAATACAATACTGTACTGTTACAACCCCGCATAGGGGAAAGTCTCAACACTTAAGACGATAGTATGATGGACCTGATACTTTCGTTTGACAGAAGGGAAAATGACATTGATAGACAGTATTACGAACAACACAGAAGATCAGCCAGATAAAACGGCGACTCAATGGGTGAACGTGAACCAGTTTATATAGTTAGAGGACAGAGAAAATAAACAGGTAATGTGGGAAGAACAAAGAAATGCTACACACACACACACACACACACACACAAATGACAGACTTCCATTTTTTAACTCCCACCTCTGCTCGTGGATCTGCAGCATTGATTGGCTGTTGAGGTGACCAGCTGTTTACAGCCACAACATCCAGAGTTAAAAGACAGATTTTTATTTCCTATTATAATTCATTCAAAAATTTTAAGACCTTGGTCATTAAAGTAAACTGACTTTGATCAGATAGTCGTTAAACAGGGCATACCCATAATGGGAGTGTGGGTTGTAGCCCCACAAAATTGGTGTATGTTGGATTGATTTAACTTTTTTTCAATTAGAAAAAAACGTTTTTGAATGCAAATATTGCATGGACAAACTTGATTACTTATTTTTATGTAAGGAAAAAATTAAATTAACCTTGTCCAAACTTTTGACTGCTATTGTATGTTGCAGACAAAGTATAAAACTTTTCTTTCGGTGCATTACAGAAACACATGTGCTCCCTTGGAAAAACACAACTCTTCAGATCTCTTCGCACTCACAAGGAATGCATCCATGTTAAAAGCAAAGCTGTGTGTGATTTACCACATGAGCACGTCATATAGAGTGACAAAGCTTCCCTGATAACAAAGTAAGAAATTAAGACATAATGGAAGCCCATTTCTGGCACTGGCTCGCTGATCCAAGTCTAACAGAATGGTCATTAGTGATGGAGTGTTAGTGCCATGCTAGTATCCAGGAAAGGCATCCATCGTTTTTCTTCACTGGCTCAACAGGAATTCCCAGCTGCCACACTTCAAAGCCTTGCTAAGAGGACTTAGACCTTCCCAACAATGTGAGGAAATAAACGTTTTACTCCCCTTCACCATGCTGACACTCACATAAACACACACGGGCACACATATGCACTGACACACAGACAGAAGTGTGGGACTACACAAGTGGGGGTGGTTGGAGGATGAAGTGCATGAGTGAAACAGGAGAGCAGAAAGATGTGGAGCAAATCCTTTGCAAGTTGGAGCTTTTAAATATATACATACAGTGGGGCAAAAAAGTATTTAGTCAGCCATTGATTGTGCAAGTTCTTCGACTTAGAAAGATGAGAGAGGTCTGTAATTTTCATCATAGGTACACTTCAACTATGAGAGACAAAATGAGGAAAAAAAATCCAGGAAATCACATTGTAGGATTTTAAATAATTTAATTATAAATGATGGTGGAAAATAAGTATTTGGTCAATAACAAAAGTTCAACTCAATACTTTGTAACATAACCTTTGTTGGCAATGACAGAGGTAAAACGTTTCCTGTAAGCCTTCACCAGGTTGGCACACACTGTAGCTGGTATTTTGGCCCATTCCTCCATGCAGATCTCCTCTAGAGATGTTTTGGGGCAACACGGACTTTCAACTCCCTCCACAAATTGTGTATGGGCTTGAGGTCTGATGACTGGCTAGGCCAACTCCAGGACCTTGAAATGCTTTTTACGGAGCCACTCCTTCATTGCCCGAGCGGTGTGTTTGTCATGCTGGAAGAACCAGCCACGTTCCATCTTCAATGCTCTCACTGATGGAAGGAGGTTTTGGCTTAAAATCTCACGATACATGGCCCCGTTCATTCTTCCCTTAACACGGATCAGTCGTGTCCTGTCCCCTCTGCAGAAAAACAGCCCCAAAGCATGATGTTTTTCCACCCCCATGCTTCACAGTAGGTTATGGTGTTCTTGGGATGTGACTCAGCATCCTTTTTCCTCCCGTTCCCGTTGAGTTGTTACCAAAAAGTTCTATTTTGGTTTCATCTGACCACATGATATTCTCCCCAGTCCTCTTCTGGATCATCCATATTGCTCTCTGGCAAACTTCAGACGAGCCTGGACATGTACTGGCTTAAGCAGGGGGACACGCCTGGCAACTGCAGGATCTGAGTCCCTCACGGCGTAGTCTGTGGTACTGATGGTAGCCTTTGTTCCTTTGGTCCCAGCTCTCTGCAGGTCATTCATCAGGTCCCTCCGTGTAGTTCTGGGATTTTTGCTCACCGTTCTCATGATCATTTTGACCCTGTGGGATAAGATCTTGCCCCAGATTGAGGGAGATTATCAGTGGGTCTTGTATGTCTTCCATTTTCTTACAATTGCTCCCCCCACAGTTGATTTTATTTACAACCCAACCTGCTTGCCTATTATAGATTCCACTCTTCCCAGCCTGGTGCAGGCCTACAATTTTCTTCCTGGTGTCCTTCGACAGCTCTTTGGTCTTGGTCATGGTTGGAGTTTGGAGTCTGACTGTTTGAGGCTGTGGACAGGTGTCTTTTTATAGCAGATAACGAGGTCAAAACAGGTGCCATTAATACAGGTAACGAGGTGGTGGAGGACAGAAGAGCTTCTTAAAGAAGAAGTTACAGATCTGTGAGAGCCAGAAATCTTTGCTTGTTTTGTGGGTGACCAAATACTTTATTTTCCACCATGATGATTTACAGTTAAATTCTTTAAAAATCCTACAATGTGATTTCCTGGATTTTTTTTTCTCTCATTTTGTCTCTCATAGTTGAAGTGTACCTATGATAAAAATTACAGACCTCTCTCATCTTTCTAAGTAGGAGAACTTGCACAATCAGTGGCTGACCAAATACTTTTTTGCCCCACTGTATTAGTATTAACCTATAGTAACAAAACTGAACAGTAACAAAAAAAACATCAAAAAGCCTGGAGCTTGGAGACATATACTGGTCCTTCTCAAAAAATTAGCATATTGTGATAAAGTTAATTCTTTTCCGTAATGTAATGATAAAAATTAAACTTTCATATATTTTAGATTCATTGCACACCAACTGAAATATTTCAAGTCTTTTATTGTTTTAATACTGATGATTTTGGCATACAGCTCATGAAAACCCAAAATTCCTACCCCACAAAATTAGCATATTTCATCCGACCAATAAAAGAAAAGTGTTTTTAATACAAAAAAAGTCAACCGTCAGATTATTATGTTCATTTATGCACTCAATACTTGGTCGGGAATCCTTTTGCAGAAATGACTGCTTCAATGCGGCGTGGCATGGAGGCAATCAGCCTGTGGCACTGCTGAGGTGTTTATGGAGACCCAGGATGCTTCGATAGCGGGCCTTAAGCTCATCCAGAGTGTTGGGTCCTGCGTCTCTCAACTTTCTCTTCACAATTTCCCCACAGATTCTCTATCGGGTTCAGGTCAGGAGAGTTGAGGCAGGCCAATTGAGCACAGTAATACCATGGTCAGTAAAACCATTTACCAGTGTTTTGGGCACTGTGAGCAGGTGCCAGGTCGTGCTGAAAAATGAACTCTTCATCTCCATAAAGCTCTTCAGCAGATGGAAGCATGAAGTGCTCCAAAATCTCCTGATAGCTAGATGCATTGACCCTGCCCTTGATAAAACACAGTGGACCAACACCAGCACCTGACATGGCACCCCAGACCATCACTGACTGTGGGTACTTGACACTGGACTTCAGACATTTTGGCATTTCCCTTCTCCCCAGTCTTCCTCCAGACTCTGGCACCTTGATTTCCGAATGACATGCAAAATTTGCTTTCATCCGAAAAAAGTACTTTGGACCACTGAGCAACAGTCCAGTGCTGCTTCTCTGTAGCCCAGGTCAGGCGCTTCTGCCGCCGTTTTCTGGTTCAAAAGTGGCTTGACCTGGGGAATGCGGCACCTGTAGCCCATTTCCTGCACACGCCTGTGCACGGTGGCTCTGGAATCGGCCCTTCTCCACAATCCTCCTCAGGGTTCGGTCACCTCTTCTCGTTGTGCAGCATTTTTCTGCCACACTTTCTCCTTCCCACAGACTTCCCACTGAGGTGCCTTGGTAACAGCACTCTGGGAACAGCCTATTCGTTTCAGAAATTTCTTTCTGTGTCAATGGTGGCCTTCTGGACAGTAGTCAGGGTCGGCAGTCTTACCCATGATTGCGGTTTTGAGTAATGAACCAGGCTGGGAGTTTTCAAAAGCCTCAGGAATCTTTTGCAGGGGTTTAAGAGTTAATTCGTTGATTCAGATGATTAGGTTAATAGCTCGTTTAGAGAACCTTTTCATGATATGCTAATTTTGGGTTTTCATGAGCTGTATGCCAAAATCATCAGTATTAAAACAATAAAAGACTTGAAATATTTCAGTTGGTGTGCAATGAATCTAAAATATATGAAAGTTAAATTTTTATCATTACATTACGGAAAAGAATTAACTTTATCACAATATGCTAATTTTTGAGAAGGACCAGTACATATATACATGGAGATAGACACATTCCTATGAATTTCAACAACAACAACAACAAACAAATAACAGGGACACCCATCATCAAATTCATGTGACTGCTGACCCAGTTCCCATCCCGAGGAGCACTGGAGATGAGATGGAATACGCATATACACATTTACATATAAGAATATATACATACACACATTTATTGCTGGCCTTTATGGGCTTCATCATCTGGACCCTTGATACCAAGGAACACTTCGGCGTTTGCTTTTTAGCAAGGGTGCCAGTAGCTCATACACACCTTCAAATGCAACTCCATAACCAACTGACCTCACCTTGCCAGAGGCCAGATATGAACTGGGTTAGCTCCAGGGGCATCATCAGACATGCACCCAGTAAATTCACTACAGGCACTATTTCCCATAACGTCCAAGCATTCAGTCAGAGCTAATTTCTTTCCATTTTTCTCATGTAGTAATGGACATGTGCAAATATTTAAAATACTTTCAGCTATGTAGCAGACAGAGCAATGGCAGCTCATAGCTATATGTTTAGTTAATGCAACGTCTTAAAAACGTCTTAAGTGTTAATTTGTTCTTCATTTCTCAATGGCATTCAAAATTGTATATGTATGAGAGGTCAAGAAAGAGACCACAACAGGTTAAACCCAGAGGGAGGCTTAAAGGGTAAACTCACATACTCTTTTCACCCATGTCCTGCTGCTCACCCAACCTGCTTCATGTGTACTAATGACACCAGAGGCTAAAGCCATTAACACAGTGAAAGCACCTGTGTATGTTTTTGTACAGGGGTTTTAGCCACAGGGCAGCATTTAGTCCAATAGGACTGACTGCAGTAGAGGAAAGAGCATATGTGGTTAAAACTATACACTCATGTTGACACAACAATGACGACAGTGGAATATAGATAGTGAAAAATGCATAATACATTTGTTACAAATCAAAAGCATAAAAACTAATAGCATCCAAGGGATCCTTCAACGCAAATTATTGCCAATAAAATAGCTCCAAATTCTGCAATAAAACAACTCTCTGATAATGCAGGTTTCTATCAAGTATGTTAAAATGCACAGAGGGTGCCTATTTTAAGTAATTTTTCTTGCAATTTTTGGGGTTTGTACTTTTAATTTCTTCTACTTTCATTTAATTAAAAAACCTCAAGAGTTGCAAATTTGTAAAATTGTGTGGGTTTTGTAAGATGTTCAAACTGGCTATATTTTTCAGCTTTTACACTGAAAAAAAGTAGAAAAATTAGTCTCAGGCAAAAGTCTAGTTAACCCTCATTATGTCATCTCATTATGTCATCACACTGTTCAGCTCAACCTGTCTATATCATGCCTATATGAACCCACTTATTTGTTAATTCAAGTCTGTGTGGGATAGATACAATACATGCAGGGCATATACTATAAATATGGGCATTCCCGTGCAAGTAAGAACTGTTCGCATAACTGCCACACCACATCACACCAAGTTATGTTTAACTTATATAAAAAAACGAATTGCCCCAACATCTCAGCAAGCTTTCCCCATTAGCCTCACAATGCCCTCGTCCAGGCTCCCAGACACACTAGAACACTTCAAAGCATGCTGGTGTGAATGGACTCAGTGTTTTTGGGGGGCCTCTGGTGGTCCAACTTCTCCCCTCCCCATCTAAGTGAACCTAGTCTGGACATCTCCCTGACCCGTTTATGGAGAAGAGTAAAGAGAGGGATGACAGGATAATGGAAGAAGAGAACAGATGCTAGAACAGTCAGTGATAAAAATCACAGGTGATATCTGTGGTACAATTATTAAAGGGTTCTATTTTTCATGCAGGATCTTTAGCATTAGGACCCAGTCTTCCAATTTGTGCCCAGTTTATTACTGGGGCACCAGGGGATGATGTCTTGACCAGTCTCCCCTCACTCAGACAGCCAATTATGCCAGTATGTGATGACCTGGTCTGGCCAGAAAGCATAATTAAGCATATACCAAATGCACTGGTTAACTCTATATATAAAATACCTGGTTTTGTGCGAGCCAAAGATCCCACTTCGGATTGCTACTTCTGTCTGACAAACATAAATGGTATAACATCAAAATCCAAACATACTGTTAAATATAATAATTTACACTTGTACACAAACTAAAGAGGTTTATACATATTTTAAGTCAATTAAATACATAAATATAAATACACTATATCCACATTGCAAAATGTCACTGCTGTATCCCTAAAAACCACGCCTGTTAGAAAATAATTGAAAGATATATTTAAATTAAATTCAGTTGTTCAGCAAGGTCTACCGATTTCACTTTATGGGACAAAAAAAGTTCACATGTTGTTGCCCAGTGTTAGTACTTTCTCAAATCATATAAAAGCAAAACAAAGTATTAAAGTTAATTGAACAATACAAGCAGCTAAATTAAAAATTTTTAATCTACCACTTGACTTTTGGTTTTTGAATTTCGACTGGTGTGTTATGTGACTTATGGCTTATTTTACAGTTGTGGTATAATCACAAAAATAATGCAGACCCGTTCTCGCTTGACGATAACAATGACCATTTGCATGTTTGGCTATGGTCAGAGCTGATGTTTTGACAGGTGTAAATGAGAAAGACCACATGGGGTTTAGTTTTTTTCCATTTTCCAAAGCTGAATTATGAAAATCTGCAGTGTTTGCTATGTGGTTGCCATGTAGTCTTGGTATCTTCTAACGCTGCAAATTAAACCATATGAGGCAGAGGAGCTCTGGATAATATTCCAGTTTTTTTTTGGTAACATGAAACTGGTGCCCCTCTCTCTTGTTGCCCTTGTGGTTGGGGTCAGTCAAAGCATGTTAGAAAAGTCATTTCTCAGTACATCAAACCTATGACAAATGCCATGCTGTGAAAATCTCTAGTGCTAAAGGAAACATTTAATCTTTGAGGCGCTGTATAGATTTTCACTAACATTGATCTAACAGAACCTCATATGGGTCTTCACGGTGTCTGGCTGATCCACAATAGCTTTCCTCTGTTATCATAGACTGCACAGATGAGAAGAAAGAGTGGGGAACTGAGGGTCATTTGACTAACGACTACACCATACGTGGGCCCTGGCTGGACTCAGGGAATCAGAACTAGACAAACTTTTCACTTGTAAAGAAGGCAATGGGTGCTACTTGCACCTTCTGTAGGGCTAACAACAAGCTGGCTAGTCCAACAACATAGACGATAGGGTTAGTCTTTGGGAGGTTTGTTTCCTGCTGTGAGGCTTTAATGGAGGCAAGTGATTATAGGGATCAGAGAAAGTGAGGTGGGACAAGGGAACAGACAGATGGCAAGGAGGTCAGCACGGTTTGCCTTCAAAAGAATTCCTCAGCTGTGCCACCTGGGCACTTCAGTTCAGCGTAGACTAATACTGAATTCTTGATTAGCCGGCAGCATGTGTGCATATAGAAAACAACAATGTGTGTGCTAATAAGTCAAAATATCTAATTTGGCCCAAAGTATTCGGACACAACCTTCTAACTAGTAGATTTAGCCATTTCAGTTACAACTTACTAACAGGTCTATTGAATCAGTCATGTGTCTCTGCATTTCCAGACAAACCTGAACAGTACAATGGGTTATATAGTTCATCAATCTGTAAGTGCTACGCTGTTCAACTGCAAGTGCTATTCATGTGAAGTGAAAATGTCTAGTGGAGGAACAAAGTGTGTACCAAGAAATAATCATCTGTCATTTACATTTACAGCATTTAGCAGACGACCTTATCCAATTTATACAATCTTACAATCCAAGCAATTTGGGGGTTAAGGGTCTTGCTCAAGGACCCAACAGTGGCAGCTTGGCATAAGCAGGATTTGAACCCTGGACCTTCTGGTCCATAGGCCAGTACCTTAACCACTACATTTACATTTACATTTGCAGAATTTAGCAGATGCCCTTATCCAGAGCGACTTACAACTGGTACAATCTTACAATCCAAGCAATTGTGGGTTAAGGGTCTTGCTCAAGGACCCAACAGTGGTAGCTTGGCAGAGGTGGCATTTGAACCCTGGACCTTTTGGTCCATTGTCCAGTACCTTAACTGCTAGGCTACCACAGTCCAGTACCTTAACCGCTAGGCTACCACTGTCCCATTCTTAGCAAGTACCAAGTCACACTTCCAAGTCTCAAACTACCCCTAGAAGCAATGTCAGTTCAATAACTGTGCCTCAGGAATGTCATAGTTTGGGTTTTTAGAAATGGGTTAGTAATTGTGGTTCATCATCTTATAGTCTCACAGGAAAAGTAGCATTTGTCAAATGCCAGTAGAACACTGCTTCTTGTATGCATAATGCCACAGGCAAAATATGGTGGAGAAGGGATAACTGTAAGTTCAAACTTTGAGAAGGCATTTTCTCGTTTTAGCATGACAATGACCCAGTGCACAAAGCGAGATTCATAAAAACTGTTATTTCCTGAGTATTGAATGGAACACTCTGAATAAGCCCTGACCTTAACATCTTCCAACACGCTGAACTGATCAGGAATGCTGTCTGTGAGTGAATCTTTATTGTTAGTACTAAGGACACTAAATAATAATAATAATAATTATCAAAATAATACAATTATGGATGAATGTAAGCAAATTCCCACAATTAGGTACCGAAGTGAAGTGAAAAGCCTTCCCAGAACAGCACAAACTGTGTCACAGACAGGATTTCAACACCTTATTTTCACACCTAAACATACAGCTCCAAATTTATTGGCTCCTTTTATAAGAGGGCTATAAATGTTATAACAAATGTCATGGCTTTAGTGCTTAGTGTTTTATGTTGGAAATGGGAGGTTGCACACAAAGTCCTATAAAGCTTGATGAGATGAGATTTGAGAATAGAGAGTAAGGAATCCGAGACCATTCATCAATACAGAACCTGTCCAAATCCTCCATGGCCCATGGTCGTCTTTTGTGGACCTTCCTGCAGTTCACCCGTGGGATTTCAGCTTGGTTAAGTCAGGGGATTGATGATAATGTTAAAAGCTTGATTGAGCATTGATAATTTTTTGAAGCATGTTTTGAATCACTGTTCTGCTGGAAGATCCAACCACGCAGACGCAGGCAGTTTTTCATTTAAAATCTCTTGGTACTTTGTGGAGTCCATTTGACAGTGGGGATTAGGATAATTTCCATATACCCATTTTTTTCCTTTTAAGTCAAACACCACTTAATTGTTACCAAAAAAGCTCCATGGATCTAGTTACAGTCAATGTTCCAGCAGAGTCTAAAGAACTGAGGAAAATGTGTTTGGTTTTATGAAGAAAAGGCTCTATTCTTATTAAATTATCACTGTCAGTTTTGCTGGGTCTTTCCGTGGGTTTGTGTTGAGCTCAATGGGCTTAGTAGAGACAGTGACCATTAATAAACATAAATCCTTAACCCCCCCCCTTTCCTATATTCAGGTTCAATTACTAACCCCTTCGTCTTCAGCTCTCCCTTGGTCAAAATGTTTTGTAATATGGTTTGATTCCCACACTTATGCAGATGACACTCTGGGTATTTTCACACGCACTGTTGTTCCAGAGCCAAGTCAGTCTGGCCTCAGGGTTCAGCACATATGGGCAAGTGTGAAACCTGCCTTCTCAATGTTAGGAGCAAAGACGGCATTCAAACAAATGACGGAAACTTAAGAACAGTTCATTATTTCTGTCTACAGTTAATTATTTCTGTCTATTATTTCTAGCTCTCCTTCTAGCTATCCATCTAGATATCCATCTGACAGATTGGTGACAAATTAAAGATAAAAAACATAGTGTCTTCGCAGCAGTCAACAAGAGCCAACAGAACAGTTTTAATACACATCAGCATAGATTCTTCAAGTCTCTAAATTTTTATTAGAAGCATGCAGCATTCCCGGTAACAATGTTCTCAGCAACATATGTTCACATATATGGCACCTATACAGTATGTTCATTCCTTCATTCATTCATTTTCTTATCCGCTTAGTCCTAGGTCAGGGTCACGGGAAAGCCGGTACCCTGCTGGCGACACAGGGCACAAGGCAGGAACAACCCTAGGCAGGGCACCAATCCATCATAGGGTACACAGACTCACACACTCATACACACAATAAGGGCACTTTAGAATCACCAATTAACTTAACATGCATGGCTTGGGACTGTGGGAGGAAACCCGAGTATCCGCGGAGTAAACCCATGAAGATGCGGGAAAAACATGCAGACTCCACAAAGAAAGGACCCAAATTCCTGGGATGGAACCCAGGACCTTCTTGCTGTGAGGCAACAGTGCTACCCACCGAGCCACCACACCGCCCACATATATATTCATATAACAAGTATTTTATTGCCAAATTACATATATGTCAATATATGAGAAGTACTAGAAATCCACACGCACATAGTAAGGCCATACACACTATGTTACATTGCTTTGTGGGTTGTTACATTATTGCTCCCCTTACAACTCCAAAAAAAAAAAAAAAAAAAAAAAAAAAATGTTTCTCCTATTTACTTTAAATAATTCATGTTTTGTCTGGAATGGTAAAGCACTTAATAGAACAAGCAGTTAAGCAATTAAGTGTTTCAGGTCTTATTTTGGCTCAGTTCAGCTCAACTATGTGTTAGGGATCCAAAGGATCCCACTAAGGTAATTAGTATGAAACCAAAGATGTAGATCCACAGACAGACAATGACTTTGGAAAAAAACCTAAAGATTTATTTACAACAAAGTCAGGGTTAACCAAACGAGAACAACCCAAAA
The DNA here is from genome assembly GCA_025084515.1 of Ancistrus triradiatus. NCBI lineage: Eukaryota > Metazoa > Chordata > Actinopteri > Siluriformes > Loricariidae > Ancistrus > Ancistrus triradiatus. The sequence goes on from JAJAGP010001333.1 coordinate 136,001, forward strand.
CCAGAAGGTTGACGTGAGGCCAGTTGAGTCCAGGGAGTTGGGGACAACGGAGGGGGTCAAGACGGAGAACCAGACCAAGTGCAGCAACGAATGACGGATTGCTTCCACGAACCAGGAGAGCTTCTTGCCAGTAGTGCAACCCGGGTAGCAATAAAGAAGCCGACAGAGAGGACCAGAGGCAGGAAATGTAACGTGACAATCTGGCAAGTTCTGGGAGTCTGAGCTGGAGATTTATGGAGATGTGATCATCAGGATCAGGTGTGGAGTGAAGGGTGGAGTCTGTGGAAGCAAACACACACAACACGCACATCGCACTCGAGAAAAACAAAAACAAATGGGGCGGGAGTAAGGGAGCATGGAAAAATAACACGAATGAGAACCAAGAATGGAGAGGACCCAGAGCGAACCCTGACAGTACCTCAAAGGATCGACAGCAGTGCAACCCAGACAGGGTGAATACACATATGGTGAGGACGCTTTAAATGAACGGAAGAAGGGTTTATTACCTTTTCAATGGGAAAAGGACCGATAAAGCACGGGGCCAACTTCCTAGACTCAACCCTGAGAGGAATGTTCTGTGCCCAGAGCCAGACAGGTTGCCCAGGGGTGTAGACAGGTACAGGTTTCTGGCGGCAGTTGGCTGAGCGCTGAGCGGTGCCCGGGGCCTTGAGGAAGGCCGTCTTCACCGCGTTCCATGTTCTCCAGCAGTGTCGAAGGTGGTGCCGAACGGGCGGAACTGCCACACGAGGTCAGGGAAGAGTGGCGGCTGGTATCTGAGTGAGGCCTTGAAAGGGGAAAGGCCCGTGGCAGAGTTGAGGATTGTTGTGGGCATACTCCGCCCACGCCAACTGGGAGCTCCACTTGGTCGTATCCTTGGAAGTGAGACAGCGCAGGGTGGCCTCAACCTCTTGGTTGGCCCGCTCGGCCTGGCCATTGGACTAGGGGTGGACCTCTGACGTGAGGCTAACCGTGGCCCCAATGGCCTTGCAAAAGGCTTTCCACACTTGCGGGATGAATTGTGGACCCCGGTCCGAGACGATGTCTGAGGGAATTCCATGAATCTAAAAGCTTGGTGGAACAACACGTTGGCCATCTCTAGGGCCGTAGGAAGCTTGGGGAGAGCTATGAGATGGACTGCCTCGGAAAATCGAAGGGAAATGGGAGAAAAAGAGTTCACACCTGGCCTGATGAGAGTTTAACCTCTTCACCATCTGGATGTATGCCAGGTTCTTGTAATCAGTCCAGATGGTGACAGGTTGTTCAGAGCCCTCCAACCAGTGTCTCCATTCTTCAAGAGCCAGTTTGACGATGAGCACTCAAGACTGCCGACATCATAATTGCTCTCAGCCGCAGAGAGAAGAAGGCACAGGGGGGCAGCTTGCTTTCCAGTCCCACAGGCTGGGAGAGGACAATGCCTACGCCAGAGTCTGACACATCCACCTCCACAATAATTGCTGACTGGGGTCAGTCTGGGTGAGGACTGGGGCAGAGGTGAATAAGCCCTTAATCCGGTTGAAAGCCTTGCTGGCTTCAGGAGTTCATTTGAAAGGGACCTTGGTGGAGATTAACTATGTGAGGGATGCCGCCACCTTACAGTAATCGCGGATAAATGGGCAGTAAAAGTTAGCAAACCTCAGGAATTGCTGCAGTTCTTTACGTCACATGGGAATAGGCCACTCAGTGACTGTCCCGACCTTAGCTGGGTCCACCTTGATGCACCCCTTCTGAATAATGAACCCTAGGAATGTCACAGTACTCACGTGAAATTCCCACTTCTTGGCCTTGACAAACAATCGGTTCTCCAACAAACGAGAAAGGACCTGGCAGACATGCCTGATGTGCTCTTCGTGGGACTTGGAGAAGATAAGAATGTCATCCAGGTACACGAAGGCGAAATGGCTGAGATAATCCCTGAGCACATCGTTGACCAGAGCTTGGCTGGGGCGTTACATTCGAAGTGGCCCAACAAGGTGTTAAACACAGTCTTCCATTCATCCCCCTCTCTGATACGCACCAGGTGATAGGCGTTGCACAAGTCCAGCTTAGTGAACACAGTTGTGCCGTGCAGAAGGTCAAAGGCCGAGGATGAAGGCTGAGTAGAGAGAGAGCCCCCTCCTTTTCTCTCTGGATGCGTGTGACCCAGCTACATGGGTTCATCCTCCTCGGGAAGACCTAATTTCAGGTGCCTGCAGGGGTGCCGCAACCGGAGCAGTGGGTCTGGAGCAAGAGGGGAAGGTCGCCTGGACCGGACGCAAAACCCTTTCCAACCGGCCTTCTTGGATGCGCCAGTCCAGGCGGACCGGCAATTGAATCAGTGCGTGAAGGTCTGAAGGCTCGTCAGGCACTCAGACAGGCCGGACCGGAACACCTCGCACAGTGTGGAGTCATTCCAGTCGCTGTCTACAGCCAACAACTGGAGCTCCACGGCATAGTTGGAGACTGACCGTGGACCCTGTTGAAGGCTGATGAAGCGCCTCGATGTTACCTCACCATGGCTAGGGTGGTCGAACACCGCTCTGAACCGATGGAGGAAGTCAATGTACGAGACCTCCTCTTAGCCCCCTCTGAAGAGCCCCCCGAAGGAGGCCAGTGATATAATAAACCTTGCTGGTGATGAAGAGGCAGCCGAGCGCAACCGAAACACCAGATCACACTGCATCAGTAAAGCACAGCACTTACTGAGGTCCCCAGCATAGGGTTCAGGATGTTTTAGGGGGTGTCCATGCTCAGAGATTGAGATGAAGGGGCCTTGATGAACCGGGTAACAACTTGGGGTCCACAGGGTGTGCTCTGAGAGGGTGTGGAGTCCCAGGTGCGCTCGGAGACTGGGGCTGTCTTGCTCAAGGAAGTGGGACTAGGGTGGGTGGCCTGCATAGAATGCAAAGACAAACGTTTGACATTTCAAATTAAACCAGCGACCTGACTACTAACAAGTCTATTAGTTTCAAACAAAGTCTCTAATATCTTGTCATGCTGAACCAACCAAGCTTTTTTTAGGTTAAGCGTCACACCGATGGCTAGTGAGCTGTCTGTCTGCAGATCTGCTCCATGAATGGCCAGATCATTCTGCTAGGGATCCGAAGGTAATTCGTATGAAATCCAAAATACAGATCCACGGACCGACAATGACTTTAGAAAAAAACGAAAGATTTATTTACAACAAAATCAAATTCAGGGATAACCAAACGAGAACAACCCAAAACCAAAAGGTTGAATCCAGGGAGTTGAGAACGACGGAACGGGAGAATGAAGAACCAAACCGAGTGCAGCGGTGGATGGCGGACTGCTTCCACAAACCAGGAGAGCTTCTTGCAAGTAGTGCAACCCGGGAAGTAACGGAGAAGCCAACAGAGAAAACCGGAGACAGAAAACATAACGTGATGATCTGTTGAGTTCTGGGAGTCTCAGCCAGAGATTCATGGAGAGGTGATCATCAGGATCAGGTGTGGAGTGAAGGGTGGAGTCGAAATGATGAACTCCAGAGTTAATCGATCTGTGTGGAAGCAAACACACACAATGTGCATGCCGCACTCGAGAAAAACAAAAACAAATGGGGTGCAAGTAAGGGAGCGTGGAAAAATAACAAGACGGAACCAAAAACAGAGAGGACCCAGAGCGAACCCTGACAATATGCAATCACGGTACCTGCCAAAGCTCAGCAATGCTCAATGTTCTTGCCGTGAAAGAGTCAGCCTCTTTCAAGTTTTTTTCCCCTTAGATTTACTCACATTTATTTTCTCTCTCCAGCGTCCACCTGCCACACTACCTGCCACTTTAGAGGAAGTTCTCCTTTGACCTTTGCTAAGAGCACTGACACAACCCCATACCATGACAGACCCTGGCTTTTAGACTTGTTGGTGATAATAGTCTGGATGGTCATTTTTTCCATTGGTCCAGAGCAAACAAAGCATCCTTTTCCAAAAAAGATCTGGAACACTCATTTGTCTTACTAGAATACATGCTTCTACTGTGTGATGGTCCATCCCAGATGTTTATGAACCCACAGAAGGCTTTTTTTTGCAAAGTAACGTTTTAAGTGTGACTTTATATTGTAGTGCTTGACAAAGGTTTGCCAAAGTAATGTTGCCCATGTTGTTATAGCAGCTATTGATGAATGAAGGTTCTTGATGCAGTGCTGTCTGAGGGATCGGTGATCATGGGTGTTCAATTTAAGCTTGTGCCCTTTCCCTATACACTGAATTTTTTTTCCAGATTCCTTGCATCGTTTAATGATATTATGCACTTTCCTTTCAATCTGTCTTTGAGAAACAATGTTTTTAAACTTTGCCGATCTTTTCTCCTCAAAGACTCAGCCTTTAGTTTAGTTATGATTACAATAAGCTGTCGAAGTAAATATAAGACACTGCATTTTTTTTTGCATTTTCCATACAACACCAACTTTTTCAAATTTGTCATTGTAGATACAAATAACTAATTTTTACTGGGAACACTGTAGATGGTATATACCAACATAAATTGTAAGGCGTTCTGATTCAGGGGTTAATCTACATAAGAATTCTGCTACAGTTCTTCAGTGATTTCTAGCTCTTCCAAACCCTGCATTTTCCACACATATGCCATTGATTGTAACACCCCAGGAGTCTCTCACTGGGAGAACGTTTACTACCTCTGTGTCCACACTGGTGGAATGCAGTACATTGATTGGTGATATTGAGTGCAGCCACCTGCAGAGTACTATTATGATTCCAGCAAGTACAGAAAAGCATCTAGGGATATAAAGTTAGTAAGGAGAGAGAATGAGAAAGAAATAGAAATGTGGCGACATGGGATGAGCTCTCATTACATGTAAAACTGCCCCAATTCAGACATTTCTTTTTGTTATATGTAACATTTTCCCACAAAGCTTCCAGGACACAAACTGTTTTACTGTTTAATTACAAAATTAATAAACAACTTAAAAATTCCTAAAAAATATATGCCAGGACATCAAAAGCATTAGTGCAAAAATCTGATATATAGACATAGTAGCTGTGTATGAGTAGAATGTGGAATGCAAAATATTAAAATGTGTATTTTTACTTTGATTATGTAATTACTGTAAAGTAAAAGCCAAACATTGAAAATAGCTCTAATTGTCATCGCAGGATTCAATTTCATTGATCTTTTACAGATGCTTGGTAGTTCAGGAGCATGAATTGTTCAGATTGGCTTTGGATTTAATATTTTAAAATAGTGTGAACAACCTAAATCTAAATCAGATTTGATGATTTAATTCCAATTTACATTTAAACTTAATGTGCATATAGGCATAGATAGAAAGATAAGCATAAATTGAAATCTAGGAACAAAAAAAGATTATAAAGCAGCATCCAAGCTTAAATGCCTGGCAGTCATCCCTGGCTGGAAAATGTGATTGTAAAACTGAGGGAACTTACATAACCCTAGAACTTAAACTCACCCTGTTTCAATAAAGCTGCTGCCTGTCCGATTTTATTAATGTTCTTATTGTTGAGAGATTCCTTTGTGTTATAATGTTCTGATGACTGAGATAAACAGTTCTACTATAGTTTATTCTACTGGGATTAAAACTGATGCCCATTTATCTGTTTTTTTAGCCAATATACTATTCTATTCTCTCAGACTTCTAGGATGGGTGTCTGGGATGACCGAGTTAAAATATGTCGTAATTAGGTTGATTTGTTTGACTGTATTTATATTTGTTTGGCAGTATTTATAAATGATGAACAATTGCTGACCTTGAATCATTTCAAAGAACCTTGTATTTCTCTCTCTCTCACTCAGTTTGTTTCCCCCAAACTGGAGTAGTATAGCTGGAGTAGTATATTGTTACAGAAAGTTAAGCTTTCTTTCAAAGTCTTAATAAAAAATAAAGGAATTTACAAATTACACATGATGGTGAGAAACAGCTTCTTTCTGTCACCCCAGCAAAGCAGGTAGACGAGTGACATTTAAGTATTTGTCATAGTTCTGACTATGAGAGCAAAACAACTGGTTTTGGTCACTGGGGGTCACTGGAGGCTAAAACCATTTGCTGGAGGAGGTCCCAAAGAGGAAACACTCCTTCGAGATTACTTATTTGTGATATGCACTAATGCACATATATATATTTTACCAATTAACATACGTATAAATTAATGTATCTGTGCACTTGTATACATTCATACAATATATGAGGGAAAGAGAGACAGTATGCTTGTTATGCCCTTTATGTGCTTGGTGGACAATGGGTTAACTTCAAAATGGAGTCCCTGACTCAAAACAGACAATGGCATAAATACACAACAAACTCAATGTGAGACTATTCCCTAGTCTACCGATCTTCAATTCTTTGGACTGCGCTTGAATATTGTCCTTACAGTATTCAGAACTGAACTTAAATATCATCTTTCCCTTTTTAGGTTTGCAACGTAAATACTCACTTTCATATCTTATATACTTAGATAACTTATATACTTAGATAACTTTTCCTGCCCACAGGCCAGCCTAATTTGGTCCTTGAAACTCAACTTTTAACTTCAGTGAATGGGGCTTTTGTATGAGAGTAAGTGCCAGCACAAGGAAAGGTGGGAACCAACTCTAGACACAGATCCAATCCATCGCAGGACACACACACTCACACTATAAAACTTCAGAGATGCTCTTTGACATAATGCATGTCTTTGGAAATACATGGGGAGAACTAACAGTGGCTGAGCTGACACTTGAATCCGGGAGTGATGAGGCACCATGAACTGTGCTGCTGCCATGCATAACAGTGTAAAACAGTATTTTAGCACAACATTTCAGATTCAGCCATAATCTATGACAGCAATGTGTGTTTCTCTTGACTATGAGAGATCAAAGATGAAGATAAATTAAATCATAGATCTGCTGCATGATTTCCTCCTCCAACAACAAATGCTGACAAGTTCATGTTGGCAGGTTTACGAGCAGCTAAAGTCTTGATGTGTTGTGAAAGTTCATATTTAGTTTCTATCACTGTTTCTGTTAAGATGCAACGGATTCCTTTAAGTACACACCACCACTGTACTCACACATTCATAAAGAACACTCTACTCCAGTCCAGCATAAATAACACATTTAACCCATTATTTGGAATCTTAAGAGGTATATAGAGTGGGGCAAAAAGTATTTAGTCAGCCACTGAGTGTGCAAGTTCTCCTACTTAGAAAGATGAGAGGTCTGTAATTTTCATCATAGGTACACTTCAGCTATGAGAGACAAAATGAGAAAAAGAAGTCCAGAAAATCACATTGTAGAATTTTTAAAGAATTGAATCGTAAATTGTGTTCCATTGCATAAGTAAAAATGTAATTGTGGGAAGATACAGTCTATAGCATTTTCTTGCAAAGTAATAGAGTATATGATATAATTCATAACAATAAACACATGAACATTATATTTACAGCATTAGGAAATCACATTGTAGGATTTTTAAAGAATTTAATTGTAAATTATGGTGAAAAATAAGTATTTGGTCAATAACAAAAGTTCAACTCAATACTTTGTAACATAACCTTTGTTGGCAAATGACAGAGGTAAAAAGGTTTCCTGTAAGTCTTCACCAGGTTGGCACACACTGTAGCTGGTATTTCGGCCCATTCCTCCATGCAGATCTCCTCTAGAGCAGTGATGTTTTGGGACTGTCACTGGGCAACACGAACTTTCAACTCCCTCCACAAATGTTCTATGGGGTTGAGGTCTGGAGACTGGCTAGGCCACTCCAGGACCTTGAAATGCTTTTTTATGGAGCCACTCCTTCGTTGCCCGAGCGGTGTGTTTGGGATCATTGTCATGCTGGAAGACCCAGCCACGTTCCATCTTCAATGATCTCACTGATGGAAGGAGGTTTTTGACTTAAAATCTCACAATACATGGCCTCGTTCATTTCTTCCCTTAACACGGATCAGTCGTCCTGTCCCCTCTGCAGAGAAACAGCCCCAAAGCATGATGTTCAAGTAGCCCCACCCCCCATGCTTCACAGTAGGTATGGTGTTTTTGGGATGCAACTCAGCATTCTCTTCCTCCAAACACGACGACGAGTTGAATTTAACCAAAAAGTTCTATTTTGGTTTCATCTGACCACATGATATTCTCCCAATCCTCTTCTGGATCATCCATGTGCTCTCTGGCAAACTTCAGACGGGCCTGGACATGTACTGGCTTAAGCAGGGGGACACGCCTGGCACTGCAGGATCTGAGTCCCTCTCGGCGTAGTGTGTTACTGATGGTAGTCTTTGTTACTTTGGTCCCAGCTCTCTGCAGGTCATTCATCAGGTCCCTCCGTGTAGTTTCTGGGATTTTTGCTCCCCATTCTCATGATCATTTTGACCCCACGGGAAGATCTTGCATGGAGCCCCAGATCAAGGGAGATTATCAATGGTCTTGTATGGCTTCCATTTTCTTATAATTGCTCTCACAGTTGATTTATTCACACCAACCTGCTTCCCTATTGTAGATTCACTCTTCCCAGCCTGCTGCAGGTCTACAATGTTCTTCCTGGTGTCCTTCCACAGCTCTTTGGTCTTGGCCATGGTTGAGATTGGAGTCTGACTGTTTGAGGCTGTGGACAGGTGTCTTTTATACAGATAACGAGGTCAAACAGGTGCCATTAATACAGGTAACGAGTGGAGGACAGAAGAGCTTCTTAAAGAAGAAGTTACAGGTCTGTGAGAGCCAGAAATCTTGCTTGTTTGTGGGTGACCAAATACTTATTTTCTACCATGATTTACAATTAAATTCTTTAAAAATCCTACAATGTGATTTCCTGGATTTTTTTCGCATTTTGTCTCTCAAGTGTACCTATGATGTAAATTACAGACCTCTCTCATCTTTCTAAGTAGGAGAGCTCGCACAATCAGTGGCTGACTAAATACTCTTTTGCCCCACTGTAGTTCAGATCAGTGGCAGCTGCTACTCTTTCAAAGAGGGGAAGCTCATTATCAGCTTATATCATAAAATTTGTCATTTTATTTTTATGTAAATTCTGCCTTCCATTCCTTTTCATGAAAATGGTCTGTGACCCAGTCGTACCAAGTAGGTACGATACGATGTTTTCTCAATGGCCATCAGAGCTAGGCTGCTTAGACGGCCTTGGCCTATTGTGTTGTGGGTGTAAGACTTAAGCCTTTTTAAACAGGAGAAACTCCTTTCCACACCCGCAGATGTAGCTCAGATTGCCTGCCATCGTGTGCACCTTGCTAGCTGGCTAGTTCACTTCAACCTAGCCAACAGTATGAATGATTGCTTGAACAACCTAACGAAACAATATTAAAATCAAACAAGGAAATGTTGAAATTATGTTAAACTGAAACAAGGAAATACTATGAGTGTGTTTTATTTACACAATGAACAATGGAAATTGTCAAGTAATTTTACCAAGCAAATACCAAGAAATCTGTTGCAGTTTGTCTTGGCCTCTACAGGCAAGTGCATTGACCATAGACTGTATAAGAAAACAATTTCTTGAAATCTATGGCATTGACGCTACGGGAATGTATGAGAAGTTAACAAAATCGAGTCAGTCGATTGTGATAAGTAGCTTAGTAGATGAATGTGTTCTAATGCATTTGTAGTCAGTGAAATGTTAACACAACTGTACATATTTGACCATTATTTTTTGACATTTTAGGGGAAGCTGAGCTTCCTTTGCAGTCTTAGAGAAATTGCGACTGTTTGAGATATTTTAACATGAAGTAGCTGCCAATTGAGAAAGATCTAAGATGATTTTATAAAAACAGAAAGATATGGGCAACGCAAAGTGCATTAATTATGAGATTTGAAAGCAGAAACACAGATTAACAGTGTGCAAGGAAAATGTGTCTCCACAGATTTAAGGGAAAGAATAAGCACCTTTGTGTGTGTGTGTGTGTGTGTGTGTGTGTGTGTGTGTGTGTGTGTGTGAGACTCCTTTGTACCTGTATGAATCCGCACATCACATACTCGTCAAACATTGGCAGACTGGGCCGGCTCTCCCGGAATATGTGAAGAGTGTATATCGTCATGACGACGGGCTCGGCCCCCGACTCATCCATCAACAGAATATTGATGCGACCATTGCCCAGGCCAAGTGGGAGGTTTGCCGTTCTGAGAAAAAAAAACAGCAAAAAGTTCTGAGAGGCCATGTCTAATATTTCTCTCTCTTTTTTTCCATGTACATCCAAGACTTTTTACTCTATGCCAGGACTAGGAGGATTACAATAGATTAAAAAGCCAGGTCAGGTTAAAGGATAAATATTCATATTCAAACAAAGCTGCATTTACTTAATCAGCTTAATTCTCTATCATTACTACAAGCAGAATAAGTATCGCTCTTTGTGCAAACAAGCTTCCAAAACAATGCCACTGGAAGGTTGATAAAGAGGCTATATGTAAAGTAACTCTAGGATTTTCACTATTTTTACCCACTGTATCTCTAGTGTATATGTAATTACCAGAGGTAATAATTTCAGCTCATTGAAGAGGAGGAAACCAGAGCTCTTATTCCAAACTTATACTAAACTTTACACTGGAACAGTACAATAAAAGTCCCATACTACTAAACAGGAAACATCATGCCATTGCTTAGTCACATCTCTGGTAGGAGTTAGCTCTACAGATTTGGAGCTCAACTACATTGGAAATTCATAAAACAATCTTCAAAAATAGGTTTTTGTAATTATTCGCCATCATAAAAGCAGGCAAACTGAATAAAACAAAAGAAAAAGGAATATAGGACTCAATTGCAGTTAGCTTCAGATGGAATTGGTGAACTAAAATATAAATAACTAAAAGAAACAATGGTTCACACAAAAAAGGAACAATAAATGAAATAATAAAGAAAGCAACCTCAGTGGCTGGGGATTGAACTTGGGGATAAGGGGATAGGGAAGTAGCACCGAAGAGGAATTCTAGGTTCCTACACTAGCATCTAATCCCTATCTTACCTTTGGTCTTTTGACCCTATGCGACACATCTCCTTTGCGAGACCGGTCCACCACTAGGCCTAACAGGCCAGAACAATGCAATACCACCTATGAAAAGCGACATAGCGATAAGGCAGTGAGGTCAGCGAATGGTGCAACACCTGCCAAACTCAGAGACGGTCTTAAATACCTGAGTTGTCAGGTGTTGCATATTTCCGGAATCACGCAGCCTACAGATGTGTATGTGCGATCACGGTCGCTGTCAGGATCCTAGAGATGAAAACTAAGCCAATGCCACCTCCTAGCATCGGTTAGAGGGTAGGACCCCAACAGTACCCACCTCCCAAAGCACTTTAGTACCTCCTCTAGCTTGCTCAGGGTTGAGCATCTGCTGGACAGGGAGGCCCTGGTAGGCAGGAATCGCCTTCAAATAGGGGCCAAACAGGAGGGCGGGGCAACACGAGCCAGGTTTGGGCTTGGGACTAGCCACAAGTGGCTCAGCGGTGGAGCTCAGTGCTGGAGGCTCAGGGGCAGAGCTCAGCACTAGCGGCTCAGGTATGGAGCTACGAGGCGCTAATGGCTCAGGTACTGAGCTAACGTGCTTAGGTATGGAGCCAAGGAGTGTGGCATGCTCAGGTATGGAGCTAGACAGTGCTAATGGCTCAGGTATGGAGCTAACGTGCTCAAGTATCGAGCTAATGGGTGCGGTGAGGTCAGGTACAAAGCTGGGTGGCGCTAATCACTCAGGTACGGCGCTAACGTGCTCAGGTACAGAGATAGGGAGCGCGGCGTGCTCGGGTACAGAGCTAGGTGGCTCTATGGCGTGCAGCTCCTTAATGGCCACTGTGATGGCCGAGAACTGCTTTAAAATGTCCAGCAGACTCAGATCGGGCTGAATCGCAGTGACCACATGAGCTGGGGAAGTAGCCGCAGTGGCAAGAAAACCAAAAAGGTCAGAACAGAAAAAGGAATTTAGGACCCAATTACAGTTAGCTAAAATAAATAAAACAATAAAGAAAGTAACCTCAGTGGCTGGGGATTGAACCCTAGATGGACGCGTCGGTAATAGCTGGATTAACCAAACACGCCACCAGACCACTGAGGAACAGAAAAAAAACAACAAAAATGAGCTTCTATGGGTGAAGCGGAGAAACGCTAGCCCACACACACATAGAAGCTCAGACTCGCGCTAGAGGGAGAGCGAAAGGAGGGGGGCTGATGTCACCCAGCACAAACGAGCCCAAAAAAGGAGGGCACACTGCCAAGAGCATGCACAGTACAAGCGGCGCCACTCGCTGGGATGCGCAGGCGAGCAGGGAGGAAAACACGCATGATCGCTAGAAACAAGGGGATAGGGAAATAATACCGAAGAGGAATTCTAGGTTCCTACACTAGTGTCTAATCAATATCTTACCTTGGGTCTTTTGACCCTATGCGATCGATCTCCTTTGCAAGACTGGTCCACCGCTATGCCTAACAGGCCAGAACAATGCGATGCCACCTACAAAAAACGCCATAGCGATAAGGCAGCGAGGTCAGCGAATGGTGCGACACCTGCCAACCTCAGAGATGCTCTTAAATACCTGAGTTGACAGGTGTAGCATATTTCCTCAAACACACAGCCTACAGACGTGCATGCGCAATCACGGTTGCTATCAGGATCCTAGAAATGAAAACTAAGCCAATGCCACCCCCTAATGTCAGTTAGAGGGCAGGACCCTAACAGTACCCCCCCCCCCAAGCACGTTAATACCTCCTCTAGCTTGTAGGACACACTCAGGGTTGAGCGTCTGACCGACAGGGAGGCCCTGGTAGGCAGGAATCGCCTTCAAATAGGGGCCAAACGGGAGGGCGGGCCAACACAAGCCAGGTGCAAAGCTCGGTTCAGGCTTGGGACTAGCCACCAGCGGCTCAGGGGAAGAGCTTGGTGCGAGTGGCTCAGGGGCAGAGCTTGCTGCTGGTGGCTCAGGGGCAGAGTTCGGCACTGGCAGCTCGGAAGCGGGGCTAGACCCTACAAGGCCCAAAAAAAAGGTCGGCGTGAGTCGCCTGACTGGGTGAACCGATGCCAATGACCTTGGTATCAGGATCAATGAAGATGACCATGGCATAGGAGTTGGCGGCAAAGACCGCATCGCAGGGGTCGATACATAAGACTGATGTGCCGGGATAGGCTGTGTTAGCCGCGACGCAGGTCATCAGTACAAAGGACCGTGGTGCAGGGGTCGGCGCTAATGACCGGTGCACAAAAGGCTCAGGTATATAGCTAATATGCTCAGGTACAAAGCTAAGGGGCGTGGCATGCTCAGGTATGGAGCAAGGTGGCGCTAATGGCTCAGGTACGGCACTAACGTGCTCAGGTACGGAGTTAAGTGGTGCGGCGAGCTCAGGTATGGAACTGGGTGGCGCTAGCTGCTGAGGTACGGAGCTAACATGTTCATGGAGCTAAAGGGCGCGACAAGCTCATGTACGGAGCTAGGCAGTGCTAACGGCTCAGGTACGGGCCTAACGTGCTCAGGTATGGAGCTAGGCAGCTCTATGGCGCGCAGATCCTTAATTGCCACTGTGATGACCGAGATCTGCTTTAACATGCCCAGCAGACTTGTATCGAGGTGAACCACAGTGACCACAGGAGCTGGGGAAGTAGCTGCAGTGGCAAGAAGACCAAAAAGGTCCAAACAGGGCGTGGGGGGCTCGGGACGAGTGGGGACCACCTGAGAACGAGGTGACGAGATGCGGGTCTAGCTGACTCTCTCCCTGGCCCTCAGAACCAGACATACATCAGCATGGATGACCTGATCACACAGATCGGCCAGGGAGGAAGGGGGTTCCAGAAGGAACAGCTTATCCCTAACCTCCTCACTGAGGCTCTGTTCAAAAATGGCCATAAGCACCCGGTTACAAAACCCAGTCTCCGAAGCCAGCAGAAAGATATCGTGGGTTGCGCAGTTCAGCAGGGTCAGGTTGCCAACCCAGGTCTCTGATGGAACAATAAAAACTGGCCGGACCCCCAAAAGCTAACCGGGACCACACAAAAGACTGCTGGCACTGTATGCGGCAACTGGGGACCTCCATACTGGAGGCCCAGGAGCTAATGCTGGGTCCTTGCACTGGTCGCACCATTCTGTTATGTTTTGCCATCATAAAAAGCAGGCAAACCAAATAAAACAAAAGAAAAAAGAATTTAGGACACAATTGCAATTGGAATTGGTGAACCATAATATAAATAACTAAAAGAAACAATGGTTCACACAAAAAAGGAAAAATAAATAAAACAATAAAGAAAGCAACCTCAGTGGCTGGAGATTGGACCCTGGATGGACGCATCAGTAAAAGTTGGATTAACCGAATGCGCCACCAGATCACTGAATAAGAGAACAGAAAAAAACAAACAAAAATTAACTTCTATGGGTGAGGCGGAGAAACGTTAGCCCACACACATTGAAGCTCAGACTCGTGCTAGAGGGAGACTGAAGGGAGGGGGGCTGATGTCACCAAGTACAAGTGAACCCAAAAAAGGAGGTGCATGCACAGTGAGCGATTGCTCACCGCGTGATCGCTAGAAAGGAGGGGATAGGGAAATGGTGCCGAAGGGGAATTCTAGGTTCCTATGCTAGCGTCTAATCCCTATCTTACCTTTGGTCTTTTGACCCTATGCGAGCAATCTCCTTTGCGAGACCAGTCCACCACTAGGTCTAACAGGCCAGAACAATGCAATACCACCTATGAAAAGCGCAGTAGGGCAGTGAGGTCAGCGAATGGTGCGACACCTGCCAAACTCAGAGACGCTCTTAAATACCTGAGGTTGCAGGTGTTGCATATTTCCAAAATCACGCAGCCTACGGACGTGCATGCGCGATCGCGGTCGCTGTCAGGATCCTAGGGATGAAAACTAATCTGACGCCGCCCCCTAGCCTCGGTTAGAGGGTAGGACCCTAACAGTTTTACATAAACATCATGAATAACTTTGATAATAAATCAGTTTCGAGTTAAGGTGTATTGTATATGCTTAATACCACATGCTACAGTCATTCTAAGACTAAATGTAGCAATACTTGAACAATGTAAAATGTGCATGTGAGAACATTTGGCTGTTCCTCACAAACAAAATAAAAGCTCTTACTAAAAACTAACAATTTCTTTATAATACTAAGGTTAAGAGAAGGGCATGGTTCATACCCAAAGTACTGCACAGTTGAATGGAAGGGCCTTACAAATATACACGCGCGCGTGTGTGTGTGTGTGTGCGTGCGTGCGTGCGTGCGTGCGTGCGTGCGTGCGTGCGTGCGTGCGTGCGTGCGTGCGTGTGTGTGTGGTGTGTGGTCAAATGCCTGGGAAAATGGGTCCAGATTTTAATCTAATAAATCAGTCAAAGGGCAACAGGAGCCTGAGTTGACACATCAGAGAGAATTGATTAGAACAAAAAAGCTGGCTCAGGACTTTCATGGCTCATTGTTCATTGTTCCACTGCAGTAGAGCACTGCTTTTCAAAAGGTCTGGGATAATTAAGCATTTTCTTTCTCATATTACATATTAAATAACCATATCAAATAGGTGGCCACATTAATTAGCATGATATTTTGGTTAGTACTGTAATATAGCAGATTTTGGTTATTGTAGGCAAACACTTCCACTTAATATTAGCTTTCAAGCATGTAACTGGGCAATGATGTTTTGGGTAAGCTTTAAAGTAAATATTGTGTATATTTTATGTTTCTGAACTATAATATGCATTGAACCAGTACTGGATTTCTGCTTTAGAATAACTGAAATAGTTTATAATGACAATGGAAAAGCTGAATAAAACAAAATAGGAGTCATTCATACCTCGGGCCACGATGTTCATCCAGGTGAACGTGGCATTTTGCACTCACAGGTTCAGGTTTGATCCGTATTGTGATTACATCAAATGGTACCTCAGCTTGGTACTCCTTCACCCAAGGGTTAAAGAATGGGGTCAGAACCAGCGGAGGGTCAGTATACAGTTGTCGCAGGTGGGGCTCCACACACCTGTCTACAGACCAGGATGTTACTTTCAGTTTTACAAAGGTTCAGTATGATAATAATAATTATTATAATATCACATAATAATATCATTTTAGATTATAAAACTTAAGGTTAATAAAAATATTATTAATAAATGTTCCCCAGAAGGTGCAGTGCTAGCCCAACAATTCGGTGCCCCAGGTTTGAGGTTTAATGTCATTAATAAATAACAGCAAACAAACATAATGTCAATACAGTTAAGTAAAGTTAATAATGCTTTTTAAATACTATATTTTTAAATGCAGGTACCTTATGGATTCACACAGAGTGAATTTCACATAAACTGTAAAAATAGAAATATATATAGACACTTTTGTGTTATTTCAAGATCAATACAATTTAAAGGAGCCTATAAGAAAGTAATGCCAGACCTGTGATACATGGAGTTTGTGAACCTTTTAGAATTTTCTGTATTTCTGCGTGAATATGACTTAAAGAAACATCAGATTTTCACAAAAATACTAAACATAAAAACAAATAATACAAATATATTGTTCATTTATGTTTTGAGGATCATTTAATATGACATACCTGTGAGTGGCATAACTATGTGAACCCCTAAGTTTAACATTTAACTTGAAGGTGAACTTAGAGACAGGTTGTCAGTAAATGGGAGGACAACCAGTTGTGAGTGACGTTGTATTTAGAGAATAGGATTCTATCAAAGTCTGATCTTCACAACAAATTTGTGAAAGTGTGTCATTGCACAAACAAAGGAGATTTCTGAGGGTCTCGGAAAAAGAGATGTTGATGCTCATCATTGTGAGCAAATGGTCGAAATTCAAAACCATTACCCTCCCTGACCAACAAATATCACTTCATAGGCAAGGCATGTACTAGTCTGCAACATTACAGAGGAACAAGGGGTAACTTCTGAGCAACTAAAGGCCCTTCTCACACCGGCTAATATTCACGAGTCCACCATCAGGAGAACACTGAACAATGGTGTGGATGACAGGGTTGCTAGGAGAAAGCTACTACTCTCCATAAAGAACATTGCTGTCCATCCTGTGGTATGTGGACTGTCCAGAAGGCTAGTGGAAAAATGTTTTGTGGATGGATGAGATGAAAAAAATATATAAGTATTATGTCCTGAGAAAGGAAATCACTGCAATCCAGGATAAGAACCTGATCCCATATATATTTACATTTACAGCATTTAGCAGACGCCCTTATCCAGAGCGACTTACAATTGATTTAATCTTACAACCCAAGCAATTGTGGGTTAAGAGCTCAAAGACCCACCAGTAGCAGCTTAGCAGAGATGGGATTTGAACCCTGGATCTTTTGGTCTATAGTCCAGTACCTTAACCGCTAGGCTACCACAGTCCCTATGTCCATGTATGAAACATACTGGTGGCATCATGGATTGGGCCTGTTTTGCTGCATCTTGGGTTGGACAGCTTGCCATCATTGTTGTAACAATGAATTATACCATCAAATGCTAAAGTAAAAATGGCAGGACCTCTGTCTGTGTATGAATCTCAGTCATCACAAATATGGCAACAGTTCAGAGGGAATGGGCTAAAATTCCTCCAAGCTGATCAACAGTTAATGGAAACATTAATCTGAAGTTATTGCTACAAAAGGCCACCAGATACTGACAGCAAAGGTTCACATTCTTTTGCCACTCACAGATATGTTATCTTTTCCTTAAATGTATAATGCAAATGCTTCCCTGTTAAATGCAAATGCTTTCTGTCTCCTTTGTTTAGTTATGTTTATCTACTTTCAGGACTGTAAATCTCATACTTATGCTAAAATACAGAATATTCTAAAAAGTTCTCAAACTTTCAAGAACCACTGTATATCCATGTTTGTGTATTTATGTTGACTGTAGATTTAATTCAGTAACTCTAATAAAATCCATTGCAAAATCAGAATATTATCGAGTTTGAGTAAGAAATGTTCAGGAGCCAACATTCAATAAAACAAATGTTATTACAGTACAATAACAATTGACAAATCAGCCGTTGGCCTGAGATAGTTTGTAAGCAGTGATTACCTGGTTCTCGTGGATCTGAATTCCACTTGTCTCCCAGGCTGACTGGATGATTATCACTGCAGGAAAGATCAGTATAGTTTCTCTGTTAGCTTTCCACATTCCCATCAAAACCCTGGCAATAAAATCACCACTAAATTTCCACTTTCCATAAAACAAAAAGAGATTTTATTGCTTCCGTCATGTATCTCCTGGCAACGGCAGACACATACTGAAATCGCTTAGCTCAATGTTTTAATTGGCTAAAATGGTTAGGAAAGGTCAGGATGTAATAATGACTTATTCAGGATTTTTCTCTCCGTCTTGCAAAATGCACTCAATCCAGCCAAAATTCACCCTACAATTTAGCATAAGTGGTAAAATTCTCTCTTACTCACACACTTAACATTTTGGCTGCAAAAACAGAGGCAGCTCTCCAATCATTTGGGAGCGGTCCAGCAGTACGAGCAATGTCTGTTACACGGTCCAAGAGCAGCACTTACTAGATTAGAGAACTATGAGCAAGAACAACATCCATTCTCTTAATCAAAATAATATTTGGCAGCCTCAATCCAATCTGAAAACAACACGGGCCAAACCAAAGTCTAAAGCAAAATCTGTACATTGAAGAAGAATTTATCAATAATACAAAGGGAGTTTCTCAATGCAAAATAATACATTAAAGAGAGGTGCACTGTGGTGACGTTTCAGAAGTAAATCAGCTGGTAGCTTTTTCCATCTCCAGAGGGATTGTCACACTTCTTCTGTTGAACTTGTCTTTATTTATTTATCCACTGTGCACACATTATTCACATTTTATTTGAAAGTTAGGTTATTCCTTAAATAATACTTTCTTTAATGACAAACAAACTGTCAGGATGATGAGTGCTAGGAACAGCCTGTTAGCCACATCATCCTACATCGCTCCCCTCTACCCTTTACTCCTTCCACATTAGGCGGCTTAATTACAGCCAGCTGTGCTCTTCCTATCCAACCCTCCCTTCATGTTCACTGCCTTGTCGAACCTGGAGACTCAGCACCTTTGGGTGATGAACCTGGATCCACAGGGATCTCAGAGACCTCACAAATGTGGAGTCTCAGGAACCTCGGCCGATGAACCTGCAGCCTGCTCAGCCTCAATAAATCTCCATTATTTTATTTCTGATGCCAATGGTAAAAAATCAACAGCGTGTACTGTATGTAAGTGTGTTACCTTTCTCTGTGCGTTGTGTCTGTGTAGAATGTGCTGAGCCGTTCAAGTAAAGCCGAAAGACCTGGTCCCGTTCTAGAATCCTGTACAGGAGGAAATCTTTGAGAGACATCATGCTGAAGACCATACAAATGAGAAGATTTGGGGAAGAGCTGCCAAATCAAGCAAAAATAACACAATTCATGTTATATGAATAAAATAACAATGTTGTACGAAAAAATACTACATAAAAAAGAGAATAAATACATCCTAAATAAATATGAATATGAATAAATACATATTATTCAATTAAATAATTACTTTTTAGTCAAATTCAACACATCATGCAAGTGACATACCAGATGAAAGCTGGCAAATGAGCAGCTCTTGAGCAGCTGATGAAACTGAAGCAGGAACTGTATTTCATCCGGCGATAAGCACCAGCTGTTTGGCCTCTCGCAGTCACTGTACTGCAAACCGATTGTAGGACAGACAAGTAGTTACATATGTTGAAATTCTACAGACAATACACTTACAGTGGTGCATGAAAGTTTGTGAACCCTTTAGAATTTTCTATATTTCTGCTTAAATATGACCTAAAACATCATCAGATATTAACACAAGTCCTAAAAGTAGATAAAGAGAACCCAGCTAAACAAATGAGACAAAAATATTGTACTTGGTCATTTATTTATTGAGGAAAATTATCTAATATTACATATTAGTGAAGGGCAAAAGTATGTGAACCTCTAGGATTAGCAGTTCATTTGAAGGTGAAATTAGAGTCAGGAGTTTTCAATCAATGGGATGACAATCAGGTGTGAGTGGGCACCCTGTTTTATTTAAAGAACAGGGATCTATCAAAGTCTGCTCTTCACAACACATGTTTGTGGAAGTGTATCATGGCAGGAACAAAGGAGATTTCTGAGGACCTCAGAAAAGAGTTGTTGATGCTCATCAGGCTGGAAAAGGTTACAAACCATCTCTAAAGAGTTTGGACTCCACCAGTCCACAGTCAGACAGATTGTGTACAAATGGAGGAAATTCAAGACCATTGTTACCCTCCCCAGGAGTGGTCGACCAACAAAGATCACTCCAAGAGCAAGGCGTGTAATAAGTGGCGAGGTCACAAAGAACCGCAGGGTAACTTCTAAGCAACTGAAGGCCTCTCTCACATTGGCTAATGTTAATGTTCATGAGTCCACCATCTGAAGAACACTGAACAACAAAGTTGCAAGGAGAAAGCCACTGCTCTCCAAAACGTTTGCTAAAAATCACGGGGACAAGCCAGAAGGCTATTGGAAGAATGTTTTGTGGACGGATGAGACCAAAATATAACTTTTTGGTTTAAAAGAAAAGCGTTATGTTAGGAGAAACGAAAACACTGCATTCCAGCATAATAACCTTAGCTCATCTGTGAAACATGGTGGTGGTAGTGTCATGGTTTGGGCCTGTTTTGCTGCATCTGGGCCAGGACTTGCCATCATTGATGGAACAATGAATTCTGAATTTTATCACAGAATTCTAAAGGAAAATGTCAGGACATCTGTCCATGAACTGAATCTCTAGAGAAGGTGGGTCATGCAGCAAGACACCGACCCTAAGCACACAAGTCGTTCTACCAAAGAATGGTTAAAGAAGAATAAAGTTCATGTTTTGGAATGGCCAAGTCAAAGTCCTGACCTTAATCCAATGGAAATGTTGTGGAAGGACCTGAAGTGAGCAGCTAATGTGAGGAAACCCACCAACATCCCAGAGCTGAAGCTGTTCTGTACGGAGGAATGGGCTAAAATTCCTCCAAGCCGGTGTGCAGGACTGATCAACAGTTACAGGAAACGTTTAGTTGCAGTTATTGCTGCACAGGGGGGTCACACCAGATACTGAAAGCAAAGGTTCACATACTTTTGCCACTCACTAATATGCAATATTGGATCATTTTCCTCAATAAATAAATGCAACATAGATGCAAAGGGGCATGAGGCGAGTCACAGTACTGTGCACATGCAGCGCGACACAGATGCAAGATGACGGATGAGGCTGATTGCAGAGCAGCATCCCTCAAAAGCAAAAGCGTGAGCGGGAAACTTAAATCCCTGCTCGCTTAGGGGGAGAATAAACCCCACATTCTTACTGGGCTTGAGCGGACCACAACTGCTGAGGGACACCAGGAGACCGTGAAGGCAGCCACGGGAGCAAGTAACGAGTTCTTTCCCTACCCTATCACACTAAGCCTTGGATTCACCTCCGGCCTACTGACCATACTTGTCCGGGTTCCTTCACGAACCAAGTCTACCTCTTTCCCTTAAACACACCGAGTAAACAGAGCGGATGCAAGAGCACACATAAGGTGGGTGGGGCCGACTCCTGCCCCAAGGTCACCCACGCCGATTCTCGTCACTCTGGGCACTGTACGTTGAGTTTTAATCCATAAGTAATAATGGATGACAATATGCAGCCATTTAGATGCTGAAACAGCAAATCTGTACAACCTGATATGGTGTGAGTGTGCACTGCTTCTGCAAAAATGTCCAGACTAACTTGTCCTCTTCCAGTGTAGTCTGCCTTGCAACTATATCAGCCTCAGTGTCACCAAACCTATCCAATACAACTTTACATCTATGCAAAACAATCTTCATCCTGGCAATCTGCCAACTCCATTACACCCCTTTCCATCTGTAGCACAACATTCTCCATGGCCCTTTGATCTGACTTTGAACTGTAATTTCTGTAGGCTTTGTCTGGCCCTAGTTATCATACACACTTTATTAAGTACACCTCCTTCTTTCTACACGCATTGTTCATTTTATCAGTTCCACTTACCATATAGAAGAACTTTGTAGTTCTACAATGATAGACTGTAGTCCATCTGTTCCTCCACATACTTTGTTAGTCCCCTTTACTCTGCAATGATCAGGACCCCCACAGATCAGGTATTATTTGGGTGGTGGATCATTCTCAGTACTGCAGTGATACTGATGTGATGGTCGTGGTGTTGTAGTGTGTGTTGTACTGGTATGAGTGGATCCAACAAAGCAGTGCTGCTGAAGCTTTTAAACATGTCAGTTTCAGTGCTGGTTAAAAACCCATCAATCAAAAATGTCTAGCTACCAGAATCCAGTAGGCAACATCCTGTCAGCACTGGTGAAGAATTAGAGGATGACTGACAAAGTTCTTAAAGACTCCAGTGGTCCTGACCATAAATGAACAGAGTAATGTGTACCAACAATGTATGTACGGAAACAGAAGGACTACAGTCTGTAATTGTAGAACTACAAAGTGCATCTATACGGTCAGAGGAACTGATAAAATGAAAAATAAATGTAGAAACAAGGAGGTGTACCAAATAAAGTGATCAGTGAATGAATATTCCCATATTGTTGAACTTGACAATGAAAAGACAAACTGTTAAAAGAAAAGTAAAACAGCACGAGATGGCACTTATGTTTATCTGAGTTACAAAGAGTTTTAATCATGATCTTATTTTGGCATGATTTACCTCCCATAGACCTGCTCATCCTCTGATCGTTTGAATATGTGAAGTGTTTCTTTAAAAATGCTTATTTTTATCTGATGGTACTTGGAACGTGTTTGAAAGTCTGAAACATTGATTTAACCAATTATGTTATCAACACCTTTATTTCAGCTGCATCCTGAGCACTGGTTGGAGATCTGTCATCACTGCTACATGCTGGGAAAAGTAGTTTCAGCATGTCTTCTAATATATACTCTTTGGTGATCTGTCCATCCAAGTTTGGGTCCTTCATACCATCAAAGTGCAAATCTGTCTGCACCTATGAGGAGAGAGGAAGAGAAACGAATAAAATTCTTGGGTTTGCTGCCATCTAGTCTCCAAAGTCAATGACAGCAGTAGTAAGTAGTGGACATTCTCTTATAATGCAGTAGCTTCCTATAATGATGTAGCAAATACAGTGTTGCTTGAAAGTTTGTGAACCCTTCAGAATTTTCTATATTTCTGCATAAATATGACCTAAAACATAATCAGATTTTCACACAAGTCCTAACAGTAAATAAACAAGTTAAACAAATGAGACAAAAATATTATAACCTGGGAACCCATAAACCAGAAACCAATGAACTTGACAGGATCTGGACCTCTGAACTCAGCTGAAACCAATATAGCCATTGAAATGAAAGGTTGAGAATAATAACTCACCATTCAACATAAAAGGCAAATGCTCCACCATGAAGAACTCAGAACTCTTTCCTCTTACCGATTCTTTCCAAACTCTCACTCGAAAAACTATAAATAAATTACTAGCAACGGTGTGAGAGTTTGCTGAGCTTATATGCAGTTAGCTCCTGAACCCATTTATATGAAAAGCAGACGTAGTACTCTGGGATATGTAATTGTAATCGAATTACTCTGGATCAAGACGTGTATTTGCCTCCCTCTGCTGGCGACCAAACTCATTACAGCAGAGCAAGTCATTATAAGATATATAAATACTTTATACATATGTTCCTGAGCCTATATCCAAAATGTACAGGCCACAGAGAAGCATCAGAGACAGATCGCCAGCCCATTTCATGGCTGGGTAGGGGTCTAGTGGCAGCACCAGGAAATCCCTCTATCTAGCCTCCCCTTCCTCATGCACAGTCATCATGCCTGTATGAGGCCTGGTCTGGCTGAAACGCACCATCGTGACTGCTCAGGTAGGTGGTATTAAGAGACCCAAAGTGTTCCAAGAAAATATCCCTTTACATTTACAGCATTTAGCAGACGCCCTTATCCAGAGCAACTTACAATTGATACAGTCTTACAATCCAAGCAATTGTGGGTTGAAGGCCTTGCTCAAGGACCCAACAATGACAGAGGTGGGATTTGAACCCTGGACCTTTTGGTCCATAGTCCAGTCCCTTAACCCCTAGGCTACCACAGTCTCTCACACTATTACACCACCACCAGCAGCCTGGACCGTTGAAACAATGCATGATGGATCCATGCTTTCATTTTGTTAAACTAAATTCTGACCCTACCAACTGATTGTCGCAGCAGAAATCGAGACTCCTCAAACCAGGCAACAGTTTTCCAGTCTTCTATTGACCAATTTTGGTGAGACTGTGTGAATTGTAGCATCAGTTGCCTGTCCATAGTTGACAGGATTGGCACCCGTAGTGGTCTTCAACAACATTCCTATCTGCCATAGATGCTACATAATTATTTTGTGACATTCATTTGTCTTGAGGGAAAGGTGGCTTTGGGTGTGTTCAGGTGTGAAGCAGTTGTGCATGGGTACCTTTAGCACTACTGGATGAACAGAGGCATTGTAATGCAGTATGAACGTCATCAACTGAAAACACAGAGGACACCTATGACAAAAGAAAAAACAACTTCAATCAACTTCAGGTAATTTTACACCCCATTACCCATTTTCATTTACAAGATCTATATCAAAATTCACATGTACAATTTGTCACACAGGGGCACCACTGTTCAGGTGTGTACTACTGACTCTGCAACCAAAGGAACTCAAGGACTCAAAGGAAGGACGTGGACAGCACTGAGAAAGACAGACAATGAAGACCCAAGATGGGATCTGGAAATCAGGAAGGTCGTATTGACACAAGGGTCAAGGGGCAATACCCCAAGAGAATGGGATGGATCCTGCAGGAAATGTAAATGAAACTGACTGCCAATAACATTTCAGGGAGGTTTATCATTGGTATTGGGAATCTTGCTATGGTGAAACTGGCAGACAAACCTCACTTCACCAGAGACAGATTAGAAACCACTGTTCTATTAACTGAGCAATTATGGTTCCTATTCCTTCTGTGGTGAGGTGAGGTTTGTCTGCCAGACTACAGGGGCAACTCTGCCCCTTGGTCAAGGACATGTAGGCCTTGGGTGCCACTGCATGACATTAAATAATTGTGTTTTCTGGTTACATTCTAATACAATATATTCTAAATAATTATATATGGTCATTAAACAATGGTATAACTAATTTAATGGTGGCCTAAGACTTTTTGCACAGTATTGTACAATCAAGATCAAAGAACACAGTGTTAAAGTTGCTGTTGGTATGTGTGCCAGTTACCTGGGAGGAGAGCTGGACTCTGCAGTGGTCATAACAGCAGCAGTCAGAACATCACTGATGACCTGCTTCATATGCTTAAGTGCCTGGAGAGCCAGTTTACGCTCCAGCCTCTCAGCAAAGAATGCCTGCAGCTGAAACACACACACACAATAAGCACACCAAGACACAACCTTAGTAAGGAATGGGTTTCAACATTATCATTATCAACAGCTGGAAATCACAAAAACAAACCTTACTGGTATCATGTACTGTATTTCTTTAACTTTTCGTCGTTTGACAAATGGTTTTATTCTAAGCAACCAGAATAGATGTATTCTTAATTCAGTCCAACTGGAGTAAAGCCACAGCTCATGAGGACCTTTGTTAGAACACTGAGCTGGGCTAGTAACAACAGTTTCAAAACTGCACTGTTTTTTATACAGTATTGTGCAAAGGTCTTAGGACACCTTTAGATTAGATATACCATTATTTCAACAATGGCCTAATGACCTTATATAATTACTTCTCAGCTTTTTTATGACAATACAGCCAGAAAATACAGGAAATTTGTATTCAGTATAAAAAAAAACAGAAAAAAAAAAAAAAAACCTAGCTTCTATAGGATACAGTGGCAAGTATTTACTGTGACCCCCCCTTACACTTAAGCAGTAGCAATATCTGGCAACTTCAACTTTCAGTCTGTTATACTCTGAATAAGGTTGATCTGAAATGGTCTTTTTGGAATGGTAGCAGCCAAGAAGCCTTTTTTTTTGGTAAGAGAACATGGTGAAAAGGCTACGAAATGCTAAAGCTCACAAAGGTAGGAATGAGAGGTGGCGCATCATTGGACCGAGAAAAGCCCGATGGTCATTTTGACGAATTGCTCACCATATAGCCTGAGCTGACCTAGCTGTTAGAAAACGTTCAGAGTAGTGGTTCTGTGACAGACTCTAGACAGACCATCAGTAGAGAAGATCGTTTGATCTGCCAACAAGCACAAGCTGCTCCCACAGTTTCATTGTCCACCATCCATTCACTACACAACCCTGTCCCTGCCCGGACCATTTCCAGGCGCTTAGCAGAAGGAAATTCATTATCACGGTGTCCGATATGTTTCCTGTCATTAACAGTCAGCCACTGTCACCTTCGTTTGCAGTGGTGTCGTGAACGAGAAACCTGGACTGCTAAGGATGGGACTGTATCTTTTTTGATGAATCCAGCTTCTGTTTGGGATCCCTGAAGTCATATTCTAGTATGGAGGACTCGTGGTGAGCGCTTCAATCCTGCCATTGCTATGGAGTGACAGACTGCCCCAAATGATGCTGTGATGATCTGGAGAGGCATTGCATATGTCAGTTGGTCACCCCTACATACCACGCGATACGTGCAAGACATCCTGCCATATGTTGCCTCTCATGGCAGGGCTTCCCACTGCCATTTTTCAGCACAATAATGCTTGCCCACACACAGTAAGACTTCCTTGGCCTTCACAAGTGTCAAATTTATTGCCAATCAAGCATTTATGGAACCAGCTTCGACAACCTGTGATTGTGCAGAATCTACAGGCCCAGCTACAACATCTGTGGGCAAATGTGCCACAGGATACCATACAGAACCTGTATGCCGCCATGCCCAACTGTATTTCATTTTGTATCCAAGCTAGAGGTGGCCAAAGAGGGTAACTAGAGCCTCCTTTCAATTGTACAGTGTTTCCCAATAAACTTATGCTTTCGCTCTAATATTGTAGTCACTTCCATATATCATCATTACTTTCATACATGCAAAGTTTAATTGGATTCCAACACACACACACACACACACACACACACACACACACACACAATGTGGTTCGATATTCCTCCACAAATCACCACTTCTGTACTTATATTTGACCCACACATAACCTTATCAAGCTGCTAGGCTCAGCCTGACCGCCCCATATATGTTTAACCATAACAACTAAACACAGTGTTAGAAATTGTGAAAACAAATTACCATTCATCAGTTACAGTGCACACTTCGCAAGAGTAAATGTGAAACGCAGTTTCAAATGTACACCTCAAGCCAGACAAAATAATTCATCCCATTCTAGTAACATAATCATTCCAAAAGGTGGCGGTAGCAAGTAGCGTTTGAAGTAATTTAAAATATACACGGTTTTTGGGCAGCACAGTGGCGCAGCGGTTAGCTCCGAATTCGGTTATGTTATGCCTATAAAGTAACCTTAATCCAAATTTTAACATTAGTACCTAAGAGGAAATGCATTTGCATATTTTTGAATAAAAACTGCGTTTATTTTACTGACGAAAATGCCTTAACAAGTTTAAAATGGTCATTTGTTTTGAGACCCTTGATGGGGGTGATGTACCTTGCTAAACTTAGCCCCTTGCTGAAACTCAAAATGTCAAATTCACTACGTTGGCAAATGCCAACGTTTGCCAATGTCAATGCCAATGTTTCATCACAGGCTTACATAAAATAATAGCAGTATTTTTGACAAGACAGCTTTTGACATACCAATCCCTATATGTTTTAATAATGGTATTTATTTTCTAGTGAGTATTTATTTTTAAGCATTTATATATTGTTTATTATTGAGTATTTACTATTTGTTGTTAGTGTCGTCTTAACAGCTCCAGAGACCCAGGTTTGAGTGCTGGCCCAAGCTCTTCCCATTTTCTATGTCTGTGTGGGTTTCTTTTAAGTACTTGTGTTTCCGCCCCACATTCCACAGACACGTTTTAGGGTCAGTTGGCATCTTTAAAATGTCCCCGTTTGACTGAGTGTGAATGTGCACATGTTCCCTGCGAGATACTAGCTCCTTGTCCAGGTAGTTCCTGCATTTTCCATGTGTTGTAGGTTAGGTACCAGTTCCCTGTGACCCTGAACTGGATTAAACGAGTATGGAAAGTTAATGAGTGGACTGTATCCAAATTATGACTTCAGTATACTTTTGTAGCATGAAAATCACATGATTTGGTATGCAGGTCACTAGATCATGTCAGACTCCAAGAAACAACAACAATAAATACTTATGAATAGAAGGCAGCACCCAGATTTCCTGGAGGACATTTGGCCTGGAGAGTCCCCAAATGAAATTAATCAGAGCTTCTCTTAAGTTCTCATAAGCTAACCCACACATACATAGAAATACATAAACAGAAAAAATATGTAAGTTCAAATACTTCAAAATAAGGAAGTCACTTCTCTCTCACTGCATCTATATATGGCTTTCAACTGTCTGCTTTAATCTGGATGAGGCCTCATAAATGATCTTTCACATGCATTCACATTCCTTCTCACATGACAAGTGTTATTTCAGTTCAGAAATGTAGTTTGAAAAGCCATTCTGTTTCAGTCTTCAGACAAACAGCTAATTAATTTTGAGAGTCAAGAAATCTAGAAATGTTTGAATAAAAGGCAGAAAACATAAAGGTTCTGAGTTCAAGTTCGCAACTATCGAAACACTATTGAAAGGATGCCTTGACAGTCATATTCCAAAATTTTGGGACCCCCAATGGAGTTGTATTGTACAGGTGCTCCCTGATTTATGATGGGGATATGCTCCAACAAATCCATCATAAGTTCAATGTATCATGAACCAATGAGTTTAATATAATCTATACTGTATAATAGCGGAGCCAACTGTTTAAAACCCTTACATTAACCTACAGTTGGACAAAATAATTAACACAAAGCTTACTTTATAATAAAGTGTTGAAAATAGCATGTAATTTAGTGAGTAATGGATTGAAAGTGAAAAGTAAAAGCAAAACACTTAATCTATTGGTGAACTCATGCTAACTACATAAAGCGAATTGCTCACTACACCTTTCTGTTGGCTTTAATTATCAACCATTTTAGGATCCATGGGAACTTATTTGCACTATAATACAGTACTCTAAATGTAAAAATAAATAAAAATAAAAATAAAAATTCCTGTGTACTGAATCGTGAATTGAGTTTCAGCTGAAACGAGTCACGTGACTCAACTCACACAAGTTTAAGCAAGTGCACCAAGTACCAAGCAAATGACAAAAACCGAGACAAATTTTTGTAGTCCAAATTCATTGAGAACCAGATTTGACAAGTTCCGAGGTGGTCGAGAACCGTAGTACCACTGTACTACTTACAGTAGGACAGGCATATACACATACAAATGGCATTCACAGCTTATTTCAAATAAGTAGCAGAAAGTCATACACACAAACATGAATAACTTACAAAAAAATCTTGAAACACATCAACCGAGTTAGAATAGTCTCTAGTCCAAACGTGAGCTAATGAGCACCTGTACACACAACCGGTAAGATTGTGTAAGTCACACACGCACACACGCACACACACACACACACACACACACACACACACACACACACACACACACACACACGCCTGGTATGTTTTGGGGACTTTCCAAAGACATAATAATTAACCAAAAGTAAATATTTTGGCTCCTTTGGTTTTTCACAAGTTCCTGTTTCTGTAAAAAAAAAAGCTTTCTTCATGGGGACCTGGCAAATATCCCACAAGGCAAAAAATGTCACCATAAGCTCTCCACAAGGATAAAAGCATACCTGGCACATGCCTGTATTTACGTCTGTTCCCTGCCAATGCACACAATTATATAGTGCCTTGCATAAGTGCTCATCTGATTTTAACTGTTCAACAGTTTGCAATGTTACAACTTAGAATTAAAATGCATTTATCTTGGTTGTTTCACCGACACATACAGTGGGGCAAAAAAGTATTTAGTCAGCCACTGATTGTGCAAGTTCTCCTACTTAGAAAGATGAGAGAGGTCTGTAATTTTCATCATAGCTACACTTCAACTATGAGAGACAAAATGAGAAAAAAAAAACATTTATTTTAAATTCTAAAGAATTTAATTGTAAATCATCGTGGAAAATAAGTATTTGGTCACCCACAAACAAGCAAACTGCTGAAGCTCTTCGTTCTCCAAATTGGACGAGGTAAGGTGATAGTTAAATAGGCGAAATGTTTGGACCTCGTTCTCTGTAAAAGGACACCTGTCACGCCCATCAAACAGTCAGACTTCCAAAGTTCAACCATGGCCAAGACAAAGAGAGGCTGTCAAAGTGACACCAGGAAGAGAAAAAAGAAAAGTGTAGACCTGCACCAGGCTGGGAAGAGTGACATTCTACAAAAATAGGCAAGTAAGGTTAGTGATGAATAAAATAAACTGTGGGACCAAATTGTTATAGACAAATGTAGACTGGTATATTTTGCCCCTTCTCATGAAGATCTCTCTAGAGCGTGATGTTTGAGGCTGTCCCTGGGCAATATAATCTTCAACTCCCTCCACAAATTTTCTTATGGATTGAGGTCTGGAGACTGGATAGGGCCAACTCCAGGACCTTGAAGTTCTTATTTAAGGAGTCCACTCCATCGTTGCACGAGCGTTGTGGTTTGGATCATTGTCATGCTGGAAGACCCAGCACGTTCCATATTCAATGCTCTTCATGGATGGAAGGAGGTTGTGGCTTATCTCCCGATTACATTTTTGGCCCTGTTCATTCTTCCCTAAACGGATCAGGTCGTCCTGTCCCCTTTGCAGAAAAACAGCCCCAAAGCATGATGTTTCCCAACCCCATGCTCACAGAGGTATGGTGTTCTTGAGAATGCAACTTCAGACGGCTCTGGACATGTACTGGCTTAAGCAGGGGCACACGGCCTGTCCCTCCTCGGGTTGTAGTGTTTACTGATGTGGCAGCCTTTGTACTTTGGTACCAGCTCTCTGCAGGTCATTCATCAGGTCCCTATGGTAGTTCTGGGATTTTGCATCACGTTCTCATGATCATTTTGACCCCACGGGATGAGATCTTGCGTGGGGCCCCAGATCGAGGGAGATTATCAATGGTCTTGCAGGTCTTCCAATTGCTCCCACAGTTGATTTATTCACACCAACCTGCTTCCCTATTGTAGATTCACTCTTCCCAGCCTGCTGCAGGTCTACAATTTTCTTCCTGGTGTCCTTTGACAGCTCTTTGGTCTTGAGTTTGGAGTCTGACTGTTTGAGGCTGTGGACAGGTGTCTTTTATACAGATATCGAGGTCAAACAGATGCCATTAATACAGGTAACAAGTGGAGGACAGAAGAGCTTCTTAAAAAAGAAGTTACAGGTCTGTGAGAGCCAGAAATCTTGCTTGTTTGTGGGTGAACAAATACTTATTTTCCACCATGATTTACAATTAAATACTTTAGAAATCCTACAATGTGATTTCCTGGATTTTTTTCTCATAGTTGAAGTGTAGCTATGATGAAAATTACAGACCTTTCTCATCTTTCTAAGTAGGAGAACTTGCACAATCAGTGGCTGACTGAATACATTTTTGCCCCACTGTATGTTTCTTAACAATCGGAATGTGAAACATGTTACTTATGGCGACACATAGGTTAATTAAACAAAAAGCAGACATCTGGTCATTGTATAAGTATTCAGCCAACGGGATAACTAGTTGGTTGCACCACATTTGCTGCAATTACAGGTTACATCTAAAAGGCACAGTCAGTCATGCCTGTGTGCCACGCCAAACCCAGCTGTAAACATTACTCAAACATGGCTCAAAACGCAGTGGTGGGCTGGTGTGTTATGCCTAAAGCATATGGGTGGGCTATGTGTAGGACTAAATAAGACACCACTCTCCATTCGGCTGTCTACTGACTTGGCTTTGTGCATGTATGTAGTTGTATAGCCTGTTTGTGTCTATTGTCAGTATAAATGCACAGTATAACAGAATTACACAGATATAGAACTTGTTTTACCTCACTGACGTAACTGTTTTTGTCCAAGTGTGTCCTAACCAAGCCCGTCCGGTGCAGAAATGCTGTAAGGGGTGTCACTGAGGTCACCATGACGTACACATTCACTATAGCAACCAGGCCTTGATTGGCACTGCCGGTCTGGGGGGTTAGTCTCCTAAAAAACATGAGAAAACAATAAACAAAGTTTGAAACACATTAAATATGGCATTCTTCAAATGTTTCAAAGCTGTTCTTTCTCCAAAATATCAAAGATCTAACCAGATATTTTCACTGTGATATGTTTCTTCTGGACCTGAGCTGGATGCTACACAGGCAGGTAGTATTATGGGTAAAGACACACCTGGAAAAAAAAGAAGAATGAAACATGAATGAAATTGCAAAATTCCAAAGTGCAAAAAAACGCAACACAGACACACCCTAGACAGGGCGCCAGTCCATCCCAGGGTTC
Source organism: Ancistrus triradiatus (assembly GCA_025084515.1). Taxonomy (NCBI): domain Eukaryota; kingdom Metazoa; phylum Chordata; class Actinopteri; order Siluriformes; family Loricariidae; genus Ancistrus; species Ancistrus triradiatus. The sequence goes on from JAJAGP010001333.1 coordinate 168,372, forward strand.
TGTAAACACAACACCAGACCTTCTCATTGCAAGCCCCTACTGGAATTTGAACCCATGCCCTCAGGAACTGCCGCTTGCAGCAGCTGGCTCTTACCAGTCATGGTAAGAGAAAACAATACAACAAAAAATTTGGTGTGTGCAAAAGTTAGGCCACCTTTAAACATTGCTGGTTGTTTCTGCCCTTTCCCTTTACTCTTTTCCTGTTCTGGCATTTTGACTGGGACATAAAACAGCCCACATTTTTTTGGGACATTGGCATGTCATGGCATCCAGTCCAGCAGCTTCCAAGAGCCACTGTACACTAACCAGGCAGTGATGTTATAAATACAAACAAAAACCAGAAAAAAAATTTTCAATGTTACCTTATTGAAAGAAAAAAAAAAACACAAATAAAACCAAATTGTACAAATCCTGTATCACGTAAATGTGCAAATATAATAGCACACTTATACGGGAGAGAACCTAATTGTTACACTATGGCACCTCAAACAAGAAATAATTGCTTCACACATGCCCAGTGTACAGTATGTTTATGAGTTCTGAGCAAAGCCTCCGGGTCCACAGCTTTTCCCAGCTACCCCCTCAAACAACTGCAATTCAGTCATCAAACAGAGGTTATGTGGGAGGTTAGCTGAATAGAGCACACAATATTGTTCCAGTTCTTGAGACAATGGCCTGCTTTCACAGGGAGCAGCATGGTTACCCCGCAGACGGCCATGGGGCAAATCAGTAACTCCAATATCTTCAACAAGAAAACGTATTTAGCAGTGATGACCATAATTATCCTTAAGTAGTAAACACAAAGAGTCATCATCCTCATAAAGCTTACAAAATGCTGCCATTTATCTGGCTTGTTTATTCAGAAAAGATTAGTCTCTTTGTGTGCTTATGAGAATGAGTTAATTGACCATTATGAAGATACCATGTATTTACTCTGTAAACAGTTATAGTGAGGGGGCATTTCATATAATACCCCCTACAAAGCTACGTTTTCTCACTAATTAAAGGTTGAGCAGAGAAGGGTTTGCTTGACCGACACATATACACATGCGCACGGAGAGCTAAATATAACCAAGAGTGATTTATTAAAGTATTAAATTATCTTGTTGATATTATAAGATGATGATCAAGAGACGCAGGAGGCAACAGGCAGGTCTGGTAAGGTTACCAGTGTGCCACCGTCATGTAGCACATTTACTCATTTAGCAACCATGCTGACCTGTTCTAAATATTGTTGTTCTAAATTATACATTGTTTGTTAATGCCCTTTGCCAAGTTCTCTAATGGTCAGGACCTCACAGGACCACCACAGATCAGGGACTATTTGTGTGGCGGGTCATTCTCAGCACTGCAGTCACACTGACGTGGTGGTGGTGGTGTGTTAATGTGTGTTGCGCTGGTATGAGTGGATCAGACACAGCTGTGCTGCTGGAGCTGTGAACCACCTCCTTGTCACTGCTGAACTGAATTTAGTCCACCAGCCAAAAATGTCAAGCCACCAGCATCCTGTAGGCAGCATCCTGATGAAGGATTAGAGGATGGCTGACACAAACTGTGCAACTGTCTTTACAAGCTGAAGCAATATGGTACATGTGTCTAATAGAGTGTACAGTGAGTGTTTAAAAACTCAAGAGGCACTACTGTGTTTGATCCACTCATACCAGAAAAACTGGTACAACCCCACCAGCACTGAGAATGATAGTACCACCAAAGTAGTACCTGATCTGTGTTGGTCCTGACCATTAGAGAACAGACTAAAGGGGACTAAAAGTAGGTAGAGAAATTGATGGACTACAGTCTGTAATTGTAGAACTACAAAGTGCATCTATATGGTAACTGATATGGACAACGAGAGTAGTGCAGTAGGAGGTTATGTCAAATACAGTGATCGGTGAGTGTATGTATATATAAAACATTTTTTCCAAAGATTCAAGTTGTCACTCAAATTGTCATACTGTTTTATGAGAAAAATGTAAAACAGAATAGTTTTTCAGTAGTGTAGGATCTCAGACTTTGAAGCCCGACAGTACCTCACCTCAATTCAGGTGGAGTATCAACCAGAGCAACTCAGCTGGTAGGGCATTGGTTTACAACTGGCGCAGAACCACTCTGCTTACAGAGTTGTGTTCAGTCTTGAAGTTGTTTTTGATGTTGCGGTTCGAAATGTTTAAATCAAGGAGAACCGTGAAAACCAAAAACATAAGGTTGTTTAGGACCCAATTGCAGTTAGCTCCAGATGGAATAGGTAAACCAAAATAAGTAAATGAAGAAACTAAATACACAGTACATGAACAAAACAAAAGGAAGGAATGGGTCTGCTGATGATGCGGTACCTGGGGATCGAGCCCTGGTCGCTGACGCTGATGTCAATACATCTTCATTGCAATTTTGTTATACATGAACTTATAATCATATCAATTGAGATAGATCTATTTGACTAGATAAATTAGTTTAATTCTCACATTTCTCATCTAAACCACCCAAGGAGGTTGGGTCCCTTATTGAGTCTTGGTCCTCCCAAGGTTTCTTCCTCATAACACTTAGGGAGTTTTTCCTTGCCACTGTCACCAATTTGGGAATGGGCCTTGATATTAGAAGATAATCTAAAATTGTAAACCCGCTTTGAGACAATGCTCCATTGTAAAAAGCGCTATATAAATAAATCTGACTTGATTTGACTACTGAATTAAGGATTCACAGTTCTCTGTGTTTTGTGTGGTCCTGTTTCAATAAGCCTGTCAGCATTATGGGTAATTATCATAGGAGGTAGATCTGTACGAACTTCATGATAACATCCATGAATCATAGTTCATTAAATATAAGACAGTGCTACCTCCTCACTCCAGTTCTCATACGACTTCTTGAAAGCTGCCATGTGGACATTTAGGATTCTGAACTGGCACAGTTACCAACCTGACAATCGGCTGTCCATTAGAAACCTGCAGACTCCACCCATGTCCATAAATGCGCCAACAAACGCAGGTATAACGTTGACCTGTGAAGAGTTTGAACCATGTTAAGTTCTGATATTACCTTAACACATATATACTGTACAATTTAGCTACACCCAATAAACCTTCAAAATAAACACAGTTGTGCCCAGCAGAAGACTATAATTGGCTCGTAGGCTTAGTTACAGTATGGTGGCATGCTAAAATATGTCAGCTATGAATTGGCTTTATTTGGACTGCTTATTTGGGGACTGGACTGAGATCACTGTACACCATGCTGAGGTCTTCCTTCTACAAATATTTTAACTCTCAGTGTCATGTCAATATCCCAAAGCTTCACTTTTACTGACATTTAACACAATACTAATACAATTAATCAATCGAGCAGCTTACAAATTTAAAGATGACAAATTTAAGCAGTAAAGTGAACAGGGTTTTTAAAAAGTTTTTACAATGTTAATGTCACCGTAAGCCATTCTCAGCACTGGAGTGACGGTGGTGTGCTAGTGTGTGTTTTGTGTCCTTTCACAGACACTCTTATCCAGAGTGATTTATAACTGATACAATCCAAGCAATTGTTGGTTATGGGCCTTGCTCAAGGACCCAACAGTGGCAGCTCATCTGAGGTGGGATTTGAACCCTAGACCTTCTACTCCAGAGTCCAGTACCTTAACCGCTAGGCTAATACACAGTCCAGTATCAGACACAGCAGTGCTGCTGGACTGAATGTGCACACTACTAGACGCATCTACCATATTGCTCCACCTTGTAGATGTAAAGTCAGAGACAGTAGCTAATCTGTTGCTACTCAGTTTGTGTCATCCTTCATCATGCTCACAGGATGCTGCCTACAGGATGCTGGTGGCTGGACATTTTTGGTTGTACATTTGGTTGTTGTGTCCTATGGGGGTCCTGACCATTAGAGAACAAAGTAAATGGGATTAACAAAGTATGTAGTGAAACAGATGGACTGCAGTCTGTAACTGAAGTACCGAAAAAAAAAGTGGCTGGTGGGTTTACATACTAAAAGATATACTATATATTAAATATATACTATACTATACTATACTATACTATACTATACTATATATTTGATAAGATACTATTACTATCTGTATAAAAGCAGTGTTGGAACAGGGAATGATACTGGAGATGTTGTTACTACAGCCTCTGGGACAGTATTTGGACATTATTGCACTAACAGATGTATTGTATTGCTATTTTAACTGCAAGGCACAATCAAAAAGGGCCACTTGGCATTTTGTAGCAACATTTCATACCCTCTGGTGTACCCCTAGTTGCCCTACAGCAAAACAACAGAATAGCTAGCACAGTTTCCACTTAAATGCAAAAGGATGCAAAAGGTGGCTACTTTGGGGAGTCAAAAATGATGATTGAATGATTTCCTTATCCACAATTGTTTATGTGTTCTATATTTTTTAAAGGTGTACTAAGACATTCACACTTCACATTCTTATCCGCTTATCCTCAACAGGGTCACGGGAAAGCCAGTGCCCAGCCAGCAGCACAAGGCGCAAGGCAGGAACAATCCTAGACAGAGCGCCGACCTATCTACTAAGACATTAAACTGTGTAAATATCAACCAAAACTGGAAAAAATAGGGGTGTTCTAAAACTTTTGACCGATAGTGTATCATATTAAATGTATATATGGCTGGACTCACTCTGTGGTAAGGCCGCGAATGGGCAAAGCTGATTTTTCTGAGGCAACTTTTCTCAGCTCCTTTAAGGCATATGAAGAGGGACCATTCCTGACCACCTGCAGACGGAGAAATGACAATAACAGAAATAAACTTGAAGGATCAGAATCTCTCAAATCTAATGTCATGAGAAAATAATACAAACTTGATTAAGCAAACTTTCATTTACAATTTCAAAAACAAATTCCAGCCTTGTCTCAACTTGATACAGTGATATTATTAAAAATCTGAAATCATCACATCCTACTGGAGCCTACGTTTCAAAGTAAAAATATGGATGTGTTAAGTCAATATTCCCTAGTGTGAAGACAAAGGCTTTTTATACCCCCTAAACATCAGCAGAGGAATGTATATAACCATACACCAACACACAAAGATATTAACACTTTTACTTTGGTTTTATTTAAGAATAAAATCTATAAAGTTCCCCTTTCTCTAAAGGACAGCACTGAAAGATGATTGTTGTAGTTTAAAAAAAGACAAAAAAGATTAAAAGGCTAAAAACCAAAGCTGAAATTTTTTATTGTCATAAATATAGGCCTTAAGGCTAAAGCCCTCCTGTTCCTAATTAACCTGTTATTGTGAGGTTATAGAAGTAAAGCTAAGAGCAGGGATTATCCAGAATCCTAGCAAATTGCTGGATTATGGAGATCAAATACTCGGTATGGAAAATGCCTTCATTTCCAGTATATTTAGCGCTCATATTCATATTTAAAGATAACATCAACCACATGGAACTACAGTGGTGCTTGAAAGTTTGTGAACCCTTTAGAATTTTCTATATTTCTGCATAAATATGACCTAAAACATCATCAGATTTTCACACAAGTCCTAAAAGTTGATCAATAGAACCCAGTTAAACAAATGAGACAAAAATATTGTACGTGGTCATTTATTTATTGATGGAAATGATCCAATATTACATATTAGTAAGTGGCAAAAGTATGTGAACCTCTAGGATTAGCAGTTAATTTGAAGGTGAAATTAGAGTCAGGTGTTTTCAATCAATGGGATGACAATCAGGTGTGAGTGGGCACCCTGTTTTATTTAAAGAACAGGGATCTATCAAAGTCTATCACTGCATTCCAGCATAAGAACCTTATCCCATCTGTGAAACATGGTGGTGGTAGTATCATGGTTTGGGCCTGTTTTGCTGCATCTGGGCCAGGACGGCTTGCCATCGATGGAACAATGAATTCTGAATGATATCAAAGAATTCTAAAGGAAAATGTCAGGACATCTGTCCATGAACTGAATCCCAAGAGAAGGTGGGTCATGCAGCAAGACAACGACCCTAAGCACACAAACTGTTCTACCAAAGAATGGTTACAGAAGAATAAAGAAAATGTTTTGGAATGGCCAAGTCAAAGTCCTGACCTCAATCCAATGGAAATGTTGTGGAAGGACCTGAAGTGAGCAGCTAATGTGAGGAAACCCACCAACATCCCAGAGCTGAAGCTGTTCTGTACATAGGAATGGGCTAAAATTCCTCCAAGCCGGTGTGCAGGACTGATCAACAGCTACAGGACTGAACAACACACCAGATACTGAAAGCAAAGGTTCACATACTTTTCCACTCACTAATATGTAATATTGGATCATTTTCCTCAATAAGTAAATAGTATAATATTTTGTCTCATTTGTTTAACTGGGTTCTCTTTATCTACTTTTCGGACTTGTGTGAAATCTGATGATGTTTATGCAGAAATATAGAAATTTCTAAAGGGTACACAAACTTTCAAGCACCACTTTAAGAAGCATGTAGATTTCTGCTGTTGTGTGACAGAAAGTAAAGGGAACTTAACAAAGAGGCACATCTGGGAGCAATTGTGGTGGTCAGCAGAGCTTAAGGAAATGGGCTGTGTACATTTGGTGTGGTGTTCAGGCACTGATGTGTGTGCTACACTGCTTTAAATGACAGGAAGTACTGTCCAAACCTGTGGCCATTGTCAGGAATCTCCCTACTAAATTCTTACAAAAACCAACAAATGATCATCTGTTTCATACAGAAGCTAACACCATACAGTACAACCATTTCAGCCACTATGTAATACAGTATATTTAGCAACACCAGCATATTCAACATTATACACTCTATTGTGAATATAACATTAACGGATGTCACAAATGAAAATAAATAACATACAATAATTGAAACCTTTTAGTAAACCAGTGGAATTAGCTTATGGTCTTGTGCAGTAAACAGGTAAAAGCTAAAGAACCTTCATAAACAGGCTTATGCCAGCCAAGAGTATTTCATGCATGACAGTGTAATACTTTGAGATAATCAGCTAGATAAGTTACATTAATATAACTGAAGGGAAGATACTACTGAGCAATGCAATGACATTAATAACAGGATTTCCCAACCTTTGTCGACATTTTACAATGAGAAAGCTCAAAATTGGATGGATACAGGTACAAGGAGGTCTGCACATCTGTATAGTGCACTCCACCCATAAAGCACCATAGAAACATTTTATACCACAGAAATGTATGCATGTAGTAGCTTTTAAAGCTCTGTATTTACCTTTGAGCATTTACCCCCATAGATGTGAATGTCTTGCTGACGCCACATTTATTCACCACAGCAAATAGGTTATCTTAGGGTAAGAAAAGTTTTTTTTCCAATTTCTCATCAAAAGTCACCTGGGGCACACCTGCTAATTGACTACACATACAAATCACTACTGTTTATTTGAGATTTTTAGTAATCCGGGCCAAAGTTACAGCTCTTCCTTAAAGTCCCAACAGTGGCAGCTTGGCAAAGTCTAAATTTGAGCCTTCTGATTACTAGTCCAGAGGAATAAACTGTAGCTGGGATTAGTAAATCTACCACAAGAAAAGTCTGCCTAGTTCAGGAAGGCTAGCATTCTCATTGTAAAGCCAATCCCACAACAAAGCGGACTGATATAAATAACAGACAACACTGCATTAAAGTGCTTATGGAGATTATTACATAGTCAGATTATATATAACCCATACAAAACCATTCAGTGTGCATGAACAGGCCTAAAATCCATGCAGTAAAAGAGATATTTGGGGCTGTATGCTATTTGTGATAGCATGAGGTAATATCTACTAAAAAGAAGAAATAGCACTAGTAAGTCACTCTGAATAAGGCCATCTGTTACATGCTGCAAATGCAAATGTAGCATTCTGCACTTTTTTGTAGTAAATCCTGTCAAAACAAAGCCCACACTTGGCTGATGTCTGGATTAGTATCTCAACTCTGTAGTGTAGGTAATTAACGTGCTATATACTAAAGGTGGCATATATTATAGTGGCAACACAGCACGATTACACACTCTCCACACATGGGGGAAAATCACAAATGTAGGGATATTTCGGTGGTAAGATTTAAAGAGCAAGCACAGAGACACAACCTGTCCTGTGTGTGGTAGACTAGCATGTGTGTGTCAATACGGTTGGCAATCGGCTGCTTACAGACTGCTTATGGGTTAAGAATACAATAAATACCTACCACATATGTGTAAGCACTATATATACACCTGTTCTAAGTCTCAGGTTTCACACACAGTCTATTACACCATTCATTTCACTGACATAACTGTACACTATATTTATTAAAACACAGAGTATCAGCTGTACATGGATTACTACATAAAATACGATGACAAGTCTACATTTCAAAGATTTGAAGACCCTTCTAGCATATCAGATTCCATATATTCATCAGTGTACATGACACAAATGGCTCTAATAAACTAAGTGTGATATTTGGTTAAATAAGTAAACTGGGCAGCAAAATGTATTAATTTATTTTTTGGAAGAGAATCTCTAAAAGGTGGACTTCATAGTACTTTCTTAACCTGAATGAGAATCTGGTTTCAGAATATTTACAGAACTAGGCAATAAAAGAGAGAGCTATTAAAGTTTACAATAGGTTAATTGGTATAGTATATATAAAATAGTATGTTACATAAACAAGGCTGTTATTACATTTCATAAATTGTATATATAAACTTCTATGAAAATGGAAAAAAGGGAGCAAAATTGCAAACGTTGTTCCACTCATTATTAATGGCTTCAAACAGCTGAAGAATACAGGTAACGACAATAAGTACGTAAATAGCTGAAAGTCATATACACAAACGTCCACAAAAAACATGAGCAAGCAAGCACAAGACACACACACACACACACACACACACACACACACACACAAACGATGGACTTTCTGCCCTTAAACCCCCACTGAAGCTGATGACCAGCTGTTTACAGCCACAATGTACAGAGTAAAAAGACAGACTTTTATTTCCTTTTATAATTTATTAGAATTGGTAAGACCTTGGTGAACGGATGTTGATCCGATGGTCATTAAACAGTGCTTACATGTAGTTGAAAACAGAAATGGAAAAATGTTTCACAAAGTTTGTGTTTAATGTGAGACAAATTATTCTATATAGGATTCAAATCTGGACCAGATTTTGGCTTCTGACCATTAAAAAGGCATATGGCAAGAACATTTTGCCCATGCTGGGAGAACCTGTGAGAACAAATATGGAGGTCCAACTTTTATCCTAGTCAGCCTCTTTTCAACCAAAGTAGTCCTTATAGCATTTTTAATGATGGGTGTAAAAGAATATTTTGGAGATTTTAATGTCAACTGCAGATGTAGCAGAAAGAATTTAGACTATATTACACAGTTTCTTGGCGTTATAATGGTGGATGGGGAATCAGCACAACACTTAAATACACAAAAGCACAGCTTTTCAGCAGAGTGGAAAAGACATGTACCATGAGTTTTAGCCTGCAACTGACAGGAAACTGCAGCTCAATAGTGGGCACTGTTTGGATGTCCCAACAGGTCCAGTCATGTTTCTGCAGACCATTGGTGACTCAATTTGTAGGTTTGGGCTCCCAAAAATAAGCTGTTGCACTTCACAAACAATGAAAATAGCTGTGATTGTTAAATATGGGAGCTCACTGGAACATGTAGTGCATAGTATAGATAATAATATATGAGCATACTGGAACAAAAAACTGGGTAGTTCTGAAACAGCCTGCAAAATACATAGGAAACAGGTATTGTTTTGCATGGTACAAAATTTCTGTTATCCAGTGTTATCATTCCAGGTAATTTATTGGCAGATTTTCTCAGAGTGGCTGCATTCTTCCATAACAGTACACTCTATGGGAGTTTATAACCCAGCAGAGGAGGGGAGGGAGACAGGAAGGGACGGGACAATCCACGGGGAATTCAACAGGTCAACTGGGATGCAGAAATTCATCTGAGGTCAAAATCAACAGATCTAAGCAATAAAGGAATAGTCCAGCATTTTAAGCTAATCTGTAACTACCACAACTTTAATGGGTGAGTGATGCCCTTAACAATCATCTTGACGCATTCCTCTGTACAGACAAACCCAAGTTTGTGACCACTGCCTGTGTGGAATTTTTTCAAACTCTGCCTGAGTTTCTTCCAGGTACTGCGGTTTCCTCCCACATTCCAAAGACATGCGTTTGGTTAACTGACATCACTTAAAGCACCAACGTGTTTGTGTGTGTGTGTGCATGTGTGTGCCCTGCGATGGACTGGCACCCTGTCTAGGATTGGATCTCTGCTTGCACCCTGTGTTGATGATTAGGTCCTGACTCAACATGACCCTAAACTGAACTAATCGCCTATAGAAAGTGAGTGACTGAGTGAGATCTGACCATTTAAAAGGCAAAAGGCATATGGTATGAACATTTTGCCTACACTGGGAGGACCTGTGTTCTATCCTGGTCACCCTCTTTACAACCAATGATGGGTGTAAAAGAGTATTTTGGAGATTATAATGTCAACTGCAGATGTAGCAGAAAGAATTTAGACTATATTACACAGTTTGGAGTGCGTGAGTGAGTGAGTGAGTGAGTGATCACTACCATTGCTTACGTTTTCCCTGTGTTTTTTACGGTATTCAGGGACACACACAAGTAATTTTCATGATTTAACTCCACTTTTTCCAAATCAGGGTTTCAGGGGCACATATTACTGTAGAACACAGGGTGCAGGGCTGCCAGTGATGGGGGATAATCCCCTGACCAGCGTTTCCTCTCTCAGTCACAGCCAATTGTGCCTCTATGTGACATTCGACCTGCCTGGAAGGCACCGCCAGGACTCAAATATGAATCAATGCAATCATGGGCTAGCGTATTAAACCACTGCACAACCGGAGCATCTCACAAGTATAGTAGTTGAACCCAGTCATCACTCTGGCTGAGCTCCAAAGATCCTGTGCGGAGATGGGATCACTCTGGGCTTTATGGCAAAGTGGCCAGACAGAAACCTCTCCTCAGTAAAATACATGTGTAAAAATAAATAACCCACCTAAAAATTCCAGGCAGGCTTTCATGTGTCTTTTACTGAGGAGAGGCTTCTGTCTGGCCACTCTGCCATAAAGCCAAGATTGGTGGAGTGCTGCAGTGATGGTTGACCTTCGTGAAGTTGCTCAGGATCTTTGGAGCTCAGGCAGAGTGACTGTTGGGTTATTGGTCACTTATTTTACCAAGGCCTTTCCTCTCCGATGACTTAGTTTAGTGGCCTTACTTAGTTCTTTGTAGCTCTCTCCAGATCTATGCCTCTACACAATCCCACTAGATCATTGTACCACCTAAGTGCCCAAAACCATTGGGATATATAACACAAATTATAAACTTTACATTTACAGCATTTAGCAGACGCCCTTATCCAGAGCGACTTACAACTGATACAGTCTTACAATCCAAGCAATTGTGGGTTAAGGGTCTTACTCAAGGACCCAACAGTGACAGCTTGGCAGAGGCGGGATTTGAACCCTGGACCTTCGGGTCCAGAGTCCAGTACCTTAACCACTACTCTACCACAATGAAATTCTTTCTAAAATACACAGCAACTGATTAAATGTACTTCATCACATGTGGATGAAATGTCTCATGTAGGACCGAGCACAATGATGAGCAAAATGATGCCTAATACTTACATACGTGAGATGCAAGCTTATGTGGCATGTTGACTGTAAAGTATTTCATGTTTTGTGTAGAGAAATACATAGCAAATACATTTCATTTCATTTTATCACACTTCCTGTGCAGTATGCCACAAACTTTGGTGTTATGACTGTGTGTGCCTATATACAGTGGGGTCCAAAAGTCTGAGACAACTAGTGAAAATGCTTGTTTGGATCTTTATGGAGGATTCATATTACAGCAGAATAAAGACTCAAACATGCATCAAAGCTTTGCAACAACTATGACCAAGGAGTGCTGATAGTCATGGACTTCCTCCACAGTCACCTGAACAAAACTCCATTTATTTGAAGACAGAGAAGGCAAAGACATCAGTAACATTACAAGATGCTAATTTTGTATTGTTTTAATCAGTTTATTATTAAAAATACTGAAAAGTCTCGACTAGTTCCCCAAGTGTTTTGACCCTGGATGGATGTTGCATGAAGGAAAGCTTTTAAGAGTGAACTGTTTCCACTTAGGCAGGGTAGCAAACTGTAGTTTTACATTGAAACTGTAGCCTATTTGACTTCTTTAGTTTTAACCTGTATTGTAATGCTGTTTGACTGCACATACAGACCTCTCCCATCATGCATGAGTGTGGCACTGGTATCTGCGTAGCGGCCTTGGTTCACATGGTAACCCTGCTCCTGGAGAACTCTTAGATAGAGCTGCACCTCTGTGCTTGAGGCAACATACTGTCCGGTTAACAAAACTGCTCTCCCTGAACAGCTCCTTTTAGACCAGTGCACCTGAGAGAGACAGAGCGAGAGACAGAGAGAGAGAGAGAGACAGGGATGTTTACCTAAAATGCAGAAAGACTCTCCTTCAAATAACCATTTGAACAAAACTCATTTGAATACCAATATGGTGCTAAAAAGCAAACTGCCTGATTTGGCTCTTGCACAAAAATATCATCAAACAACAAATAAAAAAGCAAGAACACATGAGTACACTTATGAGTACACTTGTCAACATGGTCTTACCACTGATAATGAATAAAAAGTAGCAGAGCTCCATATTATTACAGAAGCGGTGAGCACCTTATAGTTTGAACATTATGATTAAAAATCTTAGCAGTGTCTTAACATGTTCACAATTTTACCTGAAGCAACATGAAATAATCACTAGTCATGTTACATGTAAAGATCATAACACTGCTCTCTAATTGGCTGATCAGCATAGCCTACTGAGGCACATATGCTCATTATAGGTCTGTTGTGGAGATCGCTGTCACTAAAAGCCAGAAATAGGGGTCAGGGAAGCATGTGTCAAGTTTACGCACAAAAGGATTAGAACTTCAAAGAACCGAGCTTGAAAAGAATCAAGACGATGAGACTAAGGTCATGACCATCAAGCTAGAGGAGTCTGCGACAGGAGTCAGTCAGCCAGGCGACAAAGTGAGAGATGAGATGAACCATGAGAAAATACAATCCATACAATGCACTCCACCAGAGAGTCTCTACCAGCAGTAATTCAAGGTGACAGGCAGAGGTGTATAGTAACAAAGCATAAATACTTAATTACTGTACTTCAGAAGATTTTGTAAATATTTCTACTTGGTATTTTTTATCAGATGACTTTCACTTTTACTTCACTCTATTTTGATATGAAAATAGGTACTTTTTCTACCCAGACCCTTCCGATACTTGTGCCAATACAAACAGCTGAGGCACATCTAAGAGGCTCCCACACAACCTGTTTACCATAGATACAAGCAAACAAACAAAAAAAAGCTGCAGGTCAGCCTTCTGCTTTCTCTGTCACCATAGAGATAACACATTCATGAAAATTAGCACTGACTTATGGGGTGGTATACTCAATATGGATGTTTCTGCAAGTGACTATGCAGGCACTTCAAATACTTGTGTGGACGATGACCATTCATGGATACATTTGAGTAAAAGGCTCAAAATACTGCATGAAATGTTATGTGTCTGTACATAGCTGCACTAAATGTACTACTTGGCCCTGCTTTGCTGACACTTTTAGGTGCTTTGCCATGCATTTACTCATTAAATTCTTGTTACGGTTCATCTAGGTATAACCGTGTTTAAACAAGGGATTTTTAGGACCCAAGTGCAGGAGTTCCAGACGGAACTAAATAAAAAGAAAACTACAAAATAAACAAAGAAATGAATAAAAAGGGAAAGTGTGGTGTGTGTGGGTGAAAACAAAAACAGTGGCTGGGGATCAAACCCTGGGCACAGTCATCAGTAATAAGCGCGTAAACCAAACGTGCCACTCAGCCGCTGCGGGGAAAAAAAGTAAAACAAATGAAACTAAAGGAAATGCCATAAGCGCTCAGTGCACCCAGAGCGACGATACCTGAGCTGAGTGGCATGGATGCGGAAGACAAAGGACGAGGCTGAATAAGCAGCCCAGCATCCTTTCAAAGCTCGTTCACGTGGGGAGCACTACTTCCCGTGATCGCGGTTATGAGGGGTGACTTTAAAGCCCGAAAGGGCTGCCGGTGAGTGAGGGAGAAGAAGAAGAGACGGTGGGGCCGCAAAGACGGCGAACAGGGGGACATAGCGGGATCCTTGCCCTATGCTATAAACTAAATCCTAGCGATCCCTTAAGCCTCCAAGCTGTACAATTGCTGGCGGTCTACGAACCGCCAGCTACCTGCTTTCCCTGTCAAAATAGAAAATGGAAATGCCCAAAAAGGCACACCACGGCCGCGACAGCATGCAAAACGGGACTGGTGAGGTCCCAAATACTAAGGATGCAACAGCCTGTGGTGCTCAGAAACGTGCTTACAAAGGTGAGTTCACAGGTGTCACAAATCTTTCAATAAACACCCATTAGCATGGGCGCATCCATGCTTTCGCAAAACCGATCCCCGCCGTATCTGTAGAACCAATGTTGCCATCTAGTGTTGGCGCATGGCTCCTGACAGTAACCCCCTCTCCATGAGGCAAGACTGAATAAGCAGCCCAGCGTCCTTTCAAAGCGCTATTGTGTGGGGAACTGCTAACCATGCTAAATATGGTAACTACTACATACTTGTACATTTGACACTTAAGTAAAAAAATTCGTTGAAACAAATTCTTCTCTCAGTCCAATGATGAGCCCCCTCTTCAAAATGTCTTTGAGTATGTCGTAGAGGCATGTCTACCAGTCAGTGATCTCTCACCTAGAGGTATACTACCCAAAAGTAGCCTATGAGAGCCTTTTTATAGGGCAGTGGGGGAAGCATCTTTTGTGACAAAACCCAGTGTCTAATCAGACCACACCTGTAATCATTTACATATCTGCCTACCGATATGTAAATGACATAACAGCATAACATAAATGAGTTTTGCAGCAATCCAACATTTCCATCTGGGTGTGGTTTTTTTGTCAGTGAGTATTTATTTCTGTGTGTGATTCATCTATGGAACTTATGGTCATATGACAGAAATGAAGTTTGGTGGTCTGACCTGGGAAATAACCAATAGGGTATAGACCTCTGTTCATAACTACAACACCAATTGTAGTCCAGTTGGCTTGACTAACAATTGAAAACTACATAACTGTTCCTGTACACACAGTACATGAATAGAGGAAATGGAAAAGCTTGAACAACACACAAAAACGCAAACTGTAATATAGAAGTGATAATTAGAGAGATTATTTCTAAGAGTACGATGAGTGATGGTCATGTAAAAAACAGTTGTAGGGCAATACAGGGAAATCTGTATGATGGCTATTATGTTAATAACATTTATTACTTAATGCATAAATCATGTGTATCACAATATGAATAAAAAATGGAATACATTAAAATCTCAATGCAAACTGTACATATACAGTTACTGATTGGAGATATTGCTATGCACAAATTGTCAGACGTCCCCTACACCATCTCTATCAATGGGAATGGACAACCATAGCTCCAACACTGACTAGATAAGCTTATTATTGGGGTCGTGGATGATTCTGAGCAGAGAGTGCCATGGTAGTTAACTTATAGCTGTGTATGATTGAGATCATGTCCTATCTTGACCCATTAATTAAAGGCGCCTAAAATAATTATGATCATAAAAGTACATAAAATTGTGCAGTCCTAATCTAAGCTATTTCTAAGAACATGTTTACTTTCCTTTGTTGAACTGAAGATAAGCAAGAGGCTATTTTTATTATTCCTTTTCTTTCGGTTTGTTTCTCTCCCTGTTTGTCTTCAAATGCCTGTTTGCTTCAAGCCTTTTCAGGGAAGTTCCATAATGAAATAATATTGTCTGAGTCTTGGTCACAGTCAGGCACCTGGAAACGAACACAGAGTCGTAATTGCATGGTTTAGATTAACATCTGCCGCCGGAGGTCTGCAAGAGAGAAACGAGACGGAAGGAAAAGAGGATGGCAGTGACCTAACTGATGGACAAGATATAAGATAAACAATAAAAGAGCTATAAAATTGTTCAGGACAGAAAGCAGACCTTGAAATTAAATTGGGGGTCTAAGGACTAAAGCACTAGCAGAAGAAGGAAGGAGACATGGAGAGAGACGTCACTTTGTGCATGGCTCTGGGCATGGAGTTCTGTACTCTGATGTGGCTAAGCTCACAGATTTAAATATATGTGAGTTGAAAGTAGTATACCGCAAAGCAACAGTGAGAGAGCCCAAGCAACGACAGGGATAGACAGAAACTGAAAGGCTAATAGAGACTAGCAGATGGAGCAAAAATCTGAACTTATCACTGGCATTTCCTGCAACCTTTTAGAATGGGTTCCCAGAAGCACTTCACTGTGAACTAACTGTTCCAGGAAAAATACGATGATACTCACTCTGCCATTTTATTATAATGGTTTGACCAGGCATATTGAATAAGAATAATGATCAGAAACTGGGTAATAAAAACAAAAGCTAGTTGAAAAAATTCTAATTCACTATGAATGTACTATACTGGGGCCTTTAAACAGGACTTCCACTTTGGAACCTTTACCATAGGCTCTGGATGAAATGGAAGTTAAGCATCCAATGCACTTAGCATATTTAAGGTTGCAATATCAATTTATGTTGATGTTGACTGGATTTCGATTTTAATAACTCAAAAAATGTTGTCTAATCTTCTTTTAAGACTAAAAACGTCTCCAACAGGCAGCAGTTTTAATTAAATTAAATGTGATTAAGTTGTATAAGTGTTCTGAGGTTAGTGTAGTCGCTTCACAGCTACAGAGTTCCCAGGGGAAATTCCTGGTCTGGACTCTTCCTGTTTTGAGTTTGTTGTATATTTTGTCCATGTAGTGTCCAACAATTCACTCTAAGGCATCCCAGTGTGAGTGAGTATGGGTGCATCTGCCCTGCGTTCGATTGGTGCCCTGTCTAAGGTTGGTCTTCACGTGCACCCTGTGCTGCTAGTTAGGCCCTGGCTCCCCGCTGTGGATGAGCATCAACAACTCTTTTTCTGAGCTCCTCAGAAATCTCCTTTGTTCGTGCCATGATACACTTCCACACACGTGTTGTGAAGAGCAGACTTTGATAGATCCCATTGACTGAAACACCTGACTCTGATTTCACCTTCAAATTAACTGCTAATCCTAGAGGTTCACATACTTTTGCCACTCAATAATACATAATATTGGATCATTTTCCTCAATAAATAAATGACCAAGTATAATATTTTTGTCTCATTTGTTTAACTGGGTTCTCTTTATCTAATTTTAGGACTTGTGTGAAAATCTGATGATGTTTTAGGTCATATTTATGCAGAAATATAGAAAATTTTAAAGGGTTCACAAACTTTCATGCACCACTGTAAATGTTAATAGTCCCTGCTTTAAGCTTAGAAAGCATGGTAGTTCTCTCTCCTGTATTTAGTCAACACTAACCAAACATGTCTATCCCTTAGCTTTTGTATACAGTGTAGGTCAGTTTATACTCCTCTTCCTATGCATGAGAGACTGGCTTCATATGTTTCAGAGGAAGCATGTGTTAGCTGTCACATGATAGATAAAGGCACAGCTTAGCAGGCGGAAATTGGTTAGGATTAAATCTGTGAGAGGGTTATTTTAGGGGATTTAAATTACAGCTTGTGAAAACTTGCTTCATGAAACAATGTACAGGGAATAACAAATAAGGATTTGAATACCTACAGTACACCTGTGAATTGACTATAGAGGTAATGATTACCATGCCCCCTGGTCCTTCACCTGACATGCACCCCATAACATAAATCAATGGAGAAATTTGACTGTTCAGTCATTTTTCAAGTTTCATTAGAACGATACCAGACAAAAGCTCCAGCATCATCTCCATGGATTTGTGATTTTATCACACATTTATCACTAAATATCACTTTCATCCAGTCATCTACACTACATTAATACTTCTCTTTAGCCCACTATAACCTTGTTTTCTTCTGTTTAGGTGTTAGTATTGATTTTTGTTTGGGTTTTCTATAAGTAATCCCATTTCATACTTACAGCTCTGTCACAAACACTGATTGAACATTGACTGTTTCCACCCATTTGTTTTTCATTTGAAGTATTACGCATGTTCTATTTTAAAGGCATATTGCTTTGAGTTTTATATCCTGATGCTTTCATGTCTTACTGTCCATATGTTTTCCTTTTATAACCACCCCATATTGTTTATATTTGCACCACATTTTAGACACAGCTGACTGGGATCAGCCAACATTTTTTGCCACACTCTGGGTTGGATTTCCTTCTGAAAACAGTGTTGTAATCCTTTCCAAAGTTTCAATTGACCCAACTCTTGTTGGGGCCATGTTTTCTTTCAATTAGACAAGTCCAACAACTTGTTCAGGTCTGTAAGCTCTCTCTTTTAACTGCAGACTAATTTATCAAATTCATTCATTCACTTTCTTATCCGCTCAATCCTGGGTCGCAGGAGAGCCAGTGCCTAGCTGGCAGATACGATTCCAGACATGGTGCCAATCCATCATAGGACACAAACACTCACACACACACACACTAGAGGCACTTTAGACACACCAATTAACCTAACACGCATGTCTTTGGCCTGTAGGAGGAGACTCGAACACCCGGAGTAAACCCACACGGACACGGAGAGGACATGCAGACTCCACACAGAAGGATCCAGACCGCTCCAACTGGGAATGAACCCAGGACCTTCTCACTGTGAGGTGACAGTGCTACCCACTAAGCCACTGTGCCACCCCACACAAATTTACATTTTTAGATTTGTGCTAACATTTTTGTTTTTGTTTTAGAAATGCAATTACAAGCCAAGTCCTCCTATACTTGAACTGGAAAATTATGTCATTAATTAAAATGATTTAATTCAAATTGTTTGAGGTATGTGTCAGATTTGTTTGGTGCCATAGCTGTGACTTGCTATGAAGTGGAAAAACCTGGGTGAACATCTTACAAATGTGGTGATTCCATAGTTTTTGTCTGGGTAGTATAAAAGTGTCACATTAAGAGTAACTGAGGTGGTTTAAACCATTACATCTACAGCATTTAGCAAACGCCCTTATCCAGAGCGACTTACAATTGGTACAGTCTTACAATCCAAGCAATTGTGGGTTAAGGGCCTTGCTCAAGGACCCAACAGTGGAAGCTTGGCAGAGGTGGGATTTGAACCCTGGACCTTCTGGTCCATAGGCCAGTACCTTAACTGCTAGGCTACCACAGTCCCCATTCACATTTACATTTACAGCATTTAGCAGAAGCCCTTATCCAGAGCGACTTACAATTGGTACAGTCTTACAATCCAAGCAATTGTGGGTTAAGTGAGCCTTGCTCAAGGACCCAACAGTGGCAGCTTGGTAGAGGTGGGATTTGAACCCCAGAGTCCAGTACCTTAACCGCTAGGCTACCACAGTCCCACAGTCCCATTACACTGCTACCCTTTGTCATTCGAGACTTTGGTTTGTGTATGCTTCATATTATTATTGTGATAGCAGTGAATGTGGCTGAAATACGTTCATATAGCGTTACAACAGTAAAAGCTGTATCCTGTAATTATGATATGGCTGGAATTCAGCCCTGTAATATCCCTAATAGCAATATAGAAAATTATTGAACTTAAATGTTTCTCATGTACAGTTTTTTTTTAAATGGTCACACATGCTATATCATAGTTAGACTTTTAGAAAGCTTGGGAGAATTGATACTCAATGACATGAAGCTGCCCCCTTCGTGTCATTCATTCTTGATTAATCTCGCACTCCCATGACTCAGGGCTAATACAGGAACAGTGTGGGAACTGTTCTGGCTTGGACTAGATTCCAGAGTGCACAGGACTATAAATAATTCAACTGTATTTAAAAGTCCTACCTTCTGCTGCTGTGTCTAAAAGTCATAACCTCTGTGGAACTGGTGTCTCTTACAAAGACGTGTGTGGTTCATTTTAACCAAGCCCTCTGCAAATCTCCTAAAAGAAATCAAAACATCCTCCTTCTACATTCTGACTGTGTAAGGATGCCAAAGTAGCATAATCAGTGAAATACTTTGATAAGACTTCAAGGCATACTACTCATGGTGAAATACCTTAGGATGAAAAACTACAATAATTATAGACCTATCATGGAAAAAGACATCTCTTTCACAGTCTGGATACAGTAAATCAGTAGGTATCCATGTGGTGAACTGCTCAAAATGAAATGATCCCAAAACCTCCCAATAACCTTTTCAAAAGCAGAGGTCTTTAATTCCTCCTAACTGTCTCCAAATTCGTATCTGTCACCCCAAATCTATTTGTTCAACTAGTGCAATTATACATGAAGTGAAATGGTTGAAGTAGCCAACATGTACGAGAATCTAACAGCTACCAGTTAATCACCATGAACACTACAAGTCTAAGACACAAACCCGAAAAAACATTGGTTGGCTATTCCTAAACAGTTTAATACAACAGCAGACTACATATAGAATAAAATACACAAATAGATATACATGAAATTGGAAATACTACGATGAATTTGCACCCTCTTTAGGATTGTTCTCAACAACTGTGAGAGCTTCTTGAGGGAGGCAGAGCAGGAAAAGACAGAGAAAGTGGGATTTATTAGTATTCAACGGCAACCTCAGAGCCTGATTGTTTATGCACAGTAGATGCTCAGCTTGGTAACTGGCGGAAGATTTGGCAACAACCTCACATTTTCTTCACGCTTTCCTCAAATGCCTTTCCCATTCTTCTTCTCCACATCATGCTATACCACACTCTCTCTCTTCCTCTCTCAGACGACGTGGGGTTCTGTTACAACTGACTCTGTGTATTAGGTTCAACAGTCTAGCAGGTTAAAAATACTCATACTCATCATATATCAGCAAATGAGCAAGGACATGTAAATCTGCACAGTAAACAAATGGAATATACATTTTTACCATCTTAGCCTGAAGCCCCCAGCCTACACAGCCCATTTTGGCCTACACTCAGTCATGTCAGTCAAGCAGTACATTCTTACTCAGCCAACTCCCAGAGCTCATGCCGTCAGGCAACTGTTGTTTATCCAGAACAGAAGAATCCCTGCCTACTTATTTAGCATTTAGGTAAATAGGTAAAATAGGTGAAATGGGCCACCTAAAGTTGGAGTGCCATTACTCTGTCAATGTCCCATATGTAAGCGATGGTCATACAACGATTAAAAGCCAGAGTTAATCTAGAGGTAATACCTGTGTTTATGTGAGCCAGGAGTAGTAATGAGACAGGTTGTGAATATAATGAGCGTAACAGAAGCATTATAGCTTCTGGAAGACAGTCTGGGGTCACTGGTTCACTCGCTATGTAACGTAACCATTCACAACAACAAGAACCTAACCTCAGAAGGTCAAAAAGGAAATTGTTAACATACAACACAAGCAAACTGTCAATCAAAATGTCAATCCTTGTCACACTGTAGCATAATGTTTTGAGGCAAATCTTTTTATGGCAATCGAGTAGTGAGTGTTGAGTGTGTTGCTGTGGAGCCGCATGCAAACAGGCATGACATGAGCATGCAGTCCTAAATTTGCCAAGACAAATTCATTACGTCTGACCTGGGACTGGATGCCCTTCAACTTCAAGTCCCATACGGACAGGCACAAACAGAGACACACACAATATTATGGTAGCCCAGGATCCTTTGACAACAAGTATTTTATGCTTCAGGCACTTAGCATTTAGCTTAGTTTTGTAGAGTTAAATGTCTAAAAATCATCTTTATATACTAACAATATGAAAAGGTGGTCAAGGAAGAAATTTCCTTAATATCTCTGTAGTTTCTCCTATAGACAACAATGAGATCAAATGCAAAGAAATTGAGCCACTTCTCCAGTCTCCAGTTTCTTAAGTTTTTCTCCCAAATAGAGACTAATCAGAGTAATCTCTCATGTCTTCCCTTGAGTTTAAGCAGAGATCTCAATAAAGGCTTACATTGTTCTCAGATCTGCCAACATGTTTATCTGCTGCTGAAAAAATGAGATCTCAAAATGACCCGAAACATTTCTCACCCACAGTTTCTTTGATTTCATGTAAAGTACTTTCAGAATAACTATAATTTTTCAAATGCCAGCCATGCTAGTCCATTATTTTATGGCTCTGCACTCATCCATGTGGTCCTCCTGACTATTCTTGTGTTAACAATTTGATTAGATGTCCATTACTGTACACATTTCACTCTGAACAATTCAGACTAATTTGTACATCTTCAATTATCATTCAACCACCACTGAAATACTTTCAATCATCAATCAATTATAAAGTCATATTTTTTATTGCATTTCATTCATCTAGAAACTATAGCTGCTGCTGTGGTTCGGCAGTAAGTGCCAGTTGCTAGAAACATTTCCTGAGAATTTGAGTTCAAACCAGGGCAATGAGAAGGTCAGTGGTGGGGATCTGGAACCCTCTGCTCAGCCTCCAGACCTTTTTTGACTCTACTATATTAATTGCAATTTGTAACTGTAAATTTAACACATGTTAAAAGTGTTAGATGATCTGCTAGTTAGCAAACTGGATGCTGGCAAGCACACAAAGTATGTTCTTGTAGTTATGGTAACTATGGTAACCCTGGGACTGTGGTAGCCTAGCGGTTAAGGTACTGGACTATGGACCAAAAGGTCCAGGGTTCAAATCCCACCTCTGTCAAACTGCCCCTGGTGGGTCCTTGAGCAAGGTCCTTAACCCACAGTTGCTTGGATTGTAAGACTGTATCAATTGTAAGTTGGTCTGGATAAGGGCGTCTGCTAAATGCTGTAAATGTAAACTAGGGTGATCATATTTATGTTTTCAAACCAGAAGACATTAAGGGCTGGAGGGCAACACAGGGTAGACAGTCAGCTAGGAGAGGGAAAGGGCTCACCGGGTCAGGTAAGTGGTGGCACCAACAATTTTAATACATGCACACAGGCTGTGTTCGAATCAACGTTCCATGCCAGGTGTTCAAGGTCAAATTTGTCCTGGTCATTTAAAACCATTTATGTAGTATTTCATACACTTTTGTTATCGACATCTCCATTCCTAGTTATTATCGCAAAAGTTGCATTTTCCTTTTAATGTCATTCTTTTTCTGTCACTGGTCCAAAACTCATTTAGGTATGCAGACATGATGCTGAAGTTCAAACCAAGCATCAGAATGGGGAAGAAAGGTGAGATAAGTGACTTTGAACATGCTATGGTTGATGCTACCAGACAGGCTGATCTGAGTATTTGAGAAACTTCTGATCTACTGGGATTTTCACACCAAAGCTATATCTAGGATTTTACAGAGAAAGGCCCAAAAAAGATGATCCAAAAGGCAAAAATGTCTTGTTGATGCCAGTGATCCGAGGAGAATGGCCAGACTGGTTTGAGCTGATCGAAGGGCAACAATAACCCAAGTACCCACTCGTTCCAGCATAGGTATGCAGAAGAGCATCTCTGAATGCACAACACATCAAACATTGAAGCAGATGGGCTACAGCAGCAGAAGACCACACTCAGTGCCACTCCAGAACAGGCAAATGAAGCTACAGTTTACACAGACTCACCAAAACTGGACAAAAGAAGATGTTGCCTGGTCTGATGAGTCTCGATTTCTGATGGAATATTTGGATGGTAGGCTCAGAATTTGGTATAAACAACAGGAAAGCATGGATCCATCCTACCTTGTATCATTGGTTCAGGCTGCTGGTGGTATAATGGTGTGGGGAATATTTTCTTGGCACACTTTGCAATTCCTTCAATGGCTGTTTGGTGCTATCGTACAGACCCTGACACCAGCAGCCAGGGTTCGATCCCAGCCCATAGCCATTCAGACAGAGCTTTATTTCCCCACCCGTTTTGTCCTATTTTTCCCCCTTCACTTATATTAATTTATTTTGCCCCACTGCGCTGATTATTTCCACCTGGAGCTCACGGCACTTGCGTCCTTCCCTCATATCCCATGGTTCGCCCGCAACCAACCGTAACAACACGAGTTTAACTTTTACCACGTTCTACATAGCATTATTATAAGGCACAGTGATAACAAGAATCAAGCATCAAGACACATCTCTGTACTGGACATTGTCAGATGTTTCAATCAGTCCAGATATATGACATGTTACTGATAGCATACTAAATAACTTGCATATATATATATATATATGCATGCTAATAGTGACGCACTTGAAGCCAGATGGCAAGTACAATCTCATTAACATAAAGTGATCTTATTTTTTAATATGACCATAAATGATAATGGTGAAGGAGAAAATGTTAACATGAATTTCTCAATGCTGTATAAGAAACTACTCTAATTACCTGTCAAATACTGTGTTGATGTGTCTTATCTGTCAATGTAGCTGAGCTGGATTAGTTATAGGAGGGACAAGGAGGGTACCCAAGAGCAATGGAACCCAACACATTTGCATATACATTCAGCCATTTAGGCCATTTTATTATGTATAGTATTTTGATCTAGGGAACTCAAGTAAACAAAATTAAAGTGCACATGCTCTACCAATGCACCACTTGGGGACGTAATCCACTGTATTGCCTTGTCAAAGCTGAGCTATGCTACACCTAGCAGCTGAGAATGAGACTCCAATATGTGTACCTTGCTCCACAAGGTAGCTGAATATCATATAAAACACAATTGTATTATTATTATTATACATGCTATTCAAAGGGGCACTTATACAGTCTAAAGCACACTGTCATTCATCTATGCAGATGCCTGGTCCAGCATCTATTCAGAATCTAAATATCACAACTGATACCACAACTGCCACCACTGTCCCTTATCCAGATCTAAATCATAACAGAGTTCTGGATAAATTGTGATCTTAGCTTGTTCAAGGTTATAAGTGCTGAGGAAAAGAGAAAACACATCTGCAAGTTGCTCTTAGTAAATGAGTCTAATGAATGTATATGAAATGATGTTTTCACCATTGGGTGGCCTGAGATCTGAGTCCCAGCAATGCCTCCGGTGTGACACAGACGTAATTGGCAACGGTATGGAGGGAAGGTCAAACATGGGATTGTCTCCTTGCCACTGCAGCAGTGACTTCATGGGCTGACCAAGGTGAAGCAAAGATGGTGTTAAGATGCAGGAGTACTACATGTTGTTCTGTAGGAGCTGGCTCTTGCCATAGAAGTCCAGTCATACGTGATGGGAAACACTGACAGGGGATATATCATTCATTGCCTTATCCGCTTATTCTGGTCAGGGTCAAGGAAGAGAGCCTTTGCCTAGCTGGCAGCATAGGGCACAAGGCAGGAACAACCCTAGACAGGGCACCAATCCATCATAGGGCACATACACTCACACTCACACACTAAGGGGCACTTTGGAAACACTAATTAACACGCATGTCTTTGGAATGTGGGAGTAAACCGGAGCACCCGGAGAAAACCCATATGAGCATGGGAAGAACATACAAATTCCACACTGCCGGAGCCCAGGGTCGGGATCGAACTGGGGATCTCGGAGCTCTGAGGCGACAGTGCTAACCACTGCACCACCTGACAGGGGAATTAGACATCACCAAATTGAGGAGAAAAACAGAGCTCAGGTTTCACAGCAGCCTGTTAGTCACATGAAGACACAACTGGCTATGTCAGAGGAAGAAGGCAGTCAAGGGATCATCCCCTGGTACTGCCAAAGTAACCCCTACCCAGCCATAGGATAGAATGGCATCCTGTTCAGGGCACAGTGCCAGTGCCACCCATTACCTTGACAGGGGTATGCAGGGCTAAAAAGTGAAACAGTTTTGTTTTTTAATGCATGTTAAATAAGATGTATAATGTATTTCCGTCACCATATGGGGCTGCATATTAGTGGAAATGCCTCACACTGCATTTGTCTTTCTATCATTTTGAGGAATTTCCACTGTCATAATGATTACTGTAGCTAATTAATACTACACCTAGACCTAACCCTAATCTTAATCTCAGGCACATCTTTTGGTTTTTCAAAAGAAAGCCATAATTTTTGTTTAAAAGAAATCCCTGTGGTGAACTTCAAATGTCATCACAAGGTAAAAAAAATGTCAGGTCCTTCTGTGCTTGTGGGGAAATTTGCTACTCACAATGACATATAAACTTCTCTTGACATCTTTGCTTACATACCCATGCTCGCTCTCTCTCTCTCTCTCTCTCTCTCTCTCTCTCACACACACACACAACCCTGATCAGAGCCACCTGCCATGCATCAGAGCACACACACTTCCTGCTTAAAGAGAGTTAGCATAGGGATTATGAGAGGCACACTTCCACTGTAGGGGTGAAACCTCTACTCCTCTCATCCACCAATACTGTTAACTCCCCTCTTCGTACGTCTTAATGGGAAAATCTCTCACTCCAACACCTTGCACCGAACGTAACTTAATGAGCTGTCTGACGTTTCATCCTTGAACAGCTTTCATCATAGGCACACGTCGAACATTTCTAATGGAGGCGTGCAGGTGGCTCCCACGGCAGCGCTGACCAGAAGCATGTGTGCTCATAAATACCTCCTCCTCCATGGGGCCTCTCAGCCAACTGCTGGCCAGCCTTGAACCCAAAAATATCCTCAAAGACACCCATCATAAATAAACAATACTCAGTCCCTATATTTAACGGAGACTCGACATGGGATAAAGGGTGCAGGTCAAGATCTCTCAACAAAAGCCAAGTCGATTTATATAACAGGAACACCGCGTACAAAGATTTTACAGCAGGAAACAAACAGAATAAAGATTCAATGTTATTCAATGTTAAAATAGAAGCCCATTGGAATAGTTAACTATACATTTCCCAGCCCTGGGGACCTCTGAACAGTTTCAAACTAAGCTCATGAAGTCCTTGATGTTTAACAGATCAGCTAAACTGAGTAGTGTTCAGAAGTAGGAAAACATGTGAAGGCTATAATCTTGATCATCTTATCCAGTAGCTAGTGGGTTGAACGGTCATGATGATTCTGGGGCCTTAGCTGAAAGGAGCACATTAAAATTCCAGCTGTATGTATTAGTAATTGCAATGTATACTAAACACTTAGTTGGGGAGTTAAAATAACCCAAAAAATCAGGACTGGGCAGTGGTTAAGCTGGACTACTGACCACAAAGTAGAGGTTTCAAGTCCTGGCTCTGCCAAAGCTGCCACTGTGAGGGCTTTAAGTAATTGTATCAACAGTAAGTCGCTCTGGATAAAGGCGTCTGCTAAATGATGTACTGACTCGCTTTCCAAGGCGGGTTCCAACCCTGGACAGGGCACACGCACACGCACTAGGACACATTAAATGCATGTCATTGGTATGTGGGAGGAAACCAAAGTGTAACCCATGCAGACATGGCGAGAACATGCAAACTCCACAAAGGTAGCAGCCAGGTCAGGACTCTGAGGTCCTGTGAGGTCCTGTGAGGGACTGTGAGGTGACAGCGCTAACCACTGCACCGCTGTACAGCCTAAATGATGTACTGTGAACATAAATATTACAAAATGAGACAAACATTGTGATATATCAACATTCTGGCAGTGTAGGAACCTTGAGACCCAAAAGGACGTTCAATATTATTCTATAGGTAGTGTTAAGTGTCAGCTTATTAGAACCGTTGTTACTTGATTGGTGCTATACATTTTGTACAAATCAGTTACTTTTCTTCCCTTTTCCTTGCTAAATTATTTCAAATACTTCCCAGAAGGTGTTAAAATTTTGTTTATGTAACATTTCAGATTTATATGAAAATCTGTCTTTTAACTCAGACATTGCCATAAACAGCTGATCAAATTTATTTAATTTTCATGAATATTGATGTACTTTGCATCAAGGCAGTGTGTGATTGTTAATGCGTGCTGGTAACGGATGAACCACAGTGTTTTTCCTGGAGGGAGTGATATATGTTACAGTTTAGGCTTCGAATGCAGAACCCAGTAAAACAAATGAGGCAAAAATATTATACTTGGTCATTTATTTATTGCGGAAAATGATCCAATATTACTTATTAGTGAGTAGCAAAAGTATGTGAAATTAGAGTCAGGTGTTTTCAGTCAATGGGATGACAATCAGGTGTGAGTGGGCACCCTGTTTTATTTAAAGAACAGGGATCTATCAAAGTCTGCTCTTCAAAACACGTTTGTGGAAGTGTATCATGGCAGGAACAAAGGAGATTTCTGAGGAGCTCAGAAAAAGAGTTGTTGATGCTCATCAGGCTGGAAAAGGTTACAAAACCATCTCTAAAGAGTTTGGACTCCACCAATCCACAGTCAGACAGATTGTGTACAAATGGAGGAAATTCAAAACCATTGTTACCCTCCCCAGGAGTGGTCGACCAACAAAGATCACTCCAAGAGCAAGGCGTGTAATAGGGGTAACCCTGGGGTCCTTTGTGAGGTCACAAAGAATGCCTCTCTTCCCCTCACATGGCTAATTTAATGTTCATAAGTCCAACCATCAGAGAAAGAACACTGAACACAATGGTGTGCATGGCAGGATTGCCAAGGATAACGCCACTGCTCTCCAAAAGAACATTGCTACTCGTCTGCAGTTTGCTGACGATCACGTGGACAAGCCAAAAGGCTATTGGAAGAATGTTTTTGTGGATGGAGGAGACCAAAATAGAACTTTGGTTAAAAGAAAAGTCGTTATGTTTTGGAGAAAGGAAAACACTGCATTCCACATAAGAACCTTATCCCTTTCCTGGGAAACATGGTGTGGTAGTATCATGGTGGCCTGTTTTTGCTGCATCGGGTACAGGACGGCTTGCCCATCATTGCTGGAAAAATCAATCTGAATGATATCAGTGAATTCCTAAGGGAAAATGTCAGGAAAACATCTGTCCATGAACTGACCTCTCAATAGAAGTTGGTCATGCACAAGACACGCCCTAAGCACACAACCTTCTACCAAAGAATGGTTACAGAAGAATAAATTTCATGTTTTGGATGGCCACGTCAAAGTCCTGAGCTTAATCCAATGGAAATGTTGTGTGAAGGACTGAAGTGAGCCACTATTTAGGAAACCCACCAACATCCCAGAGCTGAAGCTGTTTCTGTACGGAGAATGGCTAAATTCCTCCACCCGGTGTGGCAGACTGATCAACAGTTACAGGAAACATTTAGCTGCAGTTATTGCTGCACAGGGGGTGTCACAGCAGATACTGAAAGCAAAGGTTCACATACTTTTGCCACTCACTAATATGTAATATTGGATCATTTTCCTCAATAAATAAATGACCAAGTATAATATTTTCTCTCATTTGTTTAACTGGGTTCTCTTTATCTACTTTTAGGACTTGTGTGAAAATCTGATGATGTTTTATGTCATATTTATGCAGAAATACAGAAAGTTCTAAAGGGTTCACAAACTTTCAAGCATCACTGTAGGTCCAAGCAATTTTCCTACTGTATAGTACAGTATTTCTGCACTTACCTCACTGTGCCATGCTTCCAACAGGGAGATGAGTTGTTCTGGATGCTTGAGAAGAAACGTGTGGTCATTCATTAATGACTTGTTCAGTTGGTCCTGTTGTCCAGATTTGAAGCCTGTTCGGTCCACCACAAAGGTCTGGTAGAAGAGAAGGACCACCAGCCCAATCAGCACTAGAGGAGCCGTGCGCCATGTGCGTCTCAGACAGGCGATCCGACGCAGCAGCAGCAGCATCCTGCAACTCAGACCCATCGGATGGAACCATGGGATGGGATGGGATGGGATGGAGGTATCAGAGTCGCTCCTGCATCCCTCTAAAGTGAATGAGACAAACCGAAAAAGCGCACAACGTGCACCAGACTGGCATAACTTACTCCAGACGGGTAGAGGTTTGTTAAGAAGAAGTAGTGGAATCTGAAAGCTAACCCAGGCCGAAAATATGCCACATCCTCACACCGGAGGCCACATCCTCACTGAGAGGATCGTGCAAAGGTTGTGTAAAAAGCGTTCTTTCTTCTCTGATTAAAGAAAAAAATAAAACAGCCCAGCCCGAATAACGGACTTCAGCACCGCCTCCCGCTGCCCCCAAAACTCCGCTCCTCTGCAACAGCAACTCAACGTAACGGAAAAGTCAGACAGAAAAACATAAAAGTAAGATCCTGATCCTGTAAATCACCTCACACAGAGACTGAAACTTTTTAACGGAGACAGAAAAGCGGTCTGTTTTCGTCTTGCTGCTGCTCCACCTGGTTTGCGTTACAGAGAGAGAGAGAGAGAGAGAGAGAGAAACATAAACAGTAACTTCCTCCCCAGTCGGAGTTGTTGGACTATGGTAGCCGCTGACAGAGCTGCTTTACTGATCCCAGAACAGCAGAGTTGCTTTACAGTAGCAGCGAGGGAATCTCAGTGGCGCTCATTAAAGGGAAGATTCGCCGATATCAAATGCGCATTGGACCCCACACACACACACACACACACACACACACACACACACACACACACACACACACACACACACAAACTCTTCCCAGTTAAAAATAAAACCTTTTATAAATCACTCACCTACAATTTAACGGAAATATAATGTTATATAGTGGAACTATAAATAGTTACCAAGGACAGTTGCATATGCAACTCTCAATTAACTGTGGACTGTGGTAGCCTAGTGGGTAAGCTGTGCCAAGCTGTGCCAAGCTGTCACAGTTGGGTCCTTGAGCACTGAGAGGCAAGGCCCTTAACCCACAACTGCTTGGACTGCAGATTGTATCAACTGTAAGCCACTCTGGATAAGGGCGTCTGCCAAATGCTGTAAATGTAAAGTTGTTAGATACCATTTCATTTTTTGGACTGTGGTAGCCTAGCGGTTAAGGTACTGGACTATGGACCAAAAGGTCCAGGGTTCAAATCCCACCTCTGCCAAGCTTCCACAGTTGGGTCCTTGAGCAAGACCCTTATCCCACAATTGCTTGGATTGTAAGACTGTATCAATTGTAAGTCGCTCTGGATAAGGGCGTCTGCTAAATGCTTTAAATGTAAAGTTGTTAGATACCATTTCATTTTTTGAACTGTGGTAGCCTAACGGTTAAGGTACTGGACTACGGACCAAAAGGTCCAGGGTTCAAATCCCACCACTGCCAAGCTGCCATTGTTGGGCCCTTGAGCAAGGCCCTTATCCCACAATTGCTTGGATTGTAAGACTGTATCAGTTGTAAGTCGCTCTGGATAAGGGCGTCTGCTAAATGCTGTAAATGTAAATGAACTCCTGATGACAACAACTGGTCAATCAGAAGCTTAATTGCATACATCTCTGGAATCTGAGTGTTTAGAGACAGCGCACTTGGTTTTGGTAAACTTTAATCTGATATGTGTAAATAAATAAATCACCCTCTTCAATCGTTTTAAACAATCTCCGATTTTAGATACACTAATTGACTTGCCAAATTTGCATATAGCTGTAAAACCTGGGGTAGCACTGCTGCCTCACAGCGAGAAGGTCCTGGATTCTATCCCAGGTGAAGCGCTTTGGGTCCTCCCTATGTCTGCATGTGTTTACACTAGGGATCCTCCCACAGTCCAAAGACATGCTTAAGTTTAACTGATTACGCTAGTCTGTAATTGTGTGTATGAGTGTGCCTGTGCGTGGGCCCTACTCTGGATTGACGCCCTGTCTAAGGTTGTTCTAGCCTTGCACCGTATGCCACCGGCTAGATTCCGGCTCTCCCATGACCCTGTTCAGGATTAAGCCATAAAGAAAGTGAATGAATGAATGAATGAATGTGAAACGTTGACTTTGACTATACGTTGTGTAGATGTATGGACACTGGACCTCAATTGTTGATGATGAAATGTGTAGTTTAGTGAGAATTGACTTCAGCTTCACATTTTACATAGTAATCTCAGCAGGTTCTGAACACAACACTAGTCGCCACAGGAAATAGAAGAAGGGTGTGGATCGGTTTATTGCTTTTCCCTCTGGAAACTTTCAGTCACTGTTTTAGCGCATTATAATAAAAGTTAGAGATGTTCACACGCATTCTTTACCATAGCACAATACATTTTGGGCTGTGGTTCTCAAGCTCTGTGCTCCGGAACTCCAGTTATGTTCTGTGTAGTTTGGTGCATTTTCTCCATGTCTGTGGCAATATGTATAATCCCAGTTGACCAGGTACATAATTTAAAAAGTATTTCTAATAGGACGATATTCATTAATATACACTATATTGCCAAAAGTATTTGCTCGTCTGCCTTCACACACATATGAACTTGGGATGGCATCCCATTCTTAATCCATAATGTTTAATGTGATGTCGGTCCACCCTTTGCAGCTCTAAGAGCTTCAATTATTCTGAAAAGGATTTCCACAAGGTTTAGGAGTTTGTTTGTTTGAATTTTTGACCATTCTTCCAGAAGCACATTTGTGAGGTCAGACACTGATGTTGGATGAGAAGGCCTGGCTCGCATTCTCCACTCTAATTTATCCCAAAGGTGTTCTGTCGGGGTGAGGTCAGGACTCTGTGCAGGCCAGTCAAGTTCTTCCACACCAAACTCGCTCATCTATGTCTTTATGGACCTTGCTTTGTGCACTGGTGTACAGTCATGTAGGAACAGGAAGGGGCCATCCCCAATCTGTTCCCACAAAGTTGGGAGCGTGAAATTGTCCAAAACCTCTTGGTATGATGAAGCATTAAGAGTTTCTTTCACTGGAACTAATGTGTCGGCCTAACTCCTGAAAATCAACCCCACACCCGTCCATCAGATTGCCAGATTGAAGCACGATTCGTCACTAAAGAGAACACATCTCCACTGCTCCAGTGGTGTGAGCTTTACATCACTGCACCCGACGCTTTGCATTGTGCTTGCTGATGCAAGTGTTGGATGCAGCTGCTCGGCCATGGAGACACATTCCATGAAGCTCTCTATGCACTGTTGTTGAGCTAATCTGAAGGCCACGAAGTTTGGAGGTCTGTAGAGATTGACTCTGCAGAAGGTTGGCGACCTCTGCGCACTATGAGTCTCAGCATCCTCTGATCCCGCTCTGTCGATTTCTGTTGCCTACCACTTCATGTTTGAATTGCTATCATTCCCAATCGCTTCCACTTTGTTATAATACCACTGACAGTTGACTGTGAAATATTTAGTAGCAAGGAAATTTCATGACTGGATTTGTTGCACAGATGGTTTCCAATCACGGAATTCTCTGAGCTCTTGAGAGTGACCAATTCTTTCACAAATGTTTGTACAGGCAGTCTACATGTCCAGGTGCTTGATTTTATACATCTGTGGCCATGCAAGTAATTGGAACACCTGAATCCAATGAGTTGGATGGGTGAGTGAATACTTTTGGCAATATAGTGTATATGCACAGATAAATTAAAACATTATGACCATGAGATCGTTGACCATCTTGCTATATCTGCACATATCAAGGTCTGGGATACATTATACAGTAAGTGAACAGTCATTTCTTGTAGTTGATGTGCTGGTTGTGGGAGAAAAGGTCAGATGTAAAGACCCGAATGAATAACAATGACAAATTGTTATGCATGTATGGGTTGGGGTATGTGTAACATGGTGTTCCCGTTCAGCATTGGTGAGTATCTACTACTGTAGTCCAAGGAAAAACAAACCATGATTTGGCAAAAGGGTCTTGGATTCCCAAAACGCAACAGTGCCTATTCTGTCTGGTTCGAGCTGACATGAGTGTCACTTTGGCACAAGTCACAGAAATTGTTAATGACAGTTACGAAGGAAATGTGTCAACACAATGTATTGCACCCTGTTGAGAATGGGGCTGAAGAGAAGCTGACCATTCATGCTAATTCCTGTCCACCATCAAAGTGCCTACAATGGACATGCAAGTCTTGGAACTGTACCTTGGAGAACATCATGTGGATGGGTGTAGACATACATTTACCTGGGGAAGTGATGGCACCAGAATGCACTGTGGGAAGAATAACAAGCCACTGGAGGGAGTGTGATGCTCTGGGCAATGTTCTTCTGGGAAACCCTGTGTCTGAGCCTTAGCATGAATGTCAGTTAGACATGTGCCACCTACCTAAACTTTGTATTGAACCTGGTGGTCTTAATATTTTGTAACACACAGATTCATCTGCCTGATGGCCAAAAAAGACGCTTGGTTCGTCATACAACAAACACATTTACACTACTCGAGTCTGATGGTGCTGTGCCTTGCACTGCTCTAGCTCAGCATTATAAATGGTGGTCTTAAGCTTGTGCGTGATTGAACAACTAATGAAATCTTATGCCCCAAGCTCCTGATGGACTGTGATATGTGGATGCTGCGTACAGAGGGAGTTGGGAAAAGAGGGACGATTTGTATGTGCCAAACACTTCATAGCTGTAAAGTCCCAGTCAGTTAGATTGTGGAGTCTACCACTTGAAAGGTGAGTTATTTCTCCTAGATGTCTTCTCTTTGCACTATACTCATCAGGCTGGAAAGAGTTTGGACTTTAATACACAGTCAGATTGTGTACTAGCTGAAGACTGAAACACCACTGTGTACCAAACAGGTAAGAACTAGAAGTGGACAGACTCGTTGGAAAGGTAAAACATATGGTAGTGACGTGGAAAAACACTGTGCAGTTCACCATGAACCATTCTACTGTCAAGAATTGGTGAATGCCTTAATTCAGTGGTTTTCAAGCTTTGTAGACCAAATACCACCCATCATCAAGCCAAAGCCTCAAAGTACCACCTGTGAGTCCCATCGCAAAAACACATACACCACTCACACACTTACACAGTAGGCACATTTAGCTGAGTCTACAGGTTTATCCTACAAACGTGCATGTTTGGTGCTCATGTCTTCTTAGATGTGCTGGTTTCATGCCGTCATTGCTCACAGCATACAAACCATTGTGATCTTGGCTCTTCCTCGCTTCCACTATAGGTGAATCCCAGACTTAACCTTGCATTGTACCATCTTGTAGTGCTTTTTCCATAGCTTTTTCAGCAAATAGCTGTGACTCCTAAGTCTAAAATAGTATCAGCTGATGCAAGGGTGGGCAACTATTTAACTTCATCTTCAATGCATTCAACAGGTGTGAATGATTTGCCAGTCTGAGGTCGCTGCAACGTTCAGCCCTGATATAATAGTCAATTCATTCGAGGCATTCATTTCTTTAAATATTGTTTTTGGACACATGCAAAAGGTTTACTGATAATGTCTCAAAATTTGAAACTAACCCAAGTTAACACGACGTGGACGTAATGAAATATGGGTGCCTGCAAAGCCCATGTGGTATTTTTTAACACAAAACACTAATTTTATTAAAACAAAATGATGTAAAGTCTGAAACACATGTAATTTGCACATGAAAATATAATTTTTACTAATTAAATAATTTTTTTATTTTTAAATAATTACTAAGCACATTTTCCAAGATCATCTGGCGTACCACCATGTGCTCCTTCCAGTTTGTTTGTTTGGTTTATAACGTCGCTATCAGCAGCAGTGGCCATTTCAGCGACACATTAAGACTAGCCATATATACTGGTCCTTCTCAAAAAATTTGCATATTGTGATAAAGTTAATTCTTTTCCGTAATGTAATGATAAAAATTAAACTTTCATATGTTTTAGATTCATTGCACACCAACTGAAATATTTCAAGTCTTTTATTGTTT